>OX639996.1:108364123-108510374 GCA_951828415.1 Anomoia purmunda | reverse complement strand
ATATTATGCGATGCCTGGAGCGTATGAATATTTTAAATTAAAAAAACATAACAACAATCAAAGCGACAAAGAGGTGTAGGTATGTAGGTATGCAATGCGTTGCATAATCAAATTGTGAAAGTGACGTGGGCCCTCATTTCGAATGAGACCAAAATGTGGCCAACCTGAATGAATGATGGAGCGACCAAATGAGCCCGCATTTACGCCAAAAAAAAACAAAACAACAACAAAGTGCTTATAAAAATTACTGTTGACAATTACTAAGCAGACCTATTGGTCGTAGATTTAAATTCTATATGCCCATAGTACTTTTGTTGTGATTCCGTTGCATTTTTCTAGGCATACTTATATGGAGTTGGATGTACATATAGAGCTGTGTGTGTCATTTTGATGGTTTATGGTATGTTAAGTGTTTGTTTTAGACCTTTCCGCCTCTTTTGCTCTGTATGCGCTGTACTGAAGTTTTACATCACTGCCAGCCGAAGTACAGTGGCTCAAAGCTAAAATCGTGCAAATTTTTTTTTTTTGTAGGTATCGTGCAAAATTTTTCATGCAAATTTTTTTTTTATTTTTTAATTTATTAATTATTCAGGAAAAGCTAAATTTTTTTCTGTGTAATTTTTTTTTTTTAAATTTGAAAAAATTTATTAAAATTTTAAATTTTCTTACAGAATTTTTAAAAATTTTTCGCTTATGTAGTTTTATACCGCATACAATTTTAGTATAATAAAAACGACAGTTTAAAATTTCTATAATTTGCACGCTTGAAATAGTATTATCAAAAATCAATGGAAATTTTAAGGAACTGAAATTTGCATTTTATACTAAAATATAATTTTTCTACAAAAGTGTATAACTAAAAAGTTTATGAGAGCCAAATTTAAAATTTTAATAAAATTTTTTTTCAAGTTTATTAAAATTTTCCAAAAGAAAAAATTTTTTTTTTTGCTTTACGATATTGAATTTTACTTTTATAAAAAATTTGCCGAAAAATTGAGCACAAAAAATTTTGTCAATATTGAAAAAAACACTGCACAATTTAAGCTGTGAGCCACTGTACTTATAAATCCTGTTTTGCTGCATATCTGTGTAGCGTTGCTTTGCCTATGCCACGAGCAGGGTGGTAGGTGACAGATAGGTGAACTTTGTACTTAGTAATTTGCATTTGTATGCGAATATGACATTTCCCATAATTTTTGTTGAGCTACAGTCGGCCCAATAGGCAATATTTTGATTTAATGTTTCCCATATAGAACTTTAAAGAGTTCGAATGCCGTTATTCTGTATTTCAGACTCAAACTCAAGTCTCTTAAGTTGAGACTTTCAATTAGAGATCTCTGTTTGTGACTTGAGGCGATTTTGGTATTCAGTAAGTGACCATCATAAAACTATTCACCTACTAACTGTGGTGAAAAGCTGTAGAGACAAATAGCTAATGGTATGTACCAGTTTAATGAAAATGTACCGAGGAATCACCGTTTCCGATATATAAAATCCCTATGACGATTGGGTTAGCAAAATAAAATTATAATTGAAAAAATTATTGGGAAAGTATTGTGAAAATTTTATGTCCTTTGGAGCCCTGTACGCCATTCGACGGAAAGGTTTTGACAGGCTTCGACCATTTATTTGTTACTAACTAAGTTTTTATAAAATTTTCGTAAAATGCAGTTCAAGCTACAACAAAAATCGTATAAATGAAATATTTAAGCAAGTGGAAATTTTGAAAAATTTTGTATCGAAATTTCAAGCATTTTAATCAGATTTTTTTTAGCAAATTTTCGGGTACCGAATTTCATACTAGGTATAATTACACTATAATAAAGTGCGTATTTTAACTTTCAAACAATTTTCATTAATTTTTTTGTGGCAGTGTTGGACATTTTTTCCCATACAAAAAAAAAAAATAGCACATCCCTTATATGAAGAAAATGAGCAACACTGTAAACAAAAAACTTTTCCAAAATCAACGCAATTTAAAGCCTCATAAAACTTGCACTTTATTTCAATACCAGACTGACACTAACATTTTCTTGTAAGTTTTGAAAGAAATTTGTGGAATTACATATATCAAAATTTGGGTTTTAAAACGGATCTTTCGATGTCTATGGCAACCTTCTGACCGGCCCTAAAGTGCTGCCAGGCTGATCGCGTCCCAGCTATGGACAGCTTTCAGATTCCGAGACAAGAATGTCCTGTAAAGCCAAGCTGGTATTAAATCTTAAAATCCAACAGAGCGACGTCCAATGGCTGTCATAGAATACCAAAGGATTCTGTATCTGCTCGTCAAGTCCATTTACATAACAGATGCTCGGAATTTTTTTTACATGGGGGAAAATGCATGATGGTTTTAGGTAAAAAAAATATCAAAAATCAAATAGCAAAATACAATTTTATATAGTTTGTAAAACATGGAGAAAAATGAAATGAAATTTTTTTTATTTAATAAAAACAGTAAAGAATAACCGAACTTCGGCTACGGCTTTGTTTTCGGCCATATTTTGCCAATTAAGTTCTGTTCCGTTACAGTTTAGATTCAGCCAAAAAAAACCGAACTTTGCCCCGAACATTTTTAAATTTTAACAAGTATAAAAATTAAAAACATTAACTTTTACTACGTTTCTCTGTGAAAAAAGGTTATATTAGCTTTTTACCCCTTTAGCCCTTGAAATTATTCGGTTCAGCTCCGTTGCGACTTCGGCGGAAATTAGCCGAGGTTTGGTTCGGGCTCTAAAATTTAGGGTTCGGTTGCTCAAATGTGGATTTTTTCAATCTCATAAAGCACCACCTAGCGGAGTTTTTGCTAAAAAAAAAATCTTTCAGATTCAGATTGCTCCTATATAGAACTATTTGCACTCAAATCAATTTCAACTATCTTAGATACCTAGGAAAACTGAGAAATTTCTTTTATCTATATGTACGACCCAAGCTTTCAGTAAAACTTGCATTTCCCAGCACTCGTTTGGAGTGAATACGCTTTTTTGATTTTATTAAAATAATTTAAAATCTTTTTGCTTTCAGCATTTTTTTCATTCGGAAATACCAAATAATTTCTAGTCTACACTCACGTAGCGTACACATTCAGTCAACTTAAGCCAATTAGAACCAAATGCTCACATATTTTACACATTCTCTATGCAAAGTATCGCCTTAATTATGCATAAAAGCTGTGCATAATGAATAAGCAGCCCAACGCACACACACACATACACATACACATATGCACACTCCAAACGATATTGATATTACGCACATAGACAGCGTGTCTAACTAAAGGCACAAATACTTACAAAACAAACAAAAAAAAAAAAACAGAAAAAAAGAGAAACAATTGTTTGCCAGCCCCTGGAGGGTTGTGCATTTAAAAAAAAAGTAAAATTATTGCACACAAACACAAAACAATTGTCGCCAGTGCCGTGCCAGTGCATAGCAATGGCAACCATATACCGCCGCCCCTTTTTTCTATGCCAACTCACGAACATATGCATTGCCCGCGTGTGCATCCTTTCTCATTATCACATCCTGCCGCAACAAATACCCGTTCGTTTACCACATGCTATGCGAATGCGTCTAAGTATGTGTGGCTATATAAGTGACAGCATATGACATACATACATACACACACACATATGCAATGTATAAGGAAGTACATGGTAGGACCTCAGGCGCAGTCGCTTTCATTTTCAATATTCTCAGCTCTCGACTGGTTAGCGAGGTTTGTTGTTGTTCTATTTTTTATTTCTTGTATTTTATTGATTAATTTATGCAATTTACTGATTCCTTGCGGCCATGCCATACCTCACCTCTCGCTACTCGCTGAGACCGGTTTTCCAGAACTCGCATTATTTGATTTTCTCATAAATTGTGTGCCGTTTTGGTTTTCTCGCAACCTTAGGGCATATGCTTGTTTATATCGATATATTTAGACGCGTAGTAAATACAGTGACTCAAAAAAGCGATCCTTATATTAAACATTTTTTTAATGATGCACTTTTTGCATAAGTTTTTTTTAACAAAATACAGTTCGTTATATAAGTAGCTAAAAGCATATAAGTCGAAATTTCAATGTTTGGCGAAAAATTAAATCGAGTTTAATATGGGAGTAGTAGTGGTAGTAGCAGTAGTATTAGCAGTTAGTAGTATTTCATAGTAACATTAGTGAAAATAGTAGTAGTAATTATTAGTAGCATTATAAAAAATGGCAGTAGAAATAATTAAAAATAGTAGTAGTAAGTAAAAATAGTAGTATACATATATATATATACTAAGTAAAAATAGTGCTAGTTACTAGTGGCAGCCCCAATAAAAATAGTAGTAGTAATTAGTCGTACCATTAGTAAAAGTAGCAGTAAAAATAAGAAAAAGTAGTAGTAGCAATAAGCAGCAGAATTAATCAAAATAGCAGTAGTAATAAGTGGTAGCATTAGTCAAAATAGTAATAAAAATTAGTAAAAAAAGAGTAGTAATTATTAGTAGCATTGTTAAAAGTATTAGTGGAAATATGTAAAAATAGTAGTAAAAATTATTAAAAATATTAGTAGTAATTAGCAGTAGCACTAGTTAAAATGGTAGTTAAAATTGTTAAAAATAGTAGTTAGTAGTAGCAAAATAGTAGTAAAAATTAGAAAAAAAGAAAAGTAACTAATAGTAGCATTAGTAAAAATAACGGTGAAAATAATAGTAGGAATTAGTAGTAGCATTAGTAAAAACAGTAGTAAAAATAGTTTTAGCATTGTTAAAAGTATTAGTGGAAATAAGTAAAAATAGTAGCAAAAATTATTAAAAATAGTAGTAGTAATTAGCAGTAGCACTAGTTAAATGGTAGTTAAAATTATTAAAAATAGTAGTTAGTAGTAGCAAAAATGTAGTAAAAATTAGAAAAAAAAGAGTAGTAACAAATAGTAGCATTAGTAATAATAGCGGTGAAAATAATAGTAGTAATTAGTAGTAGCATTAGTAAAAACAGTAGTAAAAATAGTTTTAGTAGTAGAAATAGTAAAAATAGTAATAGTTATTAATAGTTGTAAATAAAGTGGCATATCTAGAAAAAATTAAAGAATAAAGTTTAACATGAAAACCGTCTCTAATATTCTAAAACGATCACCATGTGATCCGTTGTTTGAGTCACTGTATGTATGCACGTAGTACGCCTGTGCGCTTTGGGTATGATTTTTATTCCTTTTTCATCTACTATCCCTTTGTAGGCTTTGCCGCAGTTGCTGATATCCTTTTGATTCAAAAACACATCTCATCATTTGCCTCCTGCCTGTTTGCATAACTGTTGTATGTTGCTGCATCGCTGCCAGGTATTCACATACTATGGTAGAGATTATTTTAGCCGATTAACTTTGTATGGGGGGTATAATGTGATAATCTTCGCTTGTTTGGCTGCTTATAAATGTTATCGAATTCATCATCGCCTTTGACAATAACAGCAAAAAATCAACAACCAAAAAAATAATAATAGCAACAACAAAAAAAACAACAAGTTCAATACGGGTTGCATGCAGCCTGCAAATATGAATGTTTTTGAAAAAGGGGTTAATTTATGTTTCATAAGTGGTTTTGCGCTTTGTTTTGATGTAGTGAGATTAGCTGGTGCTTTGGTTTTGAGTATTGCAAAGAGTTACATACGTCTAGGCGTTAACAACAAAAAATTTAAATACTAGTTGCACTGCAATGGCTTATGGGGTTCTTGGAAAATGGACTATTTGATGTGGCTTAATGAAGACATTTGAAACCACAATTTTACATTGAGAAACATAGCATATATTGGCTCGTTACTACGTTAATCTTGTATTTACAATAGAATAGTTTTTCAAAAATAAAAAAAGAAAGCTCATTTTTGTTTAGTGTTTACTTTATCTCTGTCATATGAATGCAGATAGATATAATGAAATGGAATGAATCAATTTTAATTTTGCATTCGCATTGTCACCCCACTTGCGTAGATAGCTTTTTAAGGGTTTTTACTAGCGATTTTCTCAAAAAAGGCAGTTACGCGGTTAAAGAAGAAAGGGGGCGATAACCGCATAAAAGAAAAAACTCTTAATAGCTGGTTGTTTTTCAATATTTAATGGAAAGGGTATGAATAACGATGTCTCTACAGTCACTAGGGACGCGAATCCCGATCGATACCTATCGATATCGATATTTTTACCAAGCGAGACCAATATTTTTTACTCGATACCTTTAAAACGATATTGTTTGGAATCGAATACTTGATTCTCAATATCGTATAGAATTTGTGCTGAATTATTTTGTGAACTTAGGTAAGTGATCAGGTCTGATATTAGACTTCTTGACAGTTACGCAATCGGCCTCAATCGCCTGCGTTTTCATATATTTACATCGGCGGGGTCTGCGTACTGAGATCTATTGATAGATTTTTCTTGAAGATGAGGAGAGATTATGAAGATGAGCAGATATTGCACGATCCCTCTTTTCTATAGGCTTGGGCGCTAAGTCTCAATATATCGAAATGTCGATAAATATTTTTAGAAAATAATATATAAATATGCCGATATTTTTAATCTCGCAATCTCGATATTTTAAAAGAAAATAATCGAGAAATGGTTCGATATTTCAATTTCGAATTATCGATATTCGATATAATTTTTTTTTGAGGTACTTGCTAACAATAAATAAAAATAGAAAACTGCCAAATATATATCACTTTCTCCACTATCGAATATTTTTACAATAATTTAGATAATTGATCCTTGAGTTAGAAATATCGATTTATCGAAATGCCGATATTGTTTAAAAATAAAATATAGCGATATTTTTGTTTGCATTTTCCCATCTCTAATTGAACTAAAACTATTAAAATCGCATTAAAAACGATGTAGATACTTTTCTTGTAGGGCGAGTAATGAAAGTAGATCTAGATGCCCCTTTTGCAAGAACATTTCACCTTTCGAATTCCACAGTGGAGTAAATATGAAATAGCGAGGAGAGCTCACAGGTATTATCGATAATTTTATTCTCACTATCGAGTTTACCCAAAAAGTTCTTCCATCGGTGCATAGACCGAACTAAAGATCAAAACTGGTGGTCTTAGGAAAAGGTGGGTTGACCCAAATATAGTGATTAGACAAATACTTCGACTTTTTGAAAGTTGCTAGTTTTTTTTTTAATAAATTTGTTTTAAAAGCAAAATACTTCAAATTTAATAATAAAATTAGAGAGCTGCCCAATATGTATCATTTAATTCACTATGGAATATATAATAATTGTATATTGTATTGATTGTAGTTGTACAGATATCGGTATATCGAGTATCGATTTTTTTTTACTCTGCATAAATCGATATTTTTTTTAAATGATCGATATTATGTATATCGACATATTTTTTTTTCATTTGCCTAGTCCTACTTTTCAAAGCCTCCGGCTTTTTGTCTTAACGCGCTTTGATCACCATTTTTTCTAGATTAAAAAACCTATACACTAAACGTTGTCATTATTACATCGTCTTCTGAACAAGCAATTATATACTTTTACTTCGTTTCGGTTGCACCCAACTTAATTCGTTGTTTAATTGATTAATCGCTCATTTCGTAGACATCAAGGTCGCTACAAACACTTTCTCATTCACATGCACCGCCCGCCTCCTCCCCGCTTTCGCACACACAACCAAAGCTTATTATTCAACAACACAGACAGCCAAAGTGTTAATTACCAGATATTTTTAAAAGACTTAGCGCCCAGAGCAGACCAGCTAATGGACTTAGGTAATATGTACATATTTTACATATGGGTGTGTTGTTGTTTGGGATATAATATTTCTTCTAGCGTCTTTGAGTTACTTACAACGCTTCACTGTCTCAGACACTCATTAAGATGGAGTAGCGCAAGCAACAGACAGTTAGACAAGCTGTCGAACTATGCATAGATATAAATTTTACATGCACACACACACTGCGTAAGTTTTTGTTTGAATTTTGTTTGAGTTTTTTTTTTGCTTTTTTTTTGGTAAGACAATCCACATAATTCACACTTTGTCATTGTCATGACAGGCCATACTTCATGCGTTTGTTGCATGCGGCGGCGGCGGCGGCTGGGAGAGTGCAAGAATGTGTAGATACAGCTATAAATTGCAGCTTGCCGTTTAGCTAGCCATCGAATACTCGTATGCATTGCATTGCCGCATTTTTGGGAGGAACGTGTGTCTGCCTTGCGATGCAACAAATCAGTTCCGTAAGAGTAAATCTATCCGTCCGTCTGCTGATGTTGCAACTTTCCAGCTGTTTTCCCCAAATTGCTACGCATTATTTCCTACAAAGTGTTTACTTAGTGAAAGGGGTTGTGGCATGTAACTTATGTTTAATGTTTCGAAATATAAATATGCTTAAATGTTTTGCCTCTTTGATTTTGTTGAAAAATCAAAGTACTCCATACTACGGTGGGGCATGGAATTTGGGCGTAATATTTCAAGAATAATTGATGTGCAGTCAATCGAATGCACAGGGGCAGACAACAAAAAGAAAAAAAAAACAAGAAACATTCAAGGAAACTAAATAGGAGAAAGTAGCATACAAAATCCTATAGCACTTTCACATTCACTTCTGTCTTATTGCCAATGAGAAAATAAGCGCCGCGTTGAAATTCATTTGCAATTCACTCGGATGCCATATTCGAATTTGTAGCGGTTTCTCCGCGTCACACTCAAAATATTTTTCCATGCCTCGCTGTGTTGGCGGTTTGGTATCAATTTTCATTTGTTAAACATACCGCCTGCCGCTGACTCCTTTCAGTGACCCCCAAACCGATACTGCCACCCATCTCTGCTGAGACGCAGCTCCACTTCTTACTCCTTGTTTCAATCTGCCCGAGTAAGTAGAAAACGCTGTCGTAGCAAGCGCGGTAGTCGTGTGGCAAGCCAAATGTGTTGCGCTGTCTAAGTCGTTGAATTTCTCGCTCATAAATGATTCTTAGTTTTTGGCATCCCATGCCGCACAGATTTTTTTGTATGTGTGTTCGTTTGTGTGTGTGCACGCACGCTTATGTTTATTATCCTTGCTGTGTCTGCGCTGACTTTCAGCATGTTGGCATTGACTTTGAAATTTCCATGTTGCAATAATAATTTTTCTTGCTACTGTTGCACTGGTTTCTGGTGTTCTGGTGTTGGCGAAATTGCAGCAGAGGACGTAAATTTTCGCTGTGCGCGATTAAGTAAAGGATTTGGCTGAGCATGTTGGAAAAAATGCACTATAAAGTAAAACTGGGAAGATATGACAACGTTGATCATTTTTTTTTAATTAATTATAAAAAAATATTCTTCATATTATTTCAAATTTTAATCAAGGTTTTAAACTTTGCACAAATCTTTATAAAAATTTCAATAAATTAATTTTTGTAAATTTTTTTGTTGGCGGTCTTGTGACTTTTTTTCGATATAACAATTGCAATTTTTGGAATTTCTATTAATTTGTTATATGTTTTTGTTTTTGCTGATACCGCGCATTTTCTTCTATATGAAATTCAAGCGATACATACAAGGAAAAAAATGCAGAAAACCGCCAACCAGGTACCGAAAATAACCGTTATATCAATTTTTTCGGACCAAAAACTCATTGGCAAAAATTCGTTCAAAACAAACTCGAATATATCGATCAAATTTTTATGCCATAGCAGATATTTTGTTAAAAATCATTGCATAATCGTTATTTTGTGAATTGTTTTTTTTTCGATAAAAAATAATCGTTATTGGGTTTTTGTTTTTTCGATCAAATATATTCATTATTCTTGGATTTATATTTTTCGAGCATATTTGAACGATATTTTTTGATTTTTATTTTTTCCGAAAAAAACAATCGATATTTTTGTTTTTCTTTTTTATTGAAAAAATGAAAATCAAAAAATCGAGCAAATATGATCGGAAAATAAAACTCAGAAAATATCGACCAGATATGATCGGAAAATAAAAATGAAATAATAACGCTTATTTTTGATAAAAAAAAAATTAAAATTAAAAATTTCAATTTTTTTTCGAAAAAAAAAAACCAAAAAATTTTTTAATAAAAATTATAACCGTTCAGGTCCTTGCGGCCAACAAAAAAAAATTTCAAAAATCAACGTTAATTTTTATCATTCTCAGACTTGCGCTTTATTATACTAGAATTAAATGGGTTATAAAAATTCGTATTCAGAAATTCTAACTAAAAAACTTGAATTTTTTAGAATTCATATAAATAAAATTGATATTTTAATTAACAAAAATACGAAAAATATTTATATATGATTGCGTATAGTGCAAAGAAAATTTTAAAATTTCCAAAATTTCCACTTCATTACATAAAATGTCAAACATTGCATAACCTACATTTTTGCATGGAAAAATGAGCAAAACGGATCACAAAAACAAAATGTCTAAAGAAAAGTGAAAAAGCGTTGAAAATTGTTAAGAAAATTAATGAAAATTTTATCGCATTTTCCTAGTTTTCGTATAAAATGAAATATTTTTTGGATGCCCGAAAATTCTAGGAATACTGGCAAGTGAAAAAATTTAAGAAAATCGTTCACAAAAAAATTAAAATTTAACGGTAATTTATAAAAACTTCGAGCTTACTCCTTATTATTACGTCACAAATTATTGACCGACAAAATACATATTTTATATATATAAAATAACCCGCTCAAAACAATGAAAATCTTTATGAAAGAGAATAAATATTTTGGCGAAAATTCCTCATTTTTGTGCAAAATGAATTTAAAAAAATTCAAATTTTTTCTTGAGTGCCTAAAATTTTCGGGAATGTTGGTAACCAACTGCAATAAAACTTACGTGCAATAAAAATACGAGTCTCTTATTTTTCCCGCTCCAGCCGTTGAACGCTGGCCTAGCAATCCGTCTAACATGATTCGAACCCTGGCAAAGTCTAGAAAGAGAGAAGTCTGATGAGCAAATGTGATGAACTCCGCAATAGCAGCTATCACTTCTACTACTTTGAAAAATTATTACTTTTCTTCATAATATTAATAATACTAATAAAAACTCGCCTCGAGCTCAATAAAATTCAAAGTCCTTAAAATAGTTAAATAAAATTGTAAAAAATTCAGCTTTAATGAACATTTTCCAACGTGGTGTCGCATTTTTCAATTTTTTTCAAGTTCACAAATACTTATATAGCCAAAGCATACCAGAGTCAGTCTAAGCTATACCAGACATCACGTGAATTATTTGTACGCGTTCGCGCATCCTTGCAGATCCTGTCGACAGCCATGCAATGCTTGTCTTACCACCGCACATTGCAATATGCTCACAAGTACAAAGTTGTGTGTGTGTGTGTGTGTGTGTGGTTATTATATTTATCCTTTCAGCAGCTTTGTCTCTTTGTTGCCCAGCTACACCATTGTCCCGCTGTTGTAGTTGTATTTTTTTTTTTTTTTGTATTATAGCTATCTGTCTGGTATGTGGCTTTGTGCATAATTGAGTATGCAATATTATTATGTTTGACTGGTTGGCTGGCTGGCTGGTTGGTTGCTTGCATGGCTTGCTTGCCTCTTGGCTGCTTGACTGCTTGACTGCTTGAAATCAAGTCTTCGCCCTGCAGAAAATGCAGAAAAATCGAAATCCCCTGTTCGCGCTGTTCTTTTTCTTCTTCAGCTTAATTTTCTCATTCAAGCTCTGCATTTATCCTCCTATATACAAATTAACATGGATTCCAACAATTTAATGCATTTTCTTTTACCCTGGCATAGCGTATTAACGCGTCAATTACTTTTCTGATTATCCAGCGTACAAAATTTCCACCAAAGCCATTGCCCATACGCATCAGTACGTACGAGCGTATGCGTAATCTTTTGTTTAAATTTTGTATTTTTAAGAAAGCAATTTCGCATCAAGACGCTAAAGAGCCACTTATTCGCTACATATTCTGAATATGGCTGAAAATGAATTTCCTTTATATTTTCTTAAGCAGAAAAATTGAGTAGATAATTTTGTATGCATGGGTTGTTAATATCTGCATTCCTTTGTCGCAGAATTAAATACTCTGCCGGAGCTATACTTCTGTTTAAATGTAAAGTTTTCGGTAGAGTGAATACCCGTGAAATATAAATGAGTAATTCTTTTTTTTTTTTTTTTAATATCAGCCAGTGGAGGCAATATTTCTAAAGGACCTTTCAATCAGAGGTTTTCGTTTAATATAAAACGTTTTTGGCATCGAAACTAACTACAACCGAACTAATTGGGAAGTCCAACCAATCTAATTGAGAAGCAACACAACATTTGCAATATTGCCTGTCCTTAATTAATACCGTTCTTTCCCAGACGAATGCTAACCTTGGACACGGCAGTTAACAGAACGGTAATACCTTATTTAGAACACGTCAACTTCCAATGAGCCGCCATACCCAGTGTATGATTAAAAAGATTCTGGAACTCTGTAGAACTCGTTATAGGTCAAGTATCTATAGGTACTTGATTTGAAGAGTTAAATAAATAGGCAGTTATACTTTGTATTCTGCACCGAAAAATGCACCTAGAATAAGTTAGGCTTGGATGGCAACATTCCTGGAAACTGCGTACCAGATGTGCTCGCAAGGGAAGGAAATGAGCTGTTCATAGTTAAATATGCGAGTGATGCTGATATTTCTCTGTCTTCTTTTCAAGCACCTACATAAATCAGCTTTAACTGAATTGGCCACAGGAAGAAGGGCAACGGAACCCATGTGCTTCGTTACCAAATAGATTCGGCTAAGTATGAAAGAGCGAAGATCAAAAGCTCTTATAGAAACTGACCGCCCCAATATTCAGAATTATTACTGGCCACTTATTATTAATGGGAGCCCGCGGTATACGAATTGGGATACCCCGCTAATTAATGCTGAAGGAGGTAGAAAGCGTTGAACATTAGCCCTGTCACTGATTCGTTCTAGAAAAAATACGACATAATTCTTTTTCCAAGTACTTCATTCAGAGTCTGGAACGCCTCGGTGGTTCTATCACATAGGAAGCTGAGGGCGCGCAACAGGAGAGTCCGCTCACGTGTCACAATCGACCTAACTGACCATCTGCAGTAATAAACAGGATGATAACTACCACGCTATAGCCATAACCAAAACCATAGGTCTAGTTTGGATCCGCGGTACCCTGCAAGGTCACAAAGCTAAGTAGATGTGGGCTAAATAAAAAAAAAAAATCACGTTGGAGTGCCGCTGGCTCAGGTCGCCTAACGAATCCAGAGATAAATGGCAATGATCTCCTCTTTCTCCGCATCAGTGACCTATTCCCACTGAGAAAAGAGCAGTAAAGCCAAATAAGAACTTTGGCTCTCTCTACATGAACCATCGGTCCAACTTGCCTATTAGTCTGACAGGTCGATTCGATGGTATTTATTTCTTCGATGAGTTCAATCTTTAATCAATGTTTCCAGGAGATTAGAGGTATGCCTGTGTCTTAATAGGTAGTTACCATGTATATTTACATCCCTTTTCTTGCCAACTCGCCGGCCATGCAGTTGTTGGCAATATGCCAGTGCCCAGGGACCCATATGAGTAGATTGAAAGTCCGACCGCATTTCCTGGCTACCGTATACGTCCTACAGTTGGACTTGAAAGATTTAATAGTAGCTTCGCTGTCGAGCGTTCATTCTGGAAGAGCGGATGGTGCGAGCGATCGGCCAAGTTCGCTGTTGTGAACAACCGCTGTATATCCTCCATCTTCGCTTGAAATTATCTGTATGGATAGCCGTCGATTTTGGCTCTAGGCCTAAGGCATCTTCCCATTTCTTCCTCTCTGGCCTCTGGGATGTTTGTGGAAAACTTGTTGTGATTTTTGTCCAAGTGGAGTAGAGGAGTAGAGTAGTAGTCTAATCTAGTTTCCAAAAAATTGCGGATATCTGCTTATGCCGTTTGAACATTCTTTAAATATACAACAAACCCCTAGTGCTCTCAGTCCAAGACCGTGAAGTCATTATTATTAGCATTTCCTAAAATCGATATGTGTTTTCCGACCACATGAGTTGATTTCTACCCATATTGATATTTCTTATACATATTTTATACGAAAAAATTTAAAAGTAGTAAATCGTGTGTATTTTATTTATTACGAACCCAACTTTTACATTTGTAGGCTGGTTGTTTTAAAAAATCAACCTACAAGCTCTTTTTTTATCGCTGTTTCTGCTCTCTTTGTCGTCCATGTTAGTTTTGATTAACTGGCATTTTCACTTTACGTCGTTTAGCCGGTTCGGGATCCATCTGAGAAAGGACTAATATCTTTTTTAGTATTAAAGGTAATGGGGTTGGCGAGAGTGACTTTGAATTTAGCAGATTTTTGCCCATAAGGTGGGAAAACAAAAATTTTTTTTGCAAATCGCCTTATTTTAATAAATAGCACTCAAAAGTAATCGATTTTGTGAGAACCCTAGCTTCGTGGAAAAGTCACTGAGTTTAAGCTCTATTGACATTTTTTTTTATTGGCTATATTTTATTTTAATTTATAGTTTTTGGGTAGAATTCTACCCAAAAGTGAGCGGACGGTTAAGCGTGGGAATTAATCATTGAAACTTCGACATTTTCGGAAAGAATTTAAGGCAATAGTTTTTGAATAATTTCAGCTGTATCGTAGCAAGTTTAAAAGAAATAAATTTATCTTTCAATTGTAAGTCATATTATTTTTCGGACATGTTATTTCCTGAAAGCATTTTTGATATGGCACATTTAGTTTGACCTATGTACGTACGTATTTAGTCTACCCTAAGGTATATTGAAAATCTATCTAATTGGAAAGGTTTAAAGAAGTCGTGACTTTTTAAAATATCTTTCACTCAGACAGTCAAGACATTGTTACATAATTTAATTAAAATATTTGCATGACGGCCTGTGTAGGTCATAATTAAATTGAAAAAAAAAACAAATACTAACACGGCAATCAATTATCGAAAAAAAAACCGCTTAACACAAAGAAATGAAAAGAGAAATCAATTAGAAAGACAGCCATGTAAGGCGCGCCAGAGAACAACATTAAGAGCATACGAAATCAATAAAAAATAATAATAAACTCACGGGTAATGAAAATAAATCTTAATTTTCTTCGGTGTTCAAATTGAGTGAAAAGGTTTTTCATGTTCGAACAACCAACGCATAAAACGAATGTCAGCAAAACCCACACACAACAATAATTGATGCAAGTAAATGAGTAAAAGTAATATAAGCAAAACCAATTTAGAATAACACAAATTTCGATTGAAAATCTGAGAATAAATATAACAAAAAAACGAACAGAGAAAACGACGCGTCAAGTGAACATTTGTTTGAAATATACGCGTCGCGTTGATATGTAGATGCGAAAGTCTGAAGAGTATTGGGTATTAAATTTGTAACACTTCTTAGATAAAGTGACACGGATTGCGTGGAACACCTCACACCAAAATCGTTTTTTTTTGTTTTTTTTTTTTTGGTTTTGGTTTTGATGAAACAGCAGATGCGCCAAGCCGACAAGTTCAAATTAAATATTGCGCATAGTATTTGCTAAAGGCGTTATCGGGTTATCCGCTTAGGACTTGCTGCCACAGCACTCAAACAAGACAGCGCGATAAGCGCTATGCATAAACATTGGCCGCGCCTGCGCATCAAGCAACAAGCAACAAGCAAAGCGTAACATCTGTGCAACGCTGTGTAGCAATTTGACTGACTGAAATCATCAATGCGCTGAGTACACTAACGAGCTCCAAGTGTCAATTTCAATTGTACAACTGCTTTGTTTTCCACTTAACGAAAAGTGAAGTGAAACAATACAAACAAAAAAAAAATGAAAACTACAAAAAGAAAACACATTTTCAGATTACATAGACATTTGTTTGAGTGGTTTAAGTGTTTTGTGCGGCTTACTTGTCATGCAATCTGCACAACTAAAAATAACAACAGTCCTTTGATGACCCACTCCAGCAATGCAACGCAGAGGCCTAGGGCCTAACACTCAATACCTGCCTGCAATTCGCTAGCTATGTATGTAGCTGCCTTGTCTAGTAAACTCAAATATCCTTATTCTGGGAAGTCTATTTTTAATTTCCTCACTGCCTTTTGTTGTGCTCGCTCTATTGGAATTTGATAGTTTCGGTTTCGGGTGTCAGTTGGCAGTTGGCAGTTGGCAGCAGTTACAGAAAAAAAAACTAGCATAGCGCTGCTGTTACGTAAAAATAGTATAACTACATTTAACTTTTTACAAAAATAACATTTAGAATCTTTAAAAAATATATTAAAAACAACATAAAATCAAGTCACTTATCTAAAGCAAATGTGCTAAGTTTATTTAAAGCAGCTACAGTTTGCAGTCAAACCGAAATTTATTTGTACTGCATTAAATCAACGCATAAAACTCAATCATACCACAAATGAAGTTATCACTTTTTATACCTCACACCGCATGCCATCAGTCATGCACATTCATTGCATACAAATTCATAAACCTAAAAATCAATTGTATTTTGAAATTTTTATTGCTTCTTCGGCTTTTCGGCCGCTAGCCTGGCTTCTTCGCTTCCTTTTGTCCTGCAATAAACTGTACTGTACTGTACTGTCTTGTTTTTTTTTCTTCTCCACTTTTTTTGCTTGCTGCTTTAGTGTCTTTGAGTTTTAAGTCTCACAATTGATCGATGATTGGATTTGACAGCTTCGTTGCGTATCATATTTACTTCATCAGCGGCATATGTGCGAAAATTCTAATTGCTTGAGGCTTGTACTGTCAAATTGCTCTGGGGCTAGGGGAGTGCATCTGTGTAAGTACCATACTGAGTCAGCGTTTTAATTTTGAAAAATGATTTGTATTTGAAAATTATTGTAATCAAGTAAGTGTAATGCAGTATATCGCATTTAAAAGGAGATGAACCCTCGCAAGGATACTTGTGAAAAATTTGCTGTATTGTTTAAAATACAGGCATGATATGAAAGAAGTGTGAGAATATACAAACTGTGTTGCATTAGAAATATGATGAATTGTACGGATTTTTTTTTAAATTAATTTACTAAGAAGATAGCACAGAATTTTGCTCGAAGAATGCAATGCTATATTAAGACTCACTAGGAGTAACAAACGATCAAATTTTGGTTAGTTTGAGCAAAGAAAGTAGATTGCCAAGAAGTTTATTGGCATTTCATTCACTGTGGCCAGAATTTTCGTTCAATTTCACCACACCAGAAACCAATTGGGTGTAATCAGATTTTTATATAAAAAAAAAACATTGATTACAAAAAAGTTGCATTACTCCTACCGTTCATCTAACAGAAAATCTCGACCAATTTCACCACACGAGAACTAATTTAACTTTTGGTAATTGACATTAGAATCGGTTCAGATAAAAATGGTTTCTGGTGTGGTGAATTCGGACAAGAGTTCTTACCATAGGAAATTAAACGCAATGAAACTTCTTTTTATTTAATCTGCGTTCTTTGATATCAATCGGTGAAAGTCAAAATAGTTCTGGTATGGTGAAATTGGATGAGATTTTTTGGAACGATGGGAGCGATGCAACTTCTTTGTAATCTACGTTGTTTGCTTTGAGTAAGTTAAGTGAAACTCCCTCGAGCAATATTGGCTAGTTTCTCGGAAAGACATAATCTCTAATTCCACCTATATTCTGTTACATTTTAGAGTTCCCAAAAAATGACAGCTAGTGACGTTTCAATTCACTCACATGTGTGGAATACGAGTTGCTCTGACTACGAAGATCCTAATCGAAGGCCAGCATATGAAGGTAGGTTCAAAAGTTCGCGGAAAAAAGAGGACAAAGTGGTGGTCTTATTCTTGTCCTACTAATTTGGAATCCATTTTTAGCATATTAGCCAAGGTTGCACGCTATTGCGTCATTCGTTTACGAGTCAGTCGAAAAGTAAACTAGAACGAACATCGGACTGTGATCAAATTTTGCCAAGCAAAGAATTTTGAATGAAATCCAAACCGTCTATGGTGAACATTGCCCTGATAAATCAATGAATTATAAATGTGATGGGTTCTTTAAAAAAGATCGGTAATCGATTGAAGACGACCCCTCGCTCTGTACGGTCCGTCGAGCTAACCACAACTTACATCCTGGAAAAACTTGAAAAACTTATAGTGGAGGATGCCCGTCTGAAGAAAAAACCAGAGTTATCTGCACTAGTTAGAGTATCAGATACCAACATTTTGCAAACCCTACATGATCATTTGGGTATGACAAAAATTAGAGCAAAGTAGGTACCCAGAATGCTCACTCCATCTCATTGCTTTGCCCAGACATGGCTTCGAATCTTTGATTCACCTACCTTACAGTTCAGACCTGGTCCCCAGTGACTTTTATCTGTTTCCAAATTGAAAAAAACGGAAAACGGAGTTAAGGGGAAGGAAATTTTCGAACGGTAGTGAGGTCATGACAAAAAATATTCGCCAAGTGACCTCTTGTTACGCAGAAGACCTGTAAGGAAGTGCTCCAGAGCTGAAACTGGGTTTTTTTTCGAAAGCATGTTGTTAAAAATAAATTTTTTCTTCCATCCTGCAATTTCTCGTGATATATTAATTTCACTGTACCATTTCTACTTCATAAATAACTGTTGGCTGCGTTTTTTACCATGGACTACAGTAACAATTTAAAAAAAACGGAAAATCGTTCCAAGATAAATCAATGCACAAAACTTTAGATTGCAAACATCTTAATAAACTACGATTAGTTTATATTTGAAGAATTCTAAAAATTATTATTTATTATTCATGCGAAGCGTAAACAAAATTTTTGTTTTGACGCCTAAAAGAGAAAGCAAATACTCTGAATAAAATTTATTTTAACCAGGAACAGTAACAGTTAAAAATTTTATTGCAAAAATCGCTTTTTAACTTTGTAACTTATTTTAATTATTTTTTAATTTTTACTTTATACATGAAAAAAACACAATTTTGCTTTTAGTTTAAAATTTATAAACAAACGTTATGTTCGATTTTTATTACAAATATTTTAAAAATCATATATAACAGTTATATTTGATATTTATTTTATAAATCCAAGACGGCAGTTATTAAAGACTTTTATTTGCACATCAGCCTCTGACATTTTTTTAAATCATACTTATTTATAAAAGTATTTTAGATTTTTTGCAGAAAAAATATCAATAACAAATAATTTTTGGTTTCCCACCAAATTGTTTTCTGCGAAAAATTAAAACTACTTTTAACTGTATGACTTAAAAAAATAAAAGTCAGTGTGTGAGTTATAAATAAAAGTCTTCAATAACGTCAATAAATTAATTACTAGTTTACATTATTAACTATTATACATAAACTTCTTCAATAACTGTTATTTTTTTAATAAAAAAAAATCAAAAATAACTGTTATTTACTATCAAATCAAAAACACCTGTTAATTACTATAACTGTTATTTTTGATTTTAAAGATAAAATTTCACAAAATTATTGCTATTTTAGATTTACAAAAAAAAAAAAAAAAAATAACTGTTAATTATGATTTCTATAATAAAAAACAAAAAGTAATTATTATTTTCGATTCGTAAAAGAAAAATAAAATATAAATGTTATCTTTTATTTATAAAATATAAATCCAGAATAACTGTTACTTTTTTATATAAAAAAATTAAAAATGAGTTTTTAAATTTTCAATAAAAATTGAAAAAAATTATGCGAAAATTTGATTCTCAGTGAAATAAGAAATCTACTTTAATATTACACTTAATTGTAGAACATTCCTTTCATAGTGAATTTTTCTGTGACAGTTTTCAGAAATAACTGGTTTAACATATTTTTTTAATCAAACCTCAGAGTACCGAAAATATCCTTTATAGGGTAACTGTGCTTTTAGATATTTATATGTTCATTCCGTTTAAAGTTATCTACTCCATTATTCTAGATTTATTTAATGTAGCGTGGTGGATTTTCCAAGATACTAGAATAATTGATTGAAGAAAGTACTGAGGCGCTAATTTTGATTCAAATTCTAGTTTTGATCTCCAATACAATTCATTTTTTGAATATTTTTATCAGCCGTTTTTCTGCTAAACTGGATATCCGAAAATATAATGACTCATACAACTTCTTCTTATCCCTTAACGAATTTCTAAAAATTTTTAGACAACTTTAAAGAAAGACAAATGTTTTGGCTCCAGGAAAAATTAGTTACAGAGCAGGTTTTATGTTCAATTACGAGGACATGTGTTTCGTCTCAAATAATTAGGTGAGACATAAATCAAATATGCCTTTATATGTAAGTTACATAATTCTTAGTCTAATTTCATATTATTTTTTTTTCAAAAGTAATTAGCTACACTAATTTTTTCTTCGAATGCCTTACATACCCGAATTCCTCCACGAACATTAGAACTACACGCAAACGCCTATTGCGCTCAAATTCCGCTGCTCTATTATTTTGAGGAATATAGATTTGTAAAAAAAAGAAGAAATGCTGCCACAGGAAAGCGCCGCGGCGCGGCGAGAAATTCTAACCACATTGGTTACGCATCCCAATGTAGAAGTATCAGCTGACAAAGTGCGGTGTGTGAGCGCCAAAATATCTACGTAGCGTACGCTTGTAACCCGTCAGTTTGTTCGTATAGTTTGTCTCTGTAACCTATAACTATAACTTTGTAAAATAGGCATGCTACGCCTGCCTACCTTTAATTTGAAATTTATTACACTTCTCCCTACTATTTTTCGTTGTTTTTTTTTGTTTTTTTTTTTTTTTGGTTTATTGCAGATCAACTGCAGCAAAGAGAAATATTGGAGATGTTACTTGTAAAGTTTTTATTTCCTTTCTCTAATTTTAATGCGTTTTGGGCGCGGTTTTCTCTTGTCTTTTTTTTTGTGTTTTTTTTTTTGGGTAGATAATTTCGAAGTGCCAGGGCAGTGAAAATGCAATAAAAACAATACAAAAAAAAAAACCAAAGAAGCAATGCAAGCGATCGCTGAATTTCGTAGTAGGAAAATTTGAAACTGAAACTAATTTTTAATTCTTCAAAGTCATTGGCGACTGCGCGCCGACACTGCGCAACTCTTCCATATGTTTGTTTTTAAATTTTGTTGTTTTCAAACTGCGTGCGTGTGTGTGTGTGTGCGAGTGTGTGAGTTAGTGTAAGGCGTGTTACTGTTGGCAGTCTCTCATGAATTTGTTGGCAATGTAGGCAATTCGAAAAACGTTAGACCGGGCAACAGCAACATATGGTTAACATGGTTTTTGGGTCGATTCGATTCGGTGTGAATCGTTCGCTTGTTGTGTGTGTGTGTGTGTGTGTGTGTGTGCGTGTGCGAGCGCCTATAGCTATGCCTTTGAATTTGACTTCTTGGGGCAGGTCGTACTCGTGTTTGCTAGTTACAAGCAACCTTTAATGCCCTGTAGGACATCAGTCGGCTGGGGATAATTCTCGGGAACAATCCTGGTAGTTAGTAGATAGATACGAGCACTAAGGGTTTTAAACTTATATATATATATGGGGGATTCTGCGAAAAATTGGGCACCATTTGGATTTCCCATCTCCGATTTTTGTTCATAATCTTTATGTTATAGTATCCAAGGAATGGACTTTGCGAGTTTTTTTTTTAATTTTTGTGTGCAGCCGTTTTCGAGATGTCGATTTTTGAATAAAATTTTTGTTAAATTAAGTGACCACAATTTCCCGAAAAATGAACCAATTTGGGTTTTTTTTTAAATTTTGGATTTTCAAAAAACTTTTGGAGTATTAAACTGAAGAAAATGTTTAAACTGTATTTCTATAAAATATAAAAATTTGTTTATACAAAATATTGATTTTCAAAAACCACATACTGATCGACTTTCTTGGGAATTTTCTTGTGAAAAACTGTCATTCATTCAACAATTTTTGTGTCTAGTCCGATAATGGGAAAAAATTGGATATGTTTTATTCGAATTTTTTACATTTCATGTTGGAGTTACATAGGTTGAAAAATATTTGAAAATACATGCCAATTTTAAAGAAAGACAAACAAAGGCACAACAACCTGCATTCTTCCAGGCAAGTTAAGTAACTTGACGGCTACTTTTAAATAAAACGTTAGGAATGAATAGCAAATTAACGTTAAAGCCACTTTTTCGTCCTTTGATTTTATTGTGACAAATATCGTACTTCTGTACTCTTAGGGTCGAGGGGGGAATCTTTACTTAATTTGTCGCCAGAACCCTGAAATTAAATTACTCTTTTTGAAATTAAATTAGCCCTTAAAGCCGGTAGTAATCGTTAATAGAAAGCAGTAGTAGTAATAGTTGTGGTAACAGTGATTAATAGTACCTAGTAGTAATAGTATTGGCCCTTCATACTAGCATTAGTAAATAAATATTAGTAGTAATTAGTAGTAGCCTTAGTAAAAATAGTAGTAGAAATTCGTGAAAATAATATTAGTAATTAGTAGTAGCATTAGTAAATATGGTAGCACAATTTTTAAAAAATAGAAGTAGTAATTAGTAGTAGCATTAGTTAAAATAGTACTAGAAATTAGCCAAGAGAGTAGTTGAAATAAGTCGTAGAATTAGTAAAAATAGTAGTTGTTATTAATAAAAAAAAGTATCTGCATTAGTAAAAACAGTAGTAGCAATTATTAGTAGCGTTAGAAAAAATAGTAGTAGAAACTAGTTCAAATAGTAGTAGCATAATTAAAAAATAGTAGTAGTAATTAGTAGTTGGATAAGTAAAAATAGTAGTAGAAATCAGTGAAAACAATAATAATAAAAATAGTAGTAGGAATTTTAAAAAATAGTAGTAGGAATTTTAAAAAATAGTAGTAGGAATTTTAAAATATAGTAGTAGAAATTGTTGATTGCTGCTGGTAGCCCCCCAAGTATTTCATTGACCAAAATTAGACAACTCACTGAATTAACAAATTGCAATTTTCCTTAGTTATTTTCCCGCAAGGTGCTATATTTTTGTTGTGCCACTGCACCCTTGTTCCTCCTACCGCCTTGCGCCTGCTGTTGTTACTTACAACACCTTAGACGACCAGGTACTCGGGTATGCCATATGTCAGTCTGGGCAGCTAGCCGCCTTGCCAGGCAATGGTCTGCGGCCAACCGCTCGCTATGTGTAAGCTATAAGTACCAATGCCTACCGACAATTGTAAATACATATGTAAATAGTACGTAGGAGTTCTAGGTGAATCAGCAGCAGCCAGACGGTCGTTGGTCAGTCTGGTCGAAAGCCCATTTAGCATAATATACTAACAACAAAGCATTATTTGATTTGATTACATACGGCATTTGACTTTAGTTGCTATTTTCCCCTTTTGTTTTGCTCTTCTCTCTTCTTTAGTTTTGCCTGCTGTGCGCTGACCTTGCCTTTTTAACATTTTCTTTACATTTTGTATCTAATTTTTTTTATTTTTTTTTTTTGTACAGCATTCGATTTTTGGTAATACAAGCTACATTTATTAGACAATAGCTAAAGTTGCTATAATTTTTATTGGCTTTAAGACCCAACTGTTGTACGAGTAGATGTTATTTTCTGTTTTTATTTTTTTTTTTATTTTTTATTTTACTGATTGGCTTCATAGCACCTTTGACTTCGCCTTACCTGCACTCAACACTCGCTCACCCCTCGCATTTTATTTAAATTGATTGCTCGCCGACGACTTTTGACCGCATTTAAATTAAACTGAAATTTAAGCCTTTTTTTCCTCGAGGTATCTGTGGAAATTGATTTTCGTTTTGAAGCAGCCGCAGCAAAGATGCCCAGCAGCTAAGGTTAGGCGGTTCGAGCAGCGGTGTGTGAAGCTCCTCGAGGCGAGCAAAACGGGGGAAAAAGGTGTGCATGAGAATTTTCTTTCGATTTCGAATATCATTTCCTCAACAAGCTGTTAAGCATCTCTCACTGCCTCCTCGTGCTAGTTAGCATTTTTAATTATAGATTCAACAACTTGCCGGAGGCCAACTTACAATATTTTTTTAATTTCTAACATTTGTCAACATGATTTTAAATATTTCAAACGCTCATTGTACTGCTCATTGATTTTCGAATACATATCGATATATTTTATTTATTTATGTTTGCATGTAAATGCAAAACATGCTTTCGCTTTGTTTTGATCATAATATCAAATTAAAGAAAAAATTATTGTCTACAACTTTCGAGCAACTGTTTTTTTTTTTTAAATAAATGAGCCATGAAATAATGTGCAACAAAAAAATTCTCACACTTCTTGTATAACATATATGTGGGGATATCTGCTTGGAGACAAAAACACATACATACAAACATTTATTGAAACCTGGAAGCTGGAAGCTCAATTTTCTTCAGTGGAGGCATGCCTGCCATCAAACAGTGGTTTCAAATTAGTGTTATGTTTTGAGAAGTTGAGAAAATAAAATAAAAACAAAAACAATGTTACTCAATTACTGTAGCAAATGTTCAGTAAGTATTCAAATATCATTGACTACATTTGAAATTTAAGAACACAATTGAATACTACAGTAAATAATTACAATAAGATTTACGGCCTGTCGCAGCAGATAAATTCCGATGGGCAACTTTTAACAGTGACATACTAAAAGCAAATGCAACAAATCGAATGTGTACGTAACTACATACAAATGTAAATAAATACTCGCACTTATACAACTGTGCATTTTTTGTAGCAAGTAGATATCGATTTCAAAACAATACGATCGTTTGTGTAGTACATGTGGCGTTTGAACCTAAACTTTGATATACGAGCACTGGCAAAGTGTTTTATGATTCTGTGAGCAAAGTATTGTATTCTTTACATGTTTACAGATTTATTCAATACTGTTAATTTTTTTATTAGATTAACAATAGTAAAGTCACACGTGTATCACAAAATACTGCCCTTTTACTATCTGCGTTTACTCAAAACATTTAACTCACAGTTTGAAGATGCTGAATTATTTTAGAATACGTAAATTTTTTGTTGTGAAATCTTTAAAACAGGAACAGTAAAAGTTATGAGTTCTATTAAGAAATATTATACTTAATCAATATTTTAATAAATTTCTGAGTTTTTTTTTTTTTTTTTTTTTTCAGAAACTAAATTTATGTAATCGAGTTACATTTTTTGAACACAAGCTAAACTCGTTTTTTGAGCGATTCGTTTTCGCGTTGCTTTTTTTTTTTTGATTACAAATATCACACAAAAAATTTTGTTGCAGCAAATTTTTCAAAATTTTTTTTTAAGAGTTTCACAGTTCTTGCGCGTTATTTGATCTCTTATATATAAAAACTAAGTTTTGAGTTTTTTTTTTTTTTTTGGTAGATCGAAAAACTCAAACGGCTATTCCGCCACGCCAATAATTGTTTGGTGCCCTCAAAAATTATAATATACTTCATATATGTGCATAATATTTATGTATTAATTAAGTATTAAAACATAATAATTACTTTTGATGAAAAAAAAAATTCAAGAAACTATAATTTTTTTTTTTCAAAAAAAAAAATCCCATAAAATAATTATTATTGTTAATACAAAAAATAACAGTTCAAAAAACCATAACATTAGAAAAACGAGTTTTATTATTGATAAAGAAAGATAACTCTGAGCGGTTAATAAAAATCGAAAAGTAATTATTACTTATAATTTTTAAAAATACCGCTTAAAATTTTTGAAATCAACAATATAAATTTTTGAGGTCAAGACCAGTATAAGGAGGTTATTTGGAAAAAAGACAACAACATTCAGGAGCGGTAGAAATTATAGCTCTTTCGGAGGTGTAAATTATAAGGAAAGTTGTAAAAAGCAACATCAGCTCACAAGCCGACTGTTGTTCATCGGCTACGTATTTGCTTAGCAAGTCGTAGGTAGTAGGTTCACAGACCGGTGGCGTCATGACAGAAATCTAATGGAGAGAGGTGGTTTTCTCCGAAATAGCTAAAACTTCTACCGCTACTGACTGTTGTTGTCTTTTTTCCAAACACTTTTCTTTATTTTTTTATTTTTTTTTTTACTCCGGTAAACTTACACCGAAAATTCATAAAAATTAAGGAATACTATAGTTCTGTTCCTTTATGTATTGCATCACCTTATGGGTCTTTACTTACACAGGAACTTACAGGAAAAATGCGCCCATACCTTAAAATCCTGTAAATGAGAGCGCTTTTTGGAGAGTTGTGTGCGATCAGCTCTCGTACAAAAGTAAACAAAAATTGTTCATTGTCAAGTTGATAGCGATAAATATTAAAGTAAATTTTAATCATTTTGGTAAGTTAAAACGAAATACGCATTTAATTTATTGCCTTCCATTTATTCGCCTTTTATTTTGAATAAACTTTTTGGCGTTTTTAAAAGAAAGAGGATTTTTTTTTGTGTGTGTGTTCCCGTACTTTTAGTCTCATTTTACTCTCTCTCATTCTAGAGATTAATTTTGCTATTTGACATTTTTACAGGCTGTAGCTCTTGAAATCTATTTTGTTTTCTATTACTAAGGCCACACGCATTATGTCTCTCTCATTTTCGATATGTAGGATGATGGATATGATGGAGTCTACTGCAATATCTAGATGGTAATTGGAGCAGAGTAATGCGGTACTCACGAGGTAGCAGTCCATGTATTTGGGCCCAAAGCTCATTTGGTGAAGTATATCGGAGCTCGAATTCTTTTTGTATATTGCTGATAGTCGGCTCCAAGTTTTACTCGAAATTTACCAGTAGCTTCCGAATAATCTGTTTCCTTTTTCTACAAATTTGAATGGTTTATTTTATAATAATGGAAACAAGAAAGCATCAAATTAAGTGGTTTCGAATTATTTCTTGGACAGGAACGCTGTAAGGGTTTTCATAAATAATATTGTTAATTTTTTGTCTGAAGTTTACTAAACATTAATAAACATTATAAAAGAATATCTCCTTCTTTGGATGACTTCAACTAGGATAAGATTCGTGACAAGTATATTTATAATATTGTGATACTCCAGAGCATAAAACATCAGTGGGTGTTTTCCAACATTGCAACATATTTTATGAGCATTCAATGTTTATGTTCTCTAAATTTTAAACTATTTTACTTTTATTTCAATATTATCATCTATGAATGCCATTGTACCAATGTACGTACGCCTAGATGACATTGGTGATATTTTATCTAACAGAGCATAATAAAAATAATCGTCTTTGACAACGAATTAATATATTTTTCAAACTACAAGCGTAATACGAGAACAAGCCGAAGGTTAGTGAGATCAACTCAACGCATTTACTATAATTAAAAAAATTCTGTATGTACATATTTTTAAAACTATAAATTTCTTTCGTTCCTTTTTTTTTTGTAAAATACTTTATTCCCTGGGGCACTTAACCAGGAGGTGAGTAAAATAAAATAAATACATGTGGCGCAATACTAAAGGAGTAATCATATAAAATCGTGTTTTTGAATGCTATCATTTAACATATCTCCGAAAATGTGTTACCACCCGCACTTGCGCTCAAATACTTTGTATACTAAGGTGGGTCAAATTGGTTGGACGAAATTTTTTTTTTTATTTTTTTGGAAAATGGTACAATATTAACGCATAATATAGATAATACTAAGGGAAATTGTGGAAGAAATCATAGGTCGGGGACCAGTTTTAAGACTGCATATATTTTAAAGAAATTAATTTTTATACGAAGAAAATACGCCAGCAAAAAAAATTATCAAAAATCAACGGAAATTTTAAGCCAAAATCACTTTTTTTTACTGAACTTGAATTGACTACAAAACTGCATCCTCAAAAGGTTTCGAAAAAATTTGGTAAAACGTTACACATTGCTGTGAAAAGATGCATATTAATTTCAGCCGTTGTTTCACCTTTGGGTAGTATTCTACCCAAAAATTTAACATAGCTATTGTAAAATAAACAATAAAAAGAGTTTCAATCGTGCTGAAGCTCAATCACTTTTTGAACCAAATCGATTACTCTTGAGTACTATATAATTAACAATACATTTTGCGCTTTGCTTTGCTTACATAAACGAAATGTTTAACTTGGGTTCGTAAAAATAAAATACAAACGATTCACTGTTTTAAAATTTTTTCGTCCGAAATATATGATATCTAAATATGGGTAGAAATCTACCCACAAGACCGTAATACGCACATATCGATTTTAAGATCAAAGAACGGTTAAATATGCGCATAGTCCAGACCCATTTACGATCTATGATTTCTGCTGCGCTTTCCCTTAGAATTATCTGTTGAATCCGAAAATTATATATAATAATTATTTATGTGAAAAAAAAATTTGACCCACCCTATTTTCGAGATACTAATGATGAATGTGAGTGTGTGTGCACATTTTGTATTTGCATAAGTATATAGTTATGCATACACTTATCTACTTAGGCACCCACTTGGCTGTTCTGTTTGGAGTGCAGTTAACCTGAGTGTAGCTAGGAAGTGGTATGCAACACTAGAGAGTCATTAAAACACGACACTAAACCTAAAGATGCCACATAATTTACATATGAGCACACTAATACCTATGTACATACTTATATGTACTACGTATACGCACTTACACTCATAAATACTCATACCAATTACATACATAGAGATATGCATTAGATACTATATGGTTGATTATTTCAACGGGATATAAACGGATGCTAGCAGTAACAGTCAGTTATCGTTTGAGAAATTTATTGTACACCATCTCCACATGTGTATTGAAAGGTGCATGTATATGTATATTAAATCATAGTTAATGCTCTGCTCGCTGTCAGAGAGTACATATGTATGTACATACAGTGTGTTTCTGAAAACAGATTTGCTTGTTAAAACTTTTAACATTTTGAAGAAAACTGCGTGACAGTTATTACTAGAGACCGCAAACAATCGTTATCTTGATTTTTTCGCATAAAAAAATTATTAGCTAGAACTCGTTCAAAACAAAATTCGAATATATCGATTTAATCCTTATGCCATGTGCTTTACAAATTTGATCTTATTTTTATTTAGAAAATATTTTTAAATCGAAAAAATACAAAAATTCAAGGATTTTTGATCGAAAACATAAAAATCACAAAATATCTATAAAGAAGGATTTATTTATAGTTTTTATTTTTTCGATCTACTTGACCGAATTTTTTTCCATCGAAAATAATCGTTATTTTGTGATTTTTATGTTTTCGCTTGGATTTTTTTAGCAATCAAGTTTGATCGTAATTTTTTAATTTCTATTCTTTCGATAAGAAATCAACGTTATTCTTACATTTAAATTTTTTCGATCACATGTGATCGTTATTTCATCGATATTTCGCGATTTTAATTTTTTAGTTCAAGTTTGAACGTTATTTCATAATTTTTATTTTACGATCAAGTTTGATCGTAATTTTTTAATTTTTATTTTGCAATACAAAATAAGAGTTATATTTTCATTTACGTTTTTTCTATCATATTTGATCGATATTTTCTGATTTCTATTTTTGCGATCAAAAATAATCGATATTCTTGTATTTACAATTTTCCGATCAGAACAAACACAAACAAATTTTTCGGCGATGACAATAAAATGTTTTGGATCGAAAACAAATATCACGAAAGATCGATCAAATATAATCGGGAAAATTTAAATCCAAGTGTAACGTTTATTTTATTTATCGAAAAAGTAAAAATCCAAGTGTAACGATTATTTTTTTTATCGAAAAAATAAAAGTCGTAAAATAACGTTTAAATTGTGATTTTTTTCATAAACATTATATCCGTTACGGTCTCTGTTGTTATTCTTCATTTTTGTTACATATTTCATTACCTATCACGCCGTTCACTCCCCATGACCCATTGGGCTCAAATCCCCCAATTTTCCTGGTAAGTTGTTTTGTTGTAGAGATTTTTTGCTTTCAACAGAGCACACACATTTTCAATAAATTTGGCTTGCATCCGGACTTTTGTGAATGCCGATCAAGCTGTTATATATCTTCTACTGCTTTCCAAGACGTTCTTGGTCGACTCCATTGTTTTGGGGAATTGTCTTCTTGAAGATTCCAATCATTTATATTCGGTCTATAAGGTTTTGCCGCAGACTTTAGCAAACATTTTTCATACAGTTTGAACATAAACTTTGCGTCGAGGTTTTGCTTAAATACCGTCAAAGTACCAAATCCTGTTTCAGGAAAGGATCCATAAAGTGGACCTTGGCAGGGTCTCACTTATCTCCAGCCACAGTTAAAATTCTCCTTTGCCTTTGCTTATCGGTTGTCAGTCCAAAAAGGGTTTTGAAGTGTGCCACGATTTCTGATGTCAGAATCTTTCAATATGCGTCTTAACTTACGACTGGAAAAGTCTATGTTTTTGATAAAATCTTTTGTTCCGCTTTCCTATGGCTAAGGGTAGGATTTTTAAAATACAACTTCTTGATTTGTTCGCCAAATCGGCCTTTTGAAGCACACTGTACACATAAGTAGATGTATGTATGTTTGAAGCTGTACATAACGATAAAGTTCCACCTATCTTTATTGGTACTCAATTTTTCTCCGACTGCACGCACTTCATTCCAATTCAATTTTTCTAATTCCAATGACATTTGCCTGGCGTTAAGCACAGCAGTGTATCCTTGTGCCTAGTGCTGATTACAGTAATGCCAACAACAACGGCGGCAGTAGTCCTAGTACGTGGCATTTGTGTATCATCACTTCATAGCGTTCACAAGCTACTTCTGTACACCAGCACATGAAGCCATTTGAAGAGTTAGCTACTCTTTGGCAGAACTAACTACTAGCAGAAAATGTGAAAAGCCTCTTAAAGGCAGATACACATAATTCTTCGTTGACTATCGTATCGCGCATACGTATGTATTTATATGGGGCATTCGCGCTAAATTGGACATCATGTGGCCTTTGCATCTCCCATTCGGAGAGCTCTCCCTGATTTTACTCAATTGTTTTCATTCAGCCATTTTTGAGGTATCGATTTTTGTATCATTAATTATTAATTAATTATTATTATTGAAAATACGAAATCCAAGTCTGCGAAGAATTAAATATCTACATATTATTATTATATTATTATTATACAGGCGTTGATGTTTTTTTTAACGAATGAAGATAGAAACCAAAGCAAACTTTTTACCCTCTCGAAAAAAACAGAAGCACAAAAGAAAGTTTTCTTTACTCTATGACACGTCATTTACAAAATATTACAACAAAAATTGTGTCTCCTAAAATTTGGTGAGGCTCATTGTTCGGGCTTTATATACGTAGGTATATAAAAATTTGATAATTTTACAGATATCGTTTGAAAGAAGATAAGCAGTTTTTTTTTTTAAATTTGTATGTTAAATTTTTTTGCAACCTAAATAACTAAAACAAGAAAGTTAAAAAATTCAGAAAAAATAGCTCCCTTTTTTGGACCAGGTTCAAATCTTACACCAAAAAATGTCTAGAATCAAAATCAATACTTTTTTGAAAATGAAACAATTTTTCATAAGAAAATTGAAAACTTTATAGAAATACGGTTTTAAAATTTTATTCAATTGAATACTCCAAAAGTGTTTTAAAAAACAAAATTGTTCAAAAAATTTAAAATTTTGTAGAAATACGGTTTGAAAATTTTTTTAAATTTAATATTCCAAAAGTGTTTTAACAAAAACAGAATATGAAAAGAAAATTGTTCGAAAAATTTAAAATTGTATAGAAATGCGGATTTAAAATTTCGTTCAATTTAATATTCCAAAAGTGATTTCACACAAGAATTGTTAAAAAAATAAAAATTTTATAGAAATACGAGTTAAAAATTTTGTTCAGTTTAATATTCCAAAATTGTTTTGAAAACCAAGAATTTCAAAAACAAAATTGTTCAAAAAATTTCTAATTTTATAGAAATGGGGTTTTAAATTTTTTTGGCGTAGAATACGTTGTTGTTGTTGTTGTAGCGGCTAGTCGCGCCCCGTAAAGAGCGGATTCACCCATGGTCGTTGTCGTCAAACTCATCTAGGGGGAGGCCCAGGAAACGTGCAGTTTCGACAGGGTTGGACCAGAGGGAGAGGGGGGTTAGATGAGTGGGTTTGAGAGGGCATGTGAATAGGTGGTTGGTGTCGTGCGGAGAATCTCCACATGCCGGACATGTGTTGGGTATGTCGGGGTTGATTCTGGATAAGTAGGAGTTGAGCCTGCTACAGTATCCAGATCGTAGTTGTGCCAGAGTGACGCGGGACTCGCGGGGCAGCAGGGACTCCTCATCTGCTACAGGTGGTGGTTGGGCTCCGATGACTGCATTCGCCTGGCGGGAGTCAATGATGTTCGTGACTGTGTCTCTGTGGATGTTGCTTAGGACCCGCCGGTACGCCTCCGGATCCAGCGGTTGTGTGATGAGTGGCTGGATCTCGTCCTTTAGTTCTAGTAGATGTCTTTTAATGTGCCTGGGGGGCAGTTCCACGGCAAGCAGGTGCCCGTTTGGATGCCCCGAGCGGTGACATCCAGCAAGGAACTGCTTGCTGAGCATGAGGTTGTGCTCCTTAACTCGGAGCACATTGACCTCTTGGTGGAGATGCTCCTCAGGCGACATCAGAAGACATCCCGTCACCGTGCGGAGTGCGGCGTTCTGGCAGGTCTGCAGCTTCGTCCATTGTGTCCTGCTGGTTCCCGGCGACCAAACTGGCGCAGCATAGTTTATTACCGGCCGGCCAATCGCCTTGTATGTTGCCAACAACGTTTCTTTGTCTTTGCCCCAAGAGCTGCCGGCGAGCGACTTGAGGACATTGTTGCGGCTCTGTACTTTATTGGCGATTGCGGTAGTGTGCGCGGAGAAGGAGAGCAGGCTGTCGAAAGTCACCCCCAGAATCTTCGGGTGGTTAACCGTCGGAATGGGGGTGCCATCGATGTGGATGTTAAGATCCAGCCTGACCTCCTTCGTCCAGGTGGTAAAAAGGGTCGCCGAGGACTTGGCAGGGGACAGCGCCAGGTTTCTGCTAGTGAAAAATTGGGCAAGATCTGAGAGATATCCGTTCACTTTCAAACACAGATCATCAATTGCATTGCCGGTTGCCATTATCGAACAATCATCAGCATAGGAGACAATCGTGACTCCCTCTGGCGGTTGAGGGAGCTTGGAGATGTAGTGATTAAACAGTAATGGGGACAGGACGCCACCCTGCGGTACCCCTTGTTTAATCCTCCTTGGTTTCGATGTTGTATCTCTAAACCATACCGATGATTGACGACCACACAGGTAATTCGCGGTCCACCGTTTCAGTCCCTGCGGGAGAGTTGAGGATTCCACGTCAGCTAGTAGCGTGGAGTGGCTAACTGTGTCGAAAGCTTTCGACAGATCCAACGCCACTAGGACGGTTCTCTCGCAGGGGCGGTTTTGGTTAAGACCACGGTTCACCTGTGTGTTTATGGCATTAAGTGCTGTTGTTGTGTTGTGCACTTTCCGAAAGCCATGTTGATGCTTAGCTGACCCAAGGTGGTATGTATAGTGCGGGAGGAGTAGGGCCTCAAGTGTCTTCACCACAGGTGAAAGCAGGGAAATCGGCCGATAGGAATCACCCTTGTCGGCCGGTTTCCCTGGTTTCAGTAGTGGGACCACCTTCCCAACCTTCCAGATGTCTGGAATGATGAGGGTGGCCATAGACAAATTGAGGATCCCGGTGAGGTACTCAACTCCCGCGGGGCCTAAATTCTTCAGCATCAACACGCTTAGCCCGTCAGGGCCAATGGCCTTGGAGGCTTTCGCCTTCCCGATGACCTCCTTTACCTCGCCACAAGTGAAGGTAAGAGGCGCGCTGTTGTTCGGTATTTTTCGCAGCCTCCTGGTCACCATCCGCTTGGTCCTATCCCCCGAAGGATGCAGTATAAACTGTCGGCTAAAATAGCTCGCGCATCTCTTCGGGTCCGACGAGGCACGATCCCCGAATGAAATTTCCACTCGGTCGTCGTCGTGCTTCGTCGGGTTGGATAAGGACTTCACGGTAGACCAAAGCTTACCAACACCCGTGGCCAGATTACAGGACTTCAGATGCTCCTCCCACTTGTTCCGCTTGTGTTGGTCAACCAGCCTCCGAATCGCCACGTTTAAATCCTGAATATTAGGATTACGGGGATCGGAGCGGCGAAGGTGGTCGCGTTCGTTCGCTAGAGCGGCCGCTTCAGCCGGGAAGTTGGGACGGATCTCAGGGATCCTCCCTGCCGGAATGAAGCGGGCCGCAGCTGACGCAACCACCTTGCGGAACTTATGTTCGCCTTTTCGAACGTCGGTGGGAGCGGGAAGAGACCTGAAGGCATTTTCGGTGAACTCCGCGAACCTGACCCAGTCAGCCTTTTTAAAGTTGATATAGGTCCGATGGTCCGCGGAGACAAAGTCAGCAGGTCTGTCAATCGAGATGATTATAGGTAGGTGGTCTGATGCAAGCGATAGCATAGGTCGCCACGTTATGCTATTTATCAGACCTGCGCTAGCTATCGTTAGGTCAGGCGAGCTGCTGCAACTACCCATAATCCTGGTGGGGGCATCATCATTCATCGTGCAGAATGTCGAGTCGTCTATCTGCTCTGCCAAATCGTTTCCCCTCCGATCAGCTGGTAGGCTTGAATGCCAGAGATCGTGGTGCGCATTAAAGTCACCTACTACCAATCGGTTTTCACCTCTGAGGAGCGCACCTATGTCAGGGTGATATCCTGCCGGGCAGCAGGTGACAGGGGGTATATAAATATTAAATATTTCGAGCTCGACATCGCCTGACCGGACAGCTATTCCTTGACATTCTAAGGTAGTGTCCCTGCGCTCGATGTCTTCTTCAATAAGACGATACTGCACTGTGTGATGGGTGATGAATGCTAAGCCACCACCATTACCTCGCTCGCGATCCTTACGATGCACATTGTAGCCGTTGCAACTCAACAGAGTTGAGTTGCTGTGCAGTTTCGTTTCTTGGATCGCAGCTATTGACAGATTATGCCGACTCATAAAGTCGGTTATCTCCTCAATCTTGCCCTGCAGCCCATTGCAGTTCAGCTGAAGGAGTCTCGTTTGCCTCGGTAGAGTCGTCGCGGAGAGGGGTGTGAGGGAAGGGTGATGTTGCCCAGAATACGTAGAATACGTCTTACCTTACGGTATGGGCACCAATGTCAGGTTTTTATTGTTGTAATCTCTATTTCTTTAATTATTCAAATGAAGATGTTAGCTTTCGTTTGACAATAATTTCATGTTGGTTGATATCTTCCTAATATTTAAATTTCTCAAATGAAAATTGTATAAACACATGCACACAAATATGTGTGTGGTGTTTGGTTGAGTGTTTGCTGTTGGGCGATTTAAATTACTCGTGCAGCCCTTTCTTTGTATTGCATAATTTTAGGCGGGCAAGTTAAAGTAGAGTAAAAGAAGAGAAAATGCTGCCAAGCACTGCAAAATAACAATGCTGATTGATGCTGTTCGACAACAGCTGGAAGTTGACGTTTAGTATGTTAAAAAATAAAGAAATTCATTTGCTTGTATTATTTATCATTAATTGTTACATATGTTTTCTGTCTTATCGGATGGCGTATTCTACGTTAAACTTAATGGCCGTGTCTCTGACACAGCCTGCTTCTTTTTTTTATTTAATGTTCCAAAAGTGTTTTGCCAAAAAAAAAAAATTCAAAACAAAATTTTTCAAAAAATTTAACATTTTATAGAAATACGGTTTTAAAATTTTGTGCAATTTAATATTCGGTAAGTGTTTTGAAAAACAATAATTTCAAATGCAAAATAGTTAAAAAATTAAAAATGTTGTGGAAACATGGGTTTGTAATTTTGTGGAATTTAATATTTTAAAAGTGTTTTGAAAAAAAAAAAAAGAATTTCAAAAACAAAATTCTACAAAAAATTAAAAATGTTATAGAAATATGGGTTTCAAATTTTATTGAATTTAATATTCCGAAAATGTTTTCAAAACCAAGAATTTCAAAAAAGTTATGTGCGTTTCAAGAAACACGAATGTTAGTTTCAAAAAACGATATCCCGAAATGCGCTAAACAAAAAAATAACGAAAATCAGAGAGGCCTCTCTCAATTGATAGTATAATATAAAAAATTAGGATCAAAATTAATTAATGCAAAAACCAAATGATGTCCGATTTGGCACAGAATGTCCCCATATATGTTATTCGCACTTACACGATACGCACTATACGCAAATCGGATGCTAACTTTATGCAGTATAGGTGCGGACTCAACATCAACAATAATACTAGCAACAAAAACAGCAACAAAAAGCAATCGGCAATAGGTAACGACAACAACAACAACACCAAGCATAACCATCAGCACCAGCCGTTGAAGTGGCTACTCATTGGAGAGCAAAAGGATAATCTGCATTTGAATAAGTGCCTTTCAGTGTTTCCAAATGCTCTCCATTCAGCATGTGCGTGTGCGGGTGTGTGTGTGTGTGTGTGTTTTTGCTTGCGTATTTCTGCGTAACTTTCTATTTGTTGTTATGGCTTTTTCGTCGCATGCATGTGTCTGGTCTGAGGCACGCCTATACTTTCCAAGCTCACATGATTATTTCCCACTCATAAATTTTTGTTTATTTGATTCATCTCCATCGGATGCCATTATTATTCGTCAGAGTTAGCTGTATGTGCTGCCAATTGCTGCTGAGTTGTACTGAAGTTCAATGATCCTGACTCATAGAGGTAAATAAAAATTTAAATCCTTTCAAATATTTATGCAGTGATTGCGCTGACAATTTTCTTATACTATATTTAGTACATCCCTTTCCACGTTCTTAAAATCCGTTTGTGACTGGTAAAATACTTTTATTTTATTTTTAAAACAGATTTCGTTTTTCAGTTTACGCGTCAATTTTCACAAAAATTATTATTCTAGGTACTAAAATTATATAAATATGAGAATGCTCTTTACCTTCATTGTACTTAAAAAACAAGCTTTCAAATGTTAGAAAAATTCCATTCAATTGAATAAAAAAAGTTATATAATTGATTGTATATAATCAAAATTGAATTCCAAAATGTTCTGAAGGAAGGTTGCCACCTGTTTAAAAGTAAATTAAATTAAATTAAGGAAGGAAACAACAATTTAGGAATACGGTTGCCATACTAAAAAATTTAAGAATAAGTATAAATATACACTAAAACAAAAGGATTAAAAAAAAAATTACAGAAGAAACAAATTTTTTATTTTTTCAACAACATTAATTTATTACTTTTTTTATTTTTTATTTTTTATTTTTTACATAAAACAACTTTAAAATTCTTTCCTAATGATCTATTTAAATACTCTATTACTCCACGATTGCCAAAAAGACTTTAAAATATTTCTAAAAACATCGAAATTTTACCACTTTTACAAATGGCCTCCCATGGATCTGTGTAGGGTTTTGAGGAGGCAAAGGTTGTTACTTTTTCTAAAACCTGTGACTGTGCTTTTTTCAACTGGGGTGCTTAAGGCGCCACGCTTTCTAGACCACTATCCCAAAACTTTCATACAAATAACCAAATATTCCCTCTTTATTTGGAAAATATTTTTCAAAATGGTTCCCAACTGCTTAAAAAAGTAAATTAAATTAAATTTTCAGGTACAATACATTATAGCGACATCAGGTTCAAACAAAATGGATTGTATGAGCAAAGGGGATTTAAACAGAAAATAAAAAAGAAGCATGGTTGCCACCTGTTAAAAAATATTAATTTAATTTAACTAATAAGTTCGCTAATAAAAAAATTAGATGAATGGTGTGCAAAGAATAAGTTCACACTAAAACTTTTTAAGAGGGTTGCCACCTGTTTAAAAGGATTTATTAAATTTGGTTTTCAAGTTAACTTAAATGCTACTTTTACTGATGTTACATGAAAAACGTTTGAGTGAACTTAACTTTGGAAATATTTTAAAGAGTGTTGCCAACTGTCAAAAAATGCTAACAAAATTTATAAATTAAATGAAATAATAAATCACACATAGGTGAAAATAAAAGTAGTTTAAGATATGTAGCTTATCCAAAATAAGGTTGGAGAAGGCTGCCACCTGTTCGAAATGGTTATTATAATCGACGTTATCGTCATAATACAAAATTAATACAAAATTAAAAACATAAAACTAAAAAGAAAACAATTTGTTACATACATTTGATGAAATTATATACTTATTTTTCTCTGTATTGCATTTGAAAATATAATGCTAAACTGAGTGGCTTACGGACGGAGCTACAGACAAAAACTAGTACGTAATAATTTTTCAAGGAATTTTCGTTCAAAAATCCGACAAAAAATGATGGCTGTTTGCCTCCACTTGTTTCCCGGGCAGATAATGAAAACAAACCGCACGTATCGCTACCCATTCCCACAAAAAGTACGAAAAGTTTGTGCTATTTTTGTCATACTACTCCCGAACACTAACATGAAACGTTTCGATAGCAGGGGAGTACAAACCAAACGTATTGTTTGTTCCCTCGCCTACTTGCTTATTTTCGTTTATTAAAAACACGATAAACAAAATATCGAATCATTCTTCAACCTAATATTCACACACACCGGCAATTTTCTATCAAACATTTCAACATTTTCTTTATATTTTGATTACGTGAACTCTCTATCGGATTCGGTTGTGTTTCGTTGCCTTGTATGAGCGAAACTTAACGATTTGGAAACGTTTTCTATTATTTGCTTGCGTTCACTGATTCAGGCGATCATTTGCGGTCATAAATTTTTGAACTCTATATTTTGAAAATAACTTTCTTAATAAAAAAAATAATAATACAGAGCTTTTTCCACAATCAAAAAATGGTGTGATAAGTTTATTGTTTCCAAAGCGCCTAAAATGTAATTTTTCTAATTTTACCAATTGGATTTTCAAAGTATTTTTGTGCCTGACAGAACCTTACTAATTTTTTTTAAATACTATAAATAATTAGAGGCCTACTCAAGAATTCAGAAAGTAAATTAACACATGTCAAATAACTGAAATAGAAGAACGAGCAAAATGTTTATCAACATTTATTTTCTTTAATCAGTCACAAAAAAAAAACAAACAAACAAAAAACTCATCGAACTGGCAAAGTTTCATCCTTCGGCTGTGCAACAAAAACTATTAGGCAACCAAGCGAGTTTTCTGACCCTTGCATTGTTCGTCTCCTTCGCTAGACTATTTTCATTGGCGAGGATATTTAATGTCCACCTGACAGCCAGTCCAGCAGCGGTGTCAAGTCATTTTGTCACAAAGCGGCAAAGGAATGTAGACAAAACAGTGAAACTAATAAAACAAAGTACAACAAACAAGACAAGCTAGCGCCGCCAGGTTGGCAGCGATATTAAATAAATACGAATGATACCTATTTGTTGTTGTTGTTGCTATTATTGGGTATCTAATAAAATATACAAATGTATTGCAATATAGAAAAAAAAACGTAAAGGAAAGAAGCGAGCCTACACAATCGCATTTGAAAGTAGAGTAGAGAGAGTTAATGGACAAAAAGCAAATAACAGTTGACATCGAAAACAACAAGCAAAAGAAAAACAGACAAGCTGTGCTTAATAGTGTAACAATAAAAACAAAAACAACAACAACAAGGTCTAACAGTGAAATCAACAAATGCGCCGAAGCAACTAAATTTTTGCGCCTGCCATTAAACAAGGCAACGTTAAATGAGTGAACAAAATGACAAAAAAGGACTAACAGGACGAACAGAACATGACAGCTAAAACAGTGGAAAAAACACACACAAACAAATACAGCAAGTGGAGGGAATACAAACGCAAATAAACATCAAGTCACAGAGAATTGGACATTCACTTCAGCCAGGAGCTGAGCAAAGCAACCAAAACACAAAAATTTGACCACTCACTACCCAAAGTGCTATGGATTTTTTTTTTGTTTTTTGTATTTTTGAAGCGCTCTAACATATTCGCTGTACGAGTAGAGCCGCTTTGACCATTTGCAGTGTGACACAAATTACGCAAAAACGACATTTTTATCAATTAGCCTAATCTGGCGCATATGTGTGAGTGTGTGCGCGCGTGTGTGTGTGTGAATAAGAGTAGAAAAAAGTCAGCAGAAGGTACACAGAAAAAAAAAACACCTTGACAGGATAAAGTATTGTAGCTGGAGTGAATGTCGTTAACGAAGACTGAAATGGCATATGTAGAGGATACAAATGACTTTGAGAACGCATACCACTTCAACTTCAAACACATACAGCATAACAAATACAAATGCATACTAAATATGTACTCGTATGTGCCACTTTGCTTGCAAACATACGTTGGCAATCTGACAGACAGGCTGAAAATGCAGAGCCCACTAAAACATTAAGGCGATCGTTAGAGGCACGCGAGACTCAACACAGAAAACCAGCATTCAGGCATCGCAGGTCTTTGTACCAATTGGTAGTTTTGTTGACCGGTCGGTCGGTCGGTCGGTCGATCATTTAGTGGGCCTATCAACATTTTAGTTGATGCTAGTAAAAACGTCGACTCTACTCCACTCCACTCAACTCAAGTGCTCTGCTGACATTTTTCTTTTTTGCGTCATGTTAAAAAAAAAAAGAAAGCTAAAAAGAAATATCAACGACAAGCAAATAGTTGCTGTACGCGCACAGGTAGCAATGTCTGAAGTTCGTGGAAAAATCTCGCTTTCAAGTGCAAATGTATTTTGTTTATTTTTTTTATATTTTTTTTTAATTTCTTTTTTTTTTTTGCCAACCTACTGCTTCCACAATTTGTAGACAACTAACTGTCCATCCATTTGCCAGCGTGATCTGCCTCTGTGCATTCAATTTGCAGCTGCTTGTGCTACTTACAAATTAAATTAAATTAAACATCGCATTGTTAGTGTCACCAAATGTCATTTCGCAGCTGCAAAAATATTTTCGAATGCACTCAAGTAGAAATTTCATGTAATAGCATTTTAAATACGCTTAAGGTGCGCTTATGTCGCAAGAAATCTCATAGTATTTTATTTTTTTTTTGTTTTTTTTTTTTTTTGTGGGCGTGTTTTGCAACTGTCATTGGATTATAAAATTTAAGGACATTTGAGTGCAAAAGAATTGCGTTGAGTTGCCTCTGCGGAAAGTGCATATTTGCTTTGTAGGTTTTAAGTGCACGCACTTTTCTATTTCTACTTGTGTTGCTAGTTTTTAGCGTATAGTTAGAGTTGCTTATTATATTTATATTTAATTTATACTATGGCAAACAATTTTTTTGAAGCTTGGGGTCTAAGCACGGAGGTCAATCGATGTAAGTAGTGAATTGTTTTCCTTTTAAGGAAAACTTATTTAGCGGCAGTGATTTTATACATCGCGTAACGAAAGTTGCATCACAGTCGCTTTACTAATTTCTGCCACTATCATTACTAATGCTACTACTAATTTCTACTACATTTTTTTACTAATTTCTTCCATTCTTTTTACTACTTTTTTCCACTACTTTTAATAATTCTACCACTAATTTCAACCACTATTTTTTACTAATTTCCACCACCTTTTTTTAAATTATTTTTAAAACTATTTTTACTAATTTCTACCACTATTTTAATAATTTCTACCACTATTTTTACTAATTTCTACCACTATTTTTTTTTTTACTAATTTCTACCACTTTTTTTGCTGCATTCTGCCACTATTTTTACTAATTTCTACCATTTTTTTTATTATTTTTACAACTATTTTTACTAATTTCTTCCACTACTTTAATAATTTCTACCACTATTTTTACTAATTTCTGCCACTATTTTTTTATACTAATTTCTACCACTTTTTTTGCTGCATTCTGCCATTATTTTTACTAATTTCTACCACTTTTTTTAAAATTATTTTTACAACTATTTTTACTAATTTCTTCCACTACTTTAATAATTTCTACCACTATTTTTACTAATTTCTGCCACTATTTTTTTTTACTAATTTCTACCACTTTTTTTGCTGCATTCTGCCACTATTTTTACTAATTTCTACCACTTTTTTTTTACTAATACTACAACGAATTCGAATTCAAAATTCCTGTAACGCGGGTTCGCACGATTTCATCCCTTCTTTTGCAAAGAAGGACACAATGCAAAGATAGCGAGGCGGAATGCATCCCACGCTCGCTGCTCCATCGAGTGCGCCTTTTCGGCAACACAATGCCATATCCTGGAAATTTGGTACCGGGCAAATTTCTCCGATGCCGGAAAGTGCAACAAAGCAATTTTTCATTAAAAAAGTGTGAGTTGGCGAGCATTATCGTGGTGTTAAATGTTGCAGTGTAGTTTCTCTTTTGTTCTCTATTCCCCAAGAGACTTCCGAATACTTCTGGTAAACGGGTTTCAGTAAATCATTCAGAAGTATTATCAATCGAGTAGATTTCTTCCGGTATTGTAGATCATTCCACAATATTCGCAATATTACCATTAATTAGCTATAATCTTTTATGTTATTCGTGGATTTCAGTAAATTTTTGGGTATCAGCGATAGAATCTGGAATCTTTGATATAACTTACAACAGGTCCTAAGAATTGCAGCTTTTGTTTCATGTGCAGTTCGGAATTCATTGAAGTTGACGCCGACATCCATAAAAGCAGTGCTTGGCGAATTTCTTGTTGCAGTGGTGAAGAAATTTCGACCGAATTTTCATCCGATTGTTTTGAAATTTAGAACGAAACATATTAGGAGTACTACAAAACGTGTACTTTTTTGAAATTTGTTTCTCACTTTGTATTCTTTGCGTTAGATTTTTTTATAAAAATATGATTCAGTATTTTACACAAACCATATAAAGGAAACACCCAAAGTTTTGAACAAAATTAAATAAAGAAAAATTCCACAAATTTCACAAAAATTGGCTTCAAATTTTATATTAAGTTCTAGTATAATATAGGGGAAATATTTAGTGCTTAAAAATATGCATTGAGTTTTGATAACGCTTTTGTTAAAACTTTACTTTGTTCATGTCAGAAAAATTCAGTTTTATGCCTTAAAATGCCGGACAACCTCCACAAAAAAAAGTTTAAAAAAAGCAACAAAAAAAAATTCAAGCTATTCGGTGGTTGCTCTTTATTATGATAGAATTGAGTTCACTGCAAAATTGCATACCCAAAAAGATTCTAAAAGAGTTAGGTTAAAAGTGTGGTTATTTTTTGATTTTTCCTTGGCAAACATTGTATTTATGTTACTTTTTCTTAAAAAAAAATAAAAAAAGACCTTAAATGGTGTTCCAAACTATTTGGTGTTTCAAAAAGAAATGTATACCTTTGGTTTTGGCTAATTAGCGGCTAATTAATACAAATATCGCGAAATCGTTTCCATATAAAAATTAAACCGTTCGTTGGCCTTTGGGTAGAATTCTACCAAAAGTTTTATTCTTGGTAAAATGCGACTAATAACAACAATTTAAATCGAGATAAATCTCAATGACTTGGTATCGGTACTATTTTTGAGCAAAATCAATTAATTTTGCGCGCAATGTAATAAACAAGAAGATTTGTTGGAAGAATTTTGGGTTTTCCACCTTTTTGGTAGAATTCTACCAACCCTTAGGCATCTTCTTCCTCCTCATTACTTTGAAAATCACGAAACCGATATCTTTTTCCGTTTGAAACACAACTGGCTAAACTTTCTAAAGTGGAAGTGTCAGATATTCAAAAAAAACGTGGACAATGCGAAGGTTGTTACAAGGTTAAAAAAAAACAGAGTTTTTAGTTGCTTTTTAAAGAAAAATCAGCCTGCCATGCTCGTTCAATATTGCGGCCATTGCATTAACGTAAAGTAAAATTTGATTACGTTATAATTAAAATTAAAACGATTTACTGCTTTTAAATCTAATTTTTTTCATACAAAATATATGAAATGCCAATATGGGTAGAAATCTACCCAAACCACATATCGATTTTAAGGCCAACGGGCGGCTAACACCAATTGCGATATCTAGAGCGCAAAAAAAGTTAGCTCTTTGTAATCCATTATTATTGTTGTAGTATATAGGAAATTTAAATAATTAAAATCTTACGAGTAATAAATGTTGTTATAAGAAATGCACAGTTCCTGAGGGAGCCTGTGAAGCATGAGATTTTTTATAAATAGTAACTACAAATTCATAACAAATTCGGCAACTCTTCAATTTTAAGAATTTTAATTCATTCCCACTAAAAAAAATGCTCATCAACTTTATGTGTAAAGATAAAATTTTATATCTATACATTGATCAGAAATCGCAATGTGCCTACACACATACAATACATACTCACACACTTACCGGCCACTTGTAGAAATGCAACACTCCAATTTAAAGTAATTGAATTCACAATAAACTGCGGCGGAAGTAGGTCAGTTCTCACTGTATATATCTACATATTGTACACATAAAATATTAATATGGGTAATTTCAATATATTTTATATGCATATAAATATTACACATATATAGACACACACACTCACACACAGAATCAACCAAGTGCATGCAGAGAGCGCTGCAAAGCTTTTTTCTTTCTTCTCTATTTCACACTAAAAAACGCAGGTACGAGAAATTGTGATATTTAATATTTTTCCGGTTGGCAGTTACATGTGTTGGACGTAATGAATATAAATATACAGAGTGTGTGGGTGGGTATGTGTGTGTGATTGTGGCAGCTGGCTGAATGTGACTTACAATTGTAAGTACTTTATGTTACAATTTGAATTGCAAGCCAACTGTTTTTTTTAACGCTGCAAGTGCCAGCCATCCACTGCAGGTTCGTATGCATGCGGATATGTATGAGTATGTGTGTGTGTCTGTGTTTGTATAGGAGAGCGAATAAATTTTAAAAGTGAAATTTATTTTGCCACAGTTACGAATATTTATAGCATGGCGGGGCAGGAGTGAAGGAGTGGAATGAGGGTATACTAAACCAAAAAAGCAAAAAAAAAACATAGCACACTCTGCTGGGGAAAAAGTGTAAGTGGAGCAAAAAGCGCAGCCGAGAATTATGAGCGTAGCATATGCTATGCAATTTAAATACACAAATTCATACGCGTGAGTTTTTTCTAGGGGGGGGGAGGGTACTGGGAAAATTTGTTGGGTTGAGCAATGCAATCCAAAAATAATAATGAAAGCAACCAGCTACCTACCACAAAAAACATTACAAACGTTTAGCAGAATTTTACAAGTTATCTACATAAGCTAGGTGTGCTGGCGCAGAGTTGCTGCTGTGCGAAATCTAGATGTGTGTGTGTAGGAGTAACAGTTATGCGTATAATAAATAAAACATTTTTAAATTATGTGCACGTGAGTGTGGCAACAGGTCGTTTCTGTGGCCAACTTCTATGGCATTTATGCAAAAAGATACACAGCCCCATCGACAAAATAAGAGAAACTCGAATCATTGAAAACTTTTGTTAAATTACATTTTTTATTTAGTTCGTTTTAGTTTATAAAAAAATTGCCCATTTTACTTATATTGTAAGCTTTATTTCTAGCTCTCAAGTAAAATTAAGAAAATAATTTTTTCTTACTATTTCCATTGCTTGAAAAAGTATTTATCAGAGATCGTAACGGTAATAATTTTTATGAAAAATGTATTGATTTAATCGTTATGTTATAGTTTTTATTTTTTCGATCAAAATTAATCGTTACTTTAGGATTTTTATTTATCCGATGATATTTGATCGACTTTTTAAATTTTTTATTTTTTCGATAAATTTCGATCTTTTTGTTTAATAATATTTTTTCGATGAAATTTGATAGATATTTCAAGATCCATATTTTTACTACAAAAAATAATAATTATTATTAAAATTTTCCAAAAATCTTTGATCAATAATTTTTGATACTTATTTTTTCGATCAATATTGATCGTTATTTAATTTATAATCTTTATTATATATTTAGCAGTTTTTTTTTTAAATCATTGCATAGTCGTTATTTAGCTATTTTCGATTTTTCGATAAAAAAAATAATCGTTATTCTTTGACTTGCATTTTTTCTATTAAGTTCGCTCGTTGTTTTTTTAGTTTTTATTTGTTTTGACAAAAAATAATCGCTATTCTTGGGATTTCTATTTTTCCGATCATAATTGATCGTTATTTTTTTTTAATATTTTTTTTTTTGCGATCGAAAATAATCGTTATTTTTGGATTTTTATTCTTTCGACGATATTTGGTCATTATTTTTCTTAATTTTTATTTTTTCGTTCAAGCTTGATCGTATTTTTATTTTTCCGATTATATTTGATCGATATTTTTTTTCGATAAAAAATCATCTTTATTCTTGGACTTTTACTTTTCCGATAACATTTAATCTATATGTATTTTTTGAATTTTTATTTTTTCGATAAATTTTACCGATCATATTTGATCGATATTTTTTGAAATTTTTTTTCGATCATTTTATTGTCTTCACCGAGACAAATTTCGTGGCGTTAATTATGATCGAAAAATTGTGCTCAGTTCTTTATATAGAAACAAACCAAAAATTAATGACAATTTTTCTCTTCTTAAACTTGGACTTTATTTGTTATATCTGATAGTTTCATAAAATTCGGATAAAAAACTCTTTGTTTATTTTAGTTTCTGCAAAATTTCAAATTTATATTTATATGGGTTTGGTTTATATTGTAGTAAAAAATTATTGAAATATAAGTAGAGATAAAAGCAGTAATTCTCAAACGTCGTGTTTTTATTATTTTGTCCATAGCTGTATATTTCTACATACATATAAAGGGCAGATATGTAAATTTTTTAGATATTCATATTACATGCATAATACATGCATTTTTGTGTACTGGTGCACAGGATAGCATTTAAATTTTCCAAAACAATCTTATGCTATTTTTTTTTAATGCGGCTTCGCCCCTGTGAGAAACTGAAATCAAAAGTTATTTATGCTACGAGCATTTTGTGTGCAATTATGTTATTTTTGTGAGGAATTATATTTATACTTTATCAGCGTTGCCGAATGTGTGGCAGGGGTGAGCTACATATAACTAACAGCACCCGAGTTAAGATCTCGCGGATTCTCATGCAAACATTTCTCGGTAGGCCTGTTTATCAATTTGATATCATATTTTAATATCTTATATCCTGTTGCATAATTTAACTACATTTTACTCTTAGAACAGATGGCAACCCTCTTCAAGTTATGCCTTTAAACTTTCTCCTAGCGAAACAAATAGTTTGCCAAACATATTTCATGAATTATAATAGCTTGTATATAATTTTATTTAATTGGAGTCTTCAATCAGGTGGCAACCTTCTTTAGAATATATCTAACGATAAACTTTCTCCTCAGTAAAACGAACCGAAAGCCACCCATATTTTTTTCTATTTCCTATAAGTTGTGTATAAGTTTGTTATATACGACTTTTTAAGCAGGTTGCAACCCTTTTATTATATAAACCATCTCCTCAGCGAATCGAACATTTTGGCACACTTATTTTCGTATTTCATGTAACTTGTGTGAAATTTAAATAAACTTGACTTTTCAAACAGGTGGCAACCCTCTCCAAAAAATAGGTATGCACCTACTTCTTGTCGAGACGAACCGCTTAACACACATATTTTAATATTTGATTTAACTCCTGTTTAATTAAATTAAAATTTTCCAGCAGGTGGCAACACTCTTCAAAATATATGGCTAGCTAAAAACGAACCGTTTGATACCCATATTTTAACATTGTATATAGTTGTGTATAATTTAATAAAATTTGATGTTTCGAACAGGTGGCATTGCTCTACAAGACCTTGTTTTGAATCTTTTGCTTGCCCAGACAAACCATGGGACACCGACATTTTGGTATGCATAAAAAAAATTCAGAGAAATCGGTCGAACCGTTTCGGAAGAGTTCGACCAAAAAACACCGTGACGTGAGATTTTTATATACATATAAGATATTTTTTAATATTTATTAGTATCACACTCTGCCCATACGCTAGGTTCCCAAAATTAATTTGCAAATATGTTTTCGAATTCTCGTAATAACATCAGTTAAAGTACGGAATTATTGCCAATCTGTTTATTTTTTCCTACAGAGATTCTAACCACATTTACACTAACAAATATTTGTTTGCATACATTTGCACAACAGAAAGGATGGTGTCTGGGAATAACTAAGGCAAACAAAAAAAATTAACTAATTTTGATTTCAAGCGTTTTATAGTGCAATTTATGCTTTGCTCCACCAAAAAACTGGAAAGTGAAGTTAAGTCAGGCGAATCTTGCCTGCAGCAAGTTATTTGCCTTTTTTTTTTTGTATGTACCTAAAATCGTAATTATGAACTCGCACATTCATTTATAGATTCAATTAAATTTATACTAGTAAATCCACTGGCGCTTTTCTTCTCGCCACACACACACATTCTTACATATATGCTGAATTTAAATGCCAATGGAGCCATGCCCCAGAAAATTTTTCCATATGTGTAAGTTTGTGTTGCGCTTTTATGCGCGGTGTGCATCATTTCCGTTTCCTTTTTAATATGCGTTTAATGGTTGTCTCTTATGCAAAATAAAATTTATTATCCCTTTAGCTAACGATAGAGGGTGTACCAAATCCTGTGAAATTAATAAATACATGCGAGAGACAAGTTCGTTTGTAAATAAATAACGAGTTTCCATATATGACTTTGCATTTGTCCTGGAGTTGTGTCACGCTGCTTGATTTAGCGCATTTTTGCGGTTGTTGGCGTACATTTAACATTTATTCATTGCAAATTTCCATAGTAATATATAATTTGCATATCTCGTTATGTGACCGCATTTATATGATTACTTGGTTGCCAAACGTCATGTGTACGTAAATGCCTGTTATGAAAAAATGAGGACTTAAAGCAACTACGTATGACTAAAAATGGTCCGCGCTCCGGTAGTGATAAAGCGAATAGCACGCCATGTTAATTAGTTTCTATAGTATTCAATTTAAAGATACATAATATACTACCCTTCTAAATGTGTTGGTCAAATAATTACACAGGGTTAATTTAATACGAAAAGTTGGCTCGCTTTGTTCAATACAGCTTGAAGCTTAGTTACTATCAGAAAATAACAAGATAGAAAAGTTCAAAAAGCAAAATATAATATTCTAAAATAGATGCAAAATAATTGGCATAAAAAAGTTTTCAATCTGTGAGTCGTACAAAAAAGGAAGCTAAATTACTTTGTCAAAAATTCCTATTTGAAAATTACCCAAACCAAAGTAACCCTGCAGTCGCTTAGATCAATATCATGGCTGACAAAGAAAAGAAGATGAAAATCAAATAAACAAAAAATTTGAAACTTGACAAAGGCTGACCGCAAATCGTTCCAATATACATCAACTTTTTACACTGGAAGGCCAAAACGAAACTTAAAATAATAATTTAAAATGGGTGGATTGAAAACAGGCGAAATAGGATAATAATAAAATATAATTTGCACTGAATAAAGGATTCCGTGGGTTAAAATTATTTTGTAAGATAAACATGGCACCGAAAATTTAGGCTTCCGGATAACTGTAGTGTGTTCCATGGGGAAGTGGCCGCAGTCAAGGAGGTATCCAATGGGTTACTCCTCAATACAATACCCTCTAGACAGGCAAATATTTAATCTGATAGTCAGACCGCTATTTAGGCCTTAGGATATTTAATGGTCAGGCCAAAACTTGTCGGGGAGTATCTGACTTCTCTCTCGGCCGCCTCTGATTACCTTGCCATTGGACTGATTGGGGTGCCGGGCCATAGCGACAATGCAGGAAACTGCATGGTTCATGAGCGCGCTCGGCTTGGTACCCTGGAAGTCATTTCTCCATGCAGGGAGAGGGTAGGAGCTTCTTTGGCGGCCTTCGAGCGTTGGGAAACTACTACCGTATGGGGATTTGCAAGGACCCTTTGGCCGATAGTGGGCCGTGGGCGTACGAAGGATTTGACGTCGCTAATAAAGCGGCAAATTCGAACCTTCCAGGAGTTCTAACAGGACTTTCTCCGATGGATATTCACGCGGTTAGGCTGAATAGAGTGTCTGACCCTTTTTTCCGCAGCTGCATGGGGGATGACGAGGTGGAATCATATTCTACACAGTTGCCCTACCTTTGCCAGACTGAGTTTCAGGTACCAAGGCTTCTACTTCTTTAGCATCCCAGAAGAACTCTCTGCGGTGGAAATTAGTAGTCTACGGGATTTCGTTCTGAGTACGCAGTGCTTCTCCAGTTAATTTGTTGCAACCTTTGCAAGCTCTAAATATTTTCAACACCCTTCAATCGGTTGTCTATAGCGTTACAAAATGTGAGCGACTTTTTCTTTTTATTTCAGCTAAAAGAGGTAATCTTAGAAATGTATTAAGTTCATTTGTAGTTGTATTTTTAACATCACGTTGCCTTGGAAATTTTATGCGCATTCTTGTTATCGGTAAAAGTTAAAGTAGTTTTGGTTCAAGAAATTTTTGTATAATAGTTTTTTGGTCTTCAATGACGTCAAATCATCATGGCAACTGACCCAATTGAGCATCACACCCAAAAAACAGGTTTATGAAAATCGATGTTCGCTTTTGCCCTTCATAGTTGGCGCTCCAATGTTTGGTGTCCAAATTCGTTCAATAAACAATCAGCCAACTACCATACGTCAAATGCAAATTAGATTGATCGAAAATATATCTGGCTTCCCGGAAAGTGTGCAGTACAACCCGAGGTAGTCGTTTCCTCGCCATGCCAAGAACTTGGACATTCCCAGACTTCAACTTGGTGAATTTTTGAGTCGGGACTTAGGTCTACACTCGTGTAAGATTAAACTGGCACAGCAGCTCAAAGCTAATGATCAAAGATAATACCATTCGTTGAATGACTGACTTTCGGAGCGTTTGGAAGATAACTCAAATTTTGGTTGAAAAATTATCTTTAACGACGAAGCAGTGACTATTTCAGATTAGGGGTCAGTGGCGTCATTGGTACGTACTCTTTTGAAAACAACATTGAGGAGGTCAACAACGTTAATGGCGAGCGCTACAAAATTCTGATAACCGGCTTTTTTTTGCATACAGATTGAAGGGTATGGTTCTCTGCCGCAGAGGTGGCATGAATTGGCATTATATCTTTTCTTATAGAGTTTAAAGATTACCCAAGTCACCGCTCAGATTAGTCGGGTGTATGCGGCAGAGTCATTGAAAATTAGACCACTCTCAGGTTCGTTTCACCGTGAGAATCCGCGGACGATGTTGTATTTCATACGGGATGGTATATAAGAGCTTTCAAATAAATAAGAAATAAAAAATTATATCGGTATTACTTCATTTACAGTTTTTTTTTATCCATTTCAATATCAACCTGCTCGTATTAAAAGTCACTTTATACTTTCTCAAAATTATACTAGAAATATTTTTTTTTAAACTGAAACTCGATTTATGTAAACAGTTACATCTTAAATAAAATTATCACAAGTATTTTATGCGTCATAAGAAAAATATAACACAACTAAGAGGAATAAGAAATTCTGTTGCAAGGTATGTTCGCATTATCATTGAGGAGATAAAGTGCTTTGAACGCATTGCAGTTTACCACAATTTCTCTAACTCTCTATAAGCTACCATTTCTTAATGCTAATGCCCACTTCTACTGCAAATGATGTCTAAAAATTTAATTTACTAGTAACATCTTTTCCACCACTGCAACGACGTGTGCGAGTTTTAAACTATGCATTTGATATTTTACTTCTGATATTTTACATATTTTCTTTTTCAAACGATAAACTTTTGCCATTATTTCGATTATAGACTTTACTACAATATAAAAGTATTTTTTTATAGCAACTAAATGTGTAGGCGAAATCCTTTTTACACAGGATACTCATAAAATATGAATACGCAAAAACATGCAGTAAATTACATTTAATCCTTTTTTGCATAGTTTATTATTATTATGGATTTTTTTTTTATACTACTGACACAATTCCCGGCAAGGTAATTAAATGAGTGGTATTACGCATACAACTACAATTTTGCATTTTAGTACCAGTTATATTCAATGCAACTTTTGTATTCGTCTATGTATAAGTTAGTCATATGTTTATGGGGATATATTTATTTTATTATGTATGTGTAAAATAATTGTCAAGTTTTATGCTGAATAATTGTACTTAACAACAAAACATTTTATCCACAAATATCTAAGAGCATATATTTGCAAATGAATTTTACACACCTACACAAAAGTATTCGGAGAAGAGCAGTGGTAGGGTGAATGCGCAAAAAGTGCATTTACATTTTCACATACAGTCCACGACAAGTTACAAATTTGACTATTTATTTTTCCTAATTTAATTGTAATTATTTTTTTTATAAAAAATATATTAAATCCAAGCTACAAGGTTTGTTCAAATGTTGGAGAAAATTAAAAAAATTTTAACTAAAATTTTTGGAAAAAATTGCCGTACGCAGTTTTATTGATCATTAAATTTTAGTGCTATGAAGTGCAGCTTTCGAGAGACTATAAATTACCGCTGATTTTTGGCAATTTTTTTCCTAACGCTCTTCCGTAAAATCAACCATATAACGAAGGCTCGGATTTTTTTTTATGTGGGAAAAAATAAAAATAATTTTCAAAAATCAACAGCAATTTCTAGCCACTTAAAACTTGCAATTTATTGTCGTAAAACTGTAATTTTTTCTAAAAAGTTTAATTAAAAATTAAAAAATTTTGAATTTATTCACCCATTTGAACGTTGCTTGAAACTTATGACTTTTATTAAAAAAAAACTATTTAATCGTTATTTGTTGAGTTTTAGTTTTTGCTCAGAAAATAAAATTTAATTTTCGTGCACGATAAAAAAATCGAAAAAAAATAATATTCTAAGCAAAAAATAAAACTCAGGAAATAATGATTAGTTTAAGAGCAATTAATAAATTTCAAGAATAAAAGCTAAACTTGATTTTTTTTTAACAAAACTCAAAGAATTAAATCAATGTCGCTGAAGGAAGTCTTTGTTGCTTTAATCCTCACAAGTGTTCCTTTTTTCTTTCCCTTTGATTTTTTTTAGTTAAAATTTAGAAAATAATCGTTATTTACGGTCTCTGATATTTTTATAAAAAAATAATTAAAATTAAATTTAAAAAACTATATAGTCAAAATTCGAGATTATATAACTGTGCTAACGTTTTGCCTTGCACTGTATGCACTATGCAGTTTACATCTACTTACATTACTTTTCCAAAAACAAAATAAAGTACATGTACATACAAAGTCTTCCTCACACTTCTCGTTCACTAGTGAAAGTAGCATATTCGAAATTTATTTTCACATAATTTAATATTCTATTATTCATTCTAATCCCTTTCAAGCTCGATTTAAAATCATAGATGTGGCATGTGTAAATGTATTTAGATAAAATTAGAATAAAATGTGGGAAATAGGAATACACAAGGACTTATTTTTGAAGTTATATTTAGTTGCGGTCCTAGTATTAGAAATTTACAAATTTATTTACAATGTATGCATTTGCAATTAGGACATACTGATTTTATGTCTAGCAAATAATATTAATTTTCACCGACTATAGCTCATGGTTAGCATATAGATCCATCGATTAAAAAAAAATATATGAAAAATATACTGCAAAAAATTTCCTTGTATTAGAATTATGTCGCCATAAAACAAGGAGTAACAAGAAATTATAGAAGCATTTCTCTAGAATGTGAAAACCTTTACCACTTGCATTAATATTGTTTTTTTATGTTAACCCTTCGCTGAACACAATGTGTCGAATTGGAACACTTCTGAAAACACAGAATAAAGACAGAAGTATAACTTTTATACATCTGCCACATACTGGCACTGTACTTAGGAATGTTAAAAGGAAAAAGGTGTAAAAATTTTTGTAAAAATCCATTTATTTCGCACAGATTTAGCAGCTACTACAAAACTCTTAAACTAAAGTTGAAAAAGCAAAAAAAAAGTAAAACATTCAAAGTAAAATAGTGAGAAACAGCACAAACTTTGCACAAAAATTCAACTCTGCACATGTAAATAATAATTATTTTAATCGTTCGTTGATCTAAAAATTGATATTTCTTTTTCGAACTTGTGAGTAGATTTCTACCCATATTGAGATTTCATGTATTATACAAATATGTTGTGGATCATTCGAACAAATATTTCACTCTCTTAGTCAGTTAGTAATAAGAAGGCCGCAGATGGCTTTGAATTGGATAAAATTCTAGCCAACAGTTGGAAAAACTCATAATTATTCTCAGAAATTGCCTTGTTTATTATATAGCACTCAAAAGTAATGAGTATTGTTCAAAAAAAGTTTGGTAACAAAGTCATTGAATTGCAGCTCGATTTAAACCCTTTTTCTTTTGTTAAGTATATTTTATTTGAATGTTAAATTTTGGGCCGAATGCTACCGAAAGCTTAACGAGCGGTTAAACTGCAGTGGCTTGTATTGAAAAAATTACAAAAATTTCAATTTTGAGTTATGTATATTCAAAACTGTTAAACTGAAGGTTTTGTTGAAAAAATCAAAGCTACTTACAATGCTAAATTTAAATTTCCGTTGAGTTAATGTTGAAAAGTTCAAAGCTGTTTCTCAACTCGATTATAATACAATATAACGTAAAAATCTAGCCGGTAGGTGGCATTGGTGTAGAGATATTCGTAAAACCCGCATTTATGGAATGGTTCATATAAAAATATAAAAACTTTACCATTCGTGTAGTGGCGAAAAAATATCCGACGCATATAAATATTAACATGGAAATTTAATTTTAATTTTAAAAATAAACAAAAATATTTGAAATTAATAGTTTCATTTATTTATAACAACAATAATTTTTGAGCTCCAATCTAGTTTTTAGTAGAAAAATATTGCGTTGGATGTAATATAAAAAGAGAAAAATCAACACCAGTTTATTTTCTGCGCACTTCCCCGGCAATTCTGAGGTTGTGAATACAAACCTGGACAGTGTTTGGAAAGAAGTCTGATAAGCAGATGTAGTGATCTACGAAATAGCAGCTATAATTTTTATCGCTGTGCCAGTTGTTGACTTTTTTTCAATACTTTCCAAATAAAAACTGGCCGTTGAGCTCAACAATAATTGTCTACAATTCCCAACAATTATTTTTGTCAACTGCATGTCATTTGGCAAGAAAAATGGGGGAAGCGGAGGATGATTTTGCAATTAAAATACAAATCGCAAACTAATTTCATTGATTTTCTTGTTTGTTCAACCGTAAGGGTAGTATGCAGATGATATATTCTGAAAATAAAACAATTCACCCCTTTTATTAATTTGCTTTGACGCTTTTTTGCATACAAACTTGCCCTAGTTTCAAACTCAAACTTCAAAGGCAACAAATTTCTTATAGGGTTATTATCCCTCGTATGAGAACAAAGTTTATGCATTTACTTGCACTAATGCTGGTAGATTATATCTTTATCCTTTTAAATTGTGAAAGTGTTGTCCGAAATGTCTTTAACCCCACCTGTCATGAGATTAGAAAATAAATGTTTTAAAATGAACTAAACTCTTTGGACAAAAGCGAGAAAGTGATGAAAATTTAATTTTGTTCTATTATTTCACTACATTTGAGCGCATTGAATTTGAATAGTAAAAATATTAAATATCAAAGCTTTTGCAAATCACTTTGGCTGCTACGCAATAACCTCTTCTCAGATTTTCATAGTAGCTTTTTAATTTTATCCACTTTTTTCTCCCATCATATTTGCAGCAATAGCCGATTTCAATCAACGCATTAAGCATTTTTTCCCCCCAGCAAAAATTGCAACGAAATTTAAATTGGCATTACGAATATTTTAACCATTTAAATTGCAGCAAGTACTTATATAATACGTATGTATCTATGTTGCTGGCTTTTAGCCAAGTGATATTTTCAAATGTATTTGTAAAGCATTTTCTTAATACCATTCCTCAGTGAATTTCTGTTTAGTTAAAATTCTTCACTATTGTTTTTTTTTTATTACAATTGGGTTGAATGAACGAAGCGCACGAAAATTGCATCGCTTTTATTACTAATTTGCATGCAAATATCTGTTAGAGTTTTATGTTGCCAATTTGGATCAAATTTAATGAAAGCTATTTGCTTGGAAATGGTGTTATCTCAAATAAGCTGTTTGTTAAGTTGAAACCAAATAAATATAGTAAGATTTTAGATAGGGTAAAAATGAACTACAGAATTGAGTAGAAGAATAACTTGGGTATGCAATGTTTAAAACAAACTGTTTTTATAGAAAATACAATAAGAGCTCTAAGCAAATTTGACTATTACTGAAGCGATATTAGGTGCTAATCATAATTATTGATAAGGTAATAATGCTTGCCCGAAATTCTCTTATAATTTTTGAGACCTACAGTTTTACGCCAACTTGGTGAAGGATTTTTTTTTTGAAGTTTTTTTCTGGCAGAGCTGCACTTGGAGGTTTCTCTATGTTATTTGCCTCGACTAAGATGCGAACCGAGTTATTCCCCCTGGCTACAGTGGCAGCCAAACTTTTAGCAAACTTTTTATAAAAATAGCAAATTTTTACGAAAATTTGAAACCTTTTGATCGAAAATTTCACAAACTTTTGGTATGCAGTTTTATAGCTCAAACAATCTTAGTTGAAGAATTAAACTTTCTTTTCACGTTCATTGTCGATAAGTTTTTTGTATTGGTCTAAGTGCATTTTTATATGGAAGAAATCCGTCAGTGAAAAAATTTATCGAAATCAACGCGGTTTGCTATTTATTATACTAAAATTCAATAAACTATATGGATAAACATTTTTATGAATTTTATTAAAATTTTGAGAAAACTTGAAATTAGATTTTATAGAGTCTTAATGCACATCATCGCCTTAATTCGCATTAACTTAAGAATTATCCCCTAGCTGATTTGCATTAACTCGCCGAAAGTACAAACGATTTACTTAGAGCACTTGGACCAGCACATAGCCTCGCGTAACTTTTTTATACAGATGCGGTCGTAGATTCACATGCACGATTGTCTCGCAATCAACACAAGAAAGTTTTTTTGGTCATAGGTGCATACTGCAGTCTATCAGCGATCCAGAAATTTACAAAATATCGAACTATGGATGCCCAGAAATTCTCTTATCCAGAAACTTTCAGCACCTTGTCGCCCTCTAGAAGGCGCTTCGAAGTAACTGTTTGTATCGGAAATCGGTAGAGAAGGAAGGGTAGGTGCAGGAATCTACTCAGTGGACTCTTAAATAGAGACACATCTGTATCTTTCGGATTCTATAAGACAGGAGGTTTTTCCATGTGGGAGGCATGCAGAACTTTTCTGGCATCAGAACTCTTCTGGCATCAGAACTCTTCTGGCGTCAGATTGTCATGGATCTATTATAGTTATATTTAGATACACAGGCTACGGGCGCTCAGTTCCGGTAATGTGCAGTTGAGCCTGGTGAAGCGTAGCGGGGTACTTTGCGAACTTATCTTGTCGGCACTGCGCCATCTTGCCATTTGTGCTAGGGTACCGTAATATTCACGTTAACGGAAAAGCCGATGAACTGGCTCAGAATAGTCCCGTCCCAGATACCTCAGAATCAGGGTAGGTTAGAACCTGTGGGCATAAATTTTCGTCCAATTTCAGCACACCAGAACCCAATTGGTTCTAATCAGATTCTAATATCAATTATAAAAAGTCAAATTAGTTTCGGTATGATGAAAGTGGACGAGATTTTCTGTTAGAGGAACGATCGGAGTGATGCAAATTCTTTGTAATCTGCAATCTTTGCTATAGACCTCTTTCAATGCCAAAAGTTCTTCTACTCTCATTAAGATGAAAAGATCGGGCGTTCCCAGAATATACGCTATTTTCTCAGGGTACTGGGCACTCGGCACTCATGCTGCCCAAATGGAATTGGACGACGCAGCACCTACTGCCGCAGCTGCTACTCATCTGCTTTGCAGGACTAGAATGAAATTTATGTGGAAATCATATTTTTTTGGAAACAATTAAGAGTAAATTAGGGTGACTTCAAATTTGTTGCTTAAGTTCTCAAACTCCACGGCGCTCTTAGGGCTAATTGTAATTATTCACTAGCCACCACAACCAGCCAACCAACGAGCACAACAATGCTTCTTTGTGTGCGGGCGAACGGTTTGTTTGGCTCTGGTGTAAATGCGAAAGATTATCGTATGTTATGGTGAAATCTAAATGTGCATTTGGCTTACTAATGCAAATTAACCCCATCCAACCGTGATATCTAAGAGAACTTTTCACTTTGAATTTCCCACATTATTGTTGCCTGTAAAAGCCAGTAAAAAAATAAATTTCTTGCTTTGAAAAATTCAAGAAAAATATCAGTACATTATTGATGTCGGCTAAAAGGTGACCAAATAACTTTTCACTTTTAACTTCGAAAGAAAAAATTGTGCATCAAACTTTGTAATGAACACAAATGGGGCAGAGCAAAGAGGAGTTACTAGTAAAAACAGTGTAAATAGCGATTGTGGAGGCAAGTTGAGAGTGAAGATAAATAAAGTGGGCGCGGATGGTAGAACCTGGAATGAGATAAATTTTACCAGCCGCGCATCAGTCAACCAATGTCAGTGCAAATGTTATTATGAGTGAAAGTACGGAGCGCGCGAAAAATTGGAAGTCAACCTGCATGCATATATTCTTGGGAATTTTTATATATATTTTTTATTCAAGATAGATGCGCATCTAGCGCTAGTCACATACCATTTTCATGGAAATATTCAAAATTACCACACATTTTGCTTTCACAACTTTAAATCTTTTGTTTTAACAGCTTTGCTGATGTTTAGCTATTTACTTCATACTCTTCAAAAACAAAAAATAAAAATAAAAACTTTTCGTCGAATTTTTAATGTACCAACATTAAACTTAATAGAAAATAATTGCACTTCAGCCCTGTGTGGTCTTGCCGCGGTAAAAATTTCACGTGCTTTATAGAAAGTGCAAGTTGTAAGGAGACAGAGTGACTGCCAAAAATTTATAGGTAAGGCACAACCAACCGTGGCACTACATATGTATATACCTGCTCCACATATGAATCTTTGTACGAAATGTGTCACAAATGAAATCACGTTGTTTTTTCGCGTTGATGGCTGGCTGCCTGGCTGGCTGCCAGTGGTTGTACGCCGATCTGCGCCATTGCGCTTTGACTTTATCATAAAAAAAAGTAGCATAATGGCACGTCAGGCAACCCATCGTTCGTGCCTGTGTATGTGTACTATGCCTGTGGATGTGTGTGTGTGTGTGCACCTGGGCACACCCTATCGAGGCCAAGTGTATGCAAAAAATGTGCGGTTATTAAAGTTAAGCACACATTTTCATTTAGATTTTTTGACGCCCGCACTGACAAACAACTACGGCACAGCTGGTGGTAGCGTTGATGATAATGGATGCAAAAAAAAAACCAAAAAAAAATAGAAGAAAAAATAAACGTGAAATCATAAATTTTTTTTGTAGCAACTTTTGACTTGCTCGCTATCGCGGTGTTGCTCAGCTAAGATTGCATGGGTGGCGGTGAGTGTGTGTGTGTTTGTGTTCACTTTTATAGGCATCGTAAACGCACTGAAACTGCTTAAATTATGCATTGGTATGCGTGGCACACGTGAAAATATATATTTTTTGTATTACACGTCTACGTATCAACAAGACATACATAAATATTTACATATTTACATATGTACATATACTGAGACTCACAATGAAAATGGTCTGCTGTTATTTTTTGCGATATTGGTTAAATTTTCCATGTTGAAATTTTTCATTAATTTTTTTGTTAAAAAATTTGCTTATTCAATAATTCAAACCCCGAAAGTTTTACGAAAATTCAAAGTTTTACTAGAAAAAGTTTACCAAAAAATTTTCTAAAACTTCTGAGTAAAAATTTTTTTGGAATTTTCATAAATTTTGTTAAAGTTTGAAACATATTCAGTAATTATTTTTTTAAAAATTTACTTTATTTAATAATTTAACCCCCAAAAATTGTATGAAAATTTTAAATTTAACGTGAAAAAATGTTCCAAACAATTTCCAAAAAATTTCCTAAAAATTCCTAAAAATTCTAAGCAAAAAATGTAAATTTTCATTACAATTTTGGATCTTTCACAAATTTTGTATGAGGCTTGAAACTTATTCCTTAATTTTTTTGTTAAAAATTTAGTTTGTTTAATAACTTAAACCCCGAAAATTCGACGAAAATTCTAAATTTAACATGAAAACAATTTACCAAAAAATTTACGAAAATTCAAAATTTAACTTTTCTACAAATTCTGAGAAAAAAATTTTAAATTTTTATGAAAATTTTGGATATTTCAAATATATGAAATTCAATAACTTAAACCCCAAAAACTTTACGAAAATTCAAAATTTAGTTTGAAAAAATTTTACAAAAAATATTCTGAGTAAGAAAAATCTAAAGTTTTCATGAAAATTTTGGAACTTTAATAAATTTTGTATAAAGTATGAAACTTTTATTTATTAGATTTAGGTAAAAATATACCCCGAATTTTATTTAAAAAAATTAACGTCGAAAATGGTGTCAATATTGCAACCAAAATCCCTCAGGATCATTTTCACTCACCGTAGCATACAAAAACATATCGAATTGAAATAGAAAAATCTTTGTTCTTGTTTAGGGAAAAAATTGTATAATAAGCTTGGCTTTTGGGCCGAGGTTCGATAGTTTAGAAATTCTGCAAGATAATCAAAAAGGTCATGACAGGCGCGAAGGTTGTTACAAGAAAAGGATAAAAAATTACCAAAAAAACAGAGCTTATATGATGTTTTTGGAAAAAAACAGCCTGCAAAAGTATTCATGCATGTAAATTTTCTTTCGTAATAATTATAAATGAAATTCAAACGATTCGTGGCATTTAAATTTTTCTATGCAAAATATACGAGGTCGGAAAACACACATTGATTTTAAAGTCAACTCACGGTTAAGATAATACAATAATTGAAAAATTGGGTCTTAGAAACTTTTGCACCGCCTAGATGGTATAAAATGTACAGTACCGCTTAGAAAAAAATTCCAAATATTTATAGTAGTTTTGAACGACAACTAACATATAATGATAATAAATCGCACGTACGAAGATAGAACATTGCATTTTTGAAGACGTTTGGTATATTTTACTCGCTGCGCTAACGTCCAAGGCGCAAAGGCCAATTTTTCAGTAAGGTGAATTTTTTAAACTGAGTTTAACACTTCCAGATTGACCATTTAAACTTAGTTTAACTGTTAAACTCGTATTGAAAAACTTGCACTTCAAATACTGCCCCACTTTAGACCTGCTCGTTTTTATCTCTTCACAAAATTAAGCAACAAAATTTAGAAAACTAAAAAATTTAAAAAACGTAATTATGAGCCCAAATGCATTTGCTTAAATTAGATAAACTTGGGCTATCCTCAGAAATTTGAATTTATTTGTTTCAACAATAATTTGTATAGCTGCTTTTTTTGGAGGTCACCGCTTATCCTCATCAGATTAATTTCTAAACTTTGCTCGGGTTTTAATTGGCAACCTTGGATTCGCCAAGCAAATACGCAGCTAACGAACCTAGGCGGACCTGCTGTGGAGTTTCCCTTTTTTCTTGCCAATAAAAAGTGAGCTTGAGTACCATAATTTTTGTTGATATAAAATTCTGATTAAAAAATGTTCTATAATTTTATGAAAGATTTTGGCAAGCAATTGAATATGAAAATCACTGCGAATGTTGGAAATAATAACTCAGGCTCATTTCGATTATGAGTCACTGTACGTACTGTAGGTAGTAGGATACTTTCTATTTTACATCCATACATACATACGCAAATACTTACACACAAAATACTTATATGCGTGAATCTAAAAGTGTCCATTATGAGCGCAAACACCACGCATTTTAAAGTAGTTGGCTTGAACTCTTGGTGACTTGCTATTACCAACATTCTCATACCGTTGTTGTTGGTGGGCTTTATATTTCATACTTGCGTTTTAGTCTACATTTTGTTTCTATTTTTTTTTTTTGTTATTTCGCTTTCATTTCGTCTACTAGCACGCTTGCTACAAATTGTTTCATATTTAATTTCATAGCTTGGTTGCTGGAAAACTTCAACTTACATGATTGCCTTGTGATCGTGTGTGTGGTAGTGTGCGTAAACAACTGTAAATTAATACATACATACATATGAGCAATTGGTTGCTTATGCGGCACAAAACAAATTTTTTTTGGTAAAGCATCAAAATAAGAAATTTTCGCAACATTAAATTTAAGTGTGGCGTCAGCAAAATTTAAAGCATTGAACTTGAAAGTAAACCGAATGTTCCAGAACTTACACATATACATACATTTGGAAAATAACTTATTTGCAAAATTGGCATTTATCACAAAAAGAAAAACACGAATTGCTATAAAACCCTGATTTGGCCGAATTATTGTTTTAAAATTATTCTGGCATGAAAAAGCTGGTCATAAAATAAAACCCATACCGGGGAGAGGCTTGAGGGAAGAAGTAAAAAAAATTACATATACACATTAGGCATTAGCAACAAAAAAGTGACCAACTTATTTAGAATAAAAAGGAGGACACAATAAAATATTGTTAAAGATCATATAATTCATTGCAAGAAATAAAAAAATCGAATAATGTAAATACAAAAATTGTTGACAACCCCCACTACTGATTAACCGTTCGTTGACTTTTAAATCGATATGTCTTTTATGACCTTGTGGGTAGATTTCTACCAATCATGAGATTTCATATATTTTGTACGAAAATTTTTAAAAGCAGTAAATGATTTGTATCAAAGCTAACATTTCTTTGTGTGGAATTGAAGCACACGGTACGTGAAAGCTGTTTTTTTTTTTACAAAAGCAGCATATAAGCTCGGTTTTTGTATGCTTGGAACAACCCTCGCATCGTCCACGTCCTTTTCGGCTATCTGGCACTTCCACTTTAAAACTTTTGTGGACCAATCGGATAAAGTTATTGGTCCCTTAGCTTTGAAAGTAATGAAGAGGGCGAACATAATTTTGCATTGGGTAGTATTCTACCCATAAAGTGGAAAAGCACAAAATTCTTCTTGTTTATTACAGCGCCCTCAAAAGTAATCGATTTTGTTCAAAAATAGTTTCGTGACAAAGTGAGTTAGATTCCTTTTTTTTATCAATGCATCACTTTTTAATAATATGTATGTTTTGAACACGTTTGGAAAAATTTCTGCACATATTTGATAAATGTTTCCATTATGCCTGCTTTTGATTTTTCATGCACTGGGGGAATTTTATTAAAGCAAGCCATCATTCGCTTGAATATCCGAAAAGGTTTTTATATTCATTACATGATAACTCATGTAATGTCAAATGCAAATAACTATTAAAAGGAGAAATATGAAAACCGAGTGCAGGAGGACACTTTTTAGAGGAGGATAATAGCTTACAAAATGTGCATTGTGCTTTCAAAACGAAGGCAATCTACTATCTTACTAAACTGCAAATAACTGATATTAGAAAAATTGAGGTATGTGCTTTATAAATTACTAGTATGACGATTGCTTACGCAAGCTAGATTGAACCACAGGAAATAGTCCGGGATCTTTAACTGTTTGAATGCTGCTTACGGTTTTCTGGTTACAGAGGAACTTTAAAATATAACAGTATCTACTATGTTAAAAAGCCTTCCGGTATTTCGCTTGTACTTAGTTAGAAAACAGTATTATTTTAAACTGTATGTTTCAAAATCACAGAAATTACAAAATCGACCGCGAATCCCCTTAAGTATATAAAAAAATATGTCCTTGAAAAGATAATTTAATCATGTAGATACCTAGGCTCTACTTTGATCGTTAAAATTCTGAATTCCATTGCCTTCAGCCTGAGAGTATGCATACAAAAATTATGACACTTTTGATATCTCTGTAATGCGGTGTTCAATGTGGGAGAAGGGGGGGTTAAAAATTATTGAATTCCTTAGTGCAACCGAACTTTATACGTACTAGAACTCTATAAAATAATCTTAAAAAAAATATTTTCACATTATAATATCCATTGAAAAACTCAGCCTCATTTGGTACGGTTCTAAACTCTTAAAAATGGCCCCCAAACTAAAGAAATTTCTGAGGTACTTAAAAGATTGCAGAGGAGAAAGGGAAAAATATTGCAATAAATCGGTTTGCTTTTTTTTTGTAGTTTTTTAACAAAAATTTTTTGGAACGTTGAGCAAATTCTCGAAAGCTATGTTACAATCATTTGTTTTTTTTTTTGCATTTATTACGCAGTGTAACAGTATTAGTGAGCGAAATGTTTCCAATTCAGAATGAAACTTCCAAATTTTTTGCATTCTCAGGACAGTAGTTTTGCCTGAGGGTTTTTAGAACTATTTGAAAAGGGTTCTTTTCCACGTGAATTATCTGTTTTTGTATGCATAGTGAAATTTCACGAATAATAATTTTATAGAACACTGTAGATCATTAACTCTTTACTAAAACGGCCGTTTTTACTCTTCTTTGAGAGTATGAATTAAATGAATTTGAATGGTCGCTAGTGATCTTTCACACAAACGAAACAATCTGCACTGTTCCAACTTTCGGCCACCGAACTGTCCAAATGCTCTACGGTCGGTGGGGCCAGGGCAGGGTCTCGTTCATATTAAAAACGTTTCCAATGATCTAATGACTAATGAAGTTATATTCAACGTATACACAAAAAATTTAAACCACTTTTTCCGCATACCCCTAACCGTAACGCACATCCAATTTGAACTTCCTTTTGACATTTCTAACAGTCGTACTTAGTTAGCTTAGCGATTTCTTTTTAGCGAAAAGGAATTTTAATAACTCTTGTGCAAACGAAAAAGCAACCACACAACCATGACATATTGTGGGCAACTACTAGCCGTATTATCCTGACACAAACATACTGTTGCAAAAAGTAAGCTTGCATGCACGCACACACCCACACATATACAACGCCAAAAACACACGTACATTCACATTCACATCTACCCATCTATGTACGTGGCTATGCATTCAAAGTATTACAATTTTAGTAGCCGCTTTAGTTGCAATCGCTGGCCACGAAATATATATTTACCCAGAAATCTGCAACACTGCTCGAATTGCTATATGTACACAAACGCACACACCCACACACACGCCTGCATATCCATATCTACTTACTTTAACGTATTTGCGGATTTTCGTAACTAGGACAACCGGAAGCAACTCGTAAACTGGCAGTAAAAGTAGCGAGAGAAAACTCATAAAAAGCAAAGAAGGGAAATAGAAACAAACAAGATGCAAACAAATAAGAAAAAAAAATATATATTTGGAAAAAAACATTAAATCCGAAATGGTAAAATATAATGCACGAAAAATACACAAGTTACAAGCTTAACAAAATAGCAAGCTAACAGCATGGCAGAGTGGAGTAGACATTGTCAAAAAGTAGGGGAAAATAAATAGCAGCAGGGGAAGCGCACAGAAAAATTTTACTAAAAAATATAAATGAAAACGAGAAATAATTTCAACAGTAAACGTCAACAAGCTGAGTTGAACTGACATATCCGGTAGGAATTTAAACTAGCAACACTGTAGTTGCTCAAATATGCACAGAGTGCTTTATTGCATGTAAGACTCATGAGAGTTGGCCTGTTTTTTTGCGCTGGTTGGCTTTGTCGGTTGCTACCAGCAAATGCTATTGCGGCAATTTCATGTGTCGTACGTTGAGCCAATTTCAGCACTTAAAGCGGTAAAAATTATGACTAAAAAAAAAAAAAACAAACAGAATTGCATTTTTATGTAATAATAAATTTTGTATGCGCAACGCATATGTACATACATATAAACACACTTTCACTAAAGGGGAATAACAAATTTCAATATTGCGACATTGTACAACACCCAACAGCAGCGTTGCTTGTTTGGCAGCAAAGTTTTTTTTAAGTGTCACACATTTTACGCCTGTCCTGTCATATATCCTTTTGCAAGCAAATGAATTATTTCAGTTGGAATAAAGTAAATATTATTAATTGAAAGTTTTAAAGCCTTTTATTAATCACGAACGCATGAATTTTTTTTAGTTCTGACAAATTACTACAAGTAACTCTACTTCTGCTTGACTTTAATTGTATTTTTTTTTTGCTATCACGAAGATAAAGCGTGTCCTGCCATATATCCTTTTGCTAGCAAATACATTATTTCAATTGTATTTAAGTAATTATTATTAACTAAAATCTGCGTAAAAGTTTTTAAGGATTTAGGGACTCTGAAATTAATTTTTAAGTTGTGGCATATTCTTGCAAATAGTGACAATTTACTGCACGTAACTCTACTTTTCCTTTAATTTGCTTGCAGAATTTTGTCGTTTTCAACTAGATAAAGTATATCCTGCAATATATCCTTTTGCGTGCAACAACGTTATCTCAGTTGGATTAAAGTAAACACTATTAATTCAAATCTGCCTAATAGTTTTAAAGCATTTTAGGACTTTAAGGACATTAATTTTTAAGTTGTGATATATTACTGCAAGCAAATCTACTTTTTCTTTAGTTTCTAAGCATATTTATTTCTCTATCACGTAGGTAAAGTATGTCCTGCCATATGTCCTTTTCTAGAAAACAATTTGTTTTTGCATGTAAACATGACTTAAATATTTAAAACTAAAAAACTTTTTCTTAAGCCATCGTAAATCACTATAAATTATTTTATTTGTATTTTAGTTTAGCTTCGGTTTTTTGTTTGTACATAAAATTTTACATACATCCTGCTATATATCCTTATTTAGTGAATACCATGCGATGACATTTTCTGAATGACAAACACAATATTTTTGTTTCAGTGGCATTAAAGTTAAGCTAATTTTATTTTATCTGTTATGTTTCCTTAGCTAAAAAATTTGAGTAGGCTTCATGTTACGTGTATTAAAAGTAAAGATTTTCACGCAAGTCAAAAATTACTTAAATGCTTCAGAAAGCCTAAATCTGCCGCCCTAACATTAACAGTTACATAAAATCGCGAATCAATAATACCGCAGAACTAAGCAGCTTTAATCTACTATGCCACCAACAAGGATATGCTCTCGTCTCATTGAACTGCAGTATTTACAAAAAGCGCTCGACAAGACAAAAACAAATAAATTTTCCATTTACATTCCAACGACCCCCTCAAGTGAATTGCTGTCACACGGTTATGCAAATGTGAAATTGAGTTCTACTACGACTCACTACAACCTTTGGCTGCTAATGACCTGCAAGGCGTAAATGGCCGATTATTTTTTTATTTTTTTGTTTTTTTGTTTTGCAAAATCTGCACACAAACAAAACGTGCGTCTAACCATTCGCTGCTGTGTAGGTGCTGTGACGTACTGCGGTCGCCTACCATATTTTGATTATTCGAAGCCATCCAATCAACCTAACACTATACATATGCAGTGATTGAAATCGAGAGGCTGCTGCTTGCCTGAGTAGTAAGTTTTTATGTGAATCTCTTATACGACGATTTGCTATAAAGAGCGAACGAAAGTGAGCACGCAATTATGTGCGTTTGCGCTCAAAATGGTAAGAAATGAAAATTGATTTTATGCTCTGAGTCTATGCAGTTCTGCTCAGGTCATAAAGCTCTCAATTTGCGCTCGAGTTCTAGGCGTATCGTGGCTATAGAAAAATTGGGTTAACGCAGCTAAGATGAATAACCAAGCGAGGAGATGCAAATGTAGATGTATCTTTTTCATTAATCAAAAGTTGTATGCTTTCTTTGCTCTTTGCCACTTTTCGTCGCTCTTTCCATGGCACAGCATCAGTTGAATTTTCTCACCTATATTCGATGCCAGTTTGCTATGCTCTCAATCGGATTTTACCTCTTGCTTTTATGCTAAAAAAATTTCCCAGTATTTTCTCTACTGCAATATTTTTTGCTCAAGCAACTGTCAAATATCTGCCATCTGCTTCTCTCTCTCATTGCGGCGCTCTTGCTCTGTATTTTGCCCTCCCATTTACTTGCTCCGCCACAATTACCACAGCTCACTGTGGTGAATATTAGGCCTCCGCCAGTTCGTGTGGCTTGGCAAATGCCAAGTCTGCCATTGCCATTGAAATTTGTCAACTGGCGCCCCAAATTGTAACTGTCACAATGCGCCAGTTAAGCGTGTGAGATTGCAAGTGTGCGCGTGTGTGTGTGTGTGTGTGTTTCTCGTAGGGCGTAGGAAAGGACTTTTCACACATAAAAAGTCACCTTAACCTAAGTTAACATATGCAGAGGCAGGCGCATATTCAGCCTTTGTAATTGCAGCTTTAGTTGACTTTTCTTGCATTCTTGCTTGCTTTGCATTTTTTGCGTTGTGAATTTTGCAATTTTGACATTTTAAGTCAGTAGCCTAAGGAGATCTATGACAGTGAGGCAAAGCTCACATGTGCGCCGCTCATATAGGACTGGAAGTAAGTAAGACAGGAAGCTATGCGAGCTGCTTTTTTTTTTTCGTCTTTTATTTATTTCTCAACGCTTCTAAAGTAGTCGTTTTAGGCAGTTAAAGAAACACTTCATGCATTTCTGACAGCATGCCATTTCTTGTTGTTGTCTTTTTATTTTGCGTTTGTTTCCATGGCCGCAGGTGTGAACGAATGTCAATGTGTAACATCTAACTAAGTCGCTTGTGCCACTGCTTGCCCCGCAGACCGTTTTGACAATTTTATCCTTTGTTGTACACATTTGGACACGCGTGCAGTTCCTTTAAGCAACCATTTTTTTTTCTTTTGTCACTGTCAATGCTCTAAGGGATTCTAAGCAAAGTTAGTTGCATTTTAATGAATTTTTGTGATTTTTTACACTTCATGCCTAAAAGGCAATGGCATATTTGTTAGCTATTCGAATGTAAGTAGTAGCGCTTGCTAAGTTGTTAGTTTTCATTTTGCGCACTCGGCACCCGCTGAGGATTGAAACAAAGCATTCGGACAGCACGCTATTCTAGTTTTGCCATTATGCTGGCTTTTCTTTATTTAAGGTGCTATTTCATTGTGCTCATAAATAACGTATTTTCACAATTTTTCGCCTTTGATTGACTTCGATGTATCTGGCAGCTTCTAGGCATTCATAGTGCACTGCAGTAGTCCTTTTTACTACCTCATGTTACTAGCGCGCACAGCAGGCGTGTATAGAGGTAGGTAGCTCGATAGTACTCGCCGCACAGTTGGTTGGCCGTCTGCCGTTCGCCAACTTCACACTTCGCACATTAGCTAGTGCTGAGCAGGAGCAAAAGAACTGTTTCAAATTTCTTAAAGTCTTACACTCACATTAAATACGCTTTAATTTGACATTTTCCGTTAATTTACAATTTTCTTCATTTATCATTCTTTTCACAAAACCAAGTGATTATCAACTTTTGCCACATTGCTGCAATACACCGTGAAATGCTTCTTTCGCACTACAATTTGTATGTTTTTTTATTCACCTAACTCACATTTTACACACATCCTGCCATATATCCTTTTTTCGTTCCACCTTCAATAATTGCAATTATCAACGCTAATTTGTTGGCAATGCTACCGGCATTGTGGCAGAGTGTGCAAATGACGCGGCAAGTGTGCGAAAAAGTCTCTTTCTTTTTGATTTTCCTTTCGTCGTTGCTGTGGAAGTTTCGCAGTTGTTGCCAGCGTTCCTTTTCTCGGCTTCTCCTCTTCATTTTTGCTTCTAATATTTTTGTTTTGTTGTTTGACTTTTGTTTGTTTTTTTTTGCGCATTTCTATTTGATTCGCTGCGGCTAAGTCACTTTTGTTTTGCTACCTTAATTTTTGCTTTCTTACACTTTATGTTAGTTTCATAGTTTTGTTTTCAATTTGGTTACACTGCCCGGTTGCTTTGGCCGCGTTTAAATGAGGTGTTAATTACAATTAGCAGTTGCGCACATTCGACTAGAGCCTGGCATATTATCAATATAACGTCAAAGATATTGTGGAAATTACAAACCAACTCTTGCTACTACAACTTATACATATAAACATAAACTTAGTAACTTAGTGTGCGTGTATAGCAACGAGTTCCTGAGGCGCTGCGCCTTGTGCGTCGCATCAACTACGAAGTCTTATGCAGTCAATGGCGAAAGGCATTGACGTCTGATGGTGAGCGGCTTCTTGATTACTTGGTCACAGCTTTGCTTGATTGTCCTTTTGCTTTCACGGACGTGCGTTGTTCTTTCCTATCGAAATACAAAAAATACCTATTAGTAGTTGCTTTTTCACGCCATTTATTATGCGTTGATGGCTTCTGCAGAACAGTCTGCGTGAATGGTGTGTGTTTGGTTTCATATTAAGCGCGTTTTGGTTGGTATTTGTATTTTTCGCCCAGTAAATTGGTTTTAACCGTTTGTTGATCCCTGGGTAGAATTCTACCCAAAATTTAATATTTAAATGTGACTTTGTCACGAAAATATTTTTGAATAAATTCGATTTCTTTTAAGTGTTATTTAATAAACAAAGCGATTTTTAAGAGCTCTTACGATTACGATACTTTTTATATTAAGTGTGATTCAAAAATTTTGGTTTCCATGGAATAGAAATTTGCCAATTGATTTTCAAATTTGCTCAACGCGCATCGCCAAGTTAAAATCTTCCCGAAATTCATATCAAAATTTACTACAGGAAAGCAGCGAAAGCCAAACTTGCTAATTTTCCTTCTAATCTTTAGATATACGAAACTGTTACGCAAATATTGTAAAGAGCCTGTAGTCGTAGTAAGTTAAAGTCAATTTGAATTCATAAGCCGCATGATTGCTGTACTCTTCTTGTCGTAATAAATATTTTCACTAGGCATTGATCCGGGTTCATCTCCATCAAAAGCGCCAACAGAGTTGCAACTCAGAAGATTTGATAAGTATTCCCTCAAATCACAAATGTACTCTAGACGTTTGTTACGGATTTTCATCTCTGTCTTTACCGAAACTAGTCCCAGCAATGAACCCGTTTGAATGCTGCCTTAATTTCTGGGCGGCATTTCTGTTCTGTGTTTCTCAACTTTTAATGAAAGCGCTACTTGGTCAAATCCAACGCACCAATATTAATAGTATAGGTTTTTTTGATGAAGCCAAATGGCGAGAGAGAGTCAAAGTCGTAGGATGCAGCAACAAGGAGTTACTAGACTTTCTGACATACTGCACATGCGACCAGGACGAACTTTGGGCCGGTGCTCGGTTGGAAATTGGTCCGGTCGCAGAGGTGCTGAAGAATGCAACCGTGCGAGTGTGGATCCAGCTGCCATAATCTCGGGTGCAGAGGGCAGTAGAGACTCTGCGGGGCCTACGCATGGTGCAGATTAATATGCATCACTGCAGGGCGGCATCGGATGATCAACTTTTCTTCTTCCCAAATTTAGCAATGCAGACTTGACAGTGACTATCTATGAGGAGAGAGGCGGGCCTGACGTAATTCTCTCATCTACCTACATGTCGAATAATGAGGTTGACCCTTCACCAATACAGATACCAACGCCCACCACACACATCTCGCCAATTAACGAGGTAATAAGGGCAGTAACTCCACCTCTATAATAGAACCAGGTAGGAGGTTATAGATATAACTCTATTACTCTTAGGACAGATGGTTGGCTCGTCTCGACTATGTGCTCCTTTCCGGATTACAGTCGCAACGTGTTCACGCACAGTGTTGGCATACCAAAACAAACGACGTTCAGGAATGCTCATGAGATGAACTGAAGCGCTACAATCGACTGGTAGTTGATATTCCATAGCCATTAGCAGAGAAACTGGATTCGACGGATCAAAATTGATACAGTAGTCAATCGCCTTACGACCTCTCCTAATGATACCCATCAAGCAAACTGTCCTGAAAAGAGATCCTCAAAACAGCACGCGAAGGGGTGGATGATAGAGCTACACCCGTGCAGAACAGCAGCTGGGCAGGCTTTCAACAAACCCAAATTTACAAAAAGTGCAGAGGACTGGGATAACTATCGCCACAGCTTCAATACCTTCCAGACATGAAGGGATTCGAGGTGAAACTCGCGGCGGTATCGGAGATAGCATAATATCTCTTCTATGTTGGAAGGATCTAAGAGAGATCTAGTGTTGCCAGAACTTTAAAAAGCGGTGAAATAATATGACAAAAAAAGGGTAAATCAAAATTTATTTTGACAATGTTGTCTAGCGTGTAAAATGCATTCGACTTCTGCATTGCTAAGAGGCAAGATTCATAAATTAAAAACCCAACTGCAAAGAGAAACAAAAGGATTCTCGGCAAACGGGTTTTTATACTCACGAACCTCTTCCCACAATTCTATAGTAGATTGTGGATTTTTCCACTTTTCCACTGATATAAGTGAAATTTTTTCCATTGCATTTCGGTGGCATTTATTTCATTAATATCGAACTTATATTTTTTAAGAAAAGGCTCAAGAGAGGCCAGTGGCTAAATTAAAATTTTCCGACTAAAGGAAAATAAAATAGCTAGCTCTAGCCGAAAACAAGGTTTGTTACATTCTCCAAAGCGGCAATAAACAGCACGAGGTGTTTCGTTAAGCGAAAGAGAGTTTTATTTGCCGCTATGTTAAAAACTGACTTCCTTTAGCTTCAAAGTCTGCCTATTTGAAGTGCACATATGTGACTTAGAACTTAAAGGATTATAATCGGAGTTTCTTTGTGCTGCACGTTAATAACCACAAACTTTATCTCTCTACCACCCTGCTCGCCGCGCTACCTATGTACTTAGAAAATAATGCCTAACAATTAAACTTTTGAAGACCGGTATACGTGTTATCGAGGAGGAAATCCGTCTCCGAACGCCCTGGATTAAGTCTGATTTTGATTACGCGCAATAAGTAAAATAGATTAGTTTTTGTGTAATTATCCAAATATTTATTTGATCACGTCGCTTATAGCCGTACGTAATAAAATTCATTTAAGTTTTAATCCAAGCGTAAACTATTTAAATTATTTCAGTTAAGGTTAAGCCAATATCGAAACTACGAGACTTGTCGCTTAAATTTCTATTAGAACAATGATTTTTAAAGAAACATCACATGGTTTTATGACTCTAATGACCTTGTCGATATAACATATCTATCGCTTTCTAACAATTGTAATAGAACATACAATAAAATATTCGGCTTTATAATTACAAGTTTGTTTATTATAACGAGTCATAAGCATTTCAGCGAGTCAGGTTACAGTGGCGGTTACACCCTCCCACAGTACGACGAGGTGTTAACCGAAGGCTTACTCCTTTACTGCAGCCACGTCTAATACTGCGAGCTTGATCGCTGGCCTCACCAACAATCCATGCGAAGTCAAAACCGTTGCGCTTCTAACTTGTCCATCCGTGGCCAACTTAACCTCAACCACCTTACCCCTAAGCCAGACATTTCGGGGAAGTGTAGAGTCTACTACAATCACCAAATCGCCTTCACGAACAGGCTTAGCTTCTTTATGCCATTTTGTTCTACAAGTTAAATTTGGCAAATATTCAGCGACCCACTTACGCCAAAATCTTTCTGCAAACTGTTGAGAACGAAGCCAGCTAGACTGCAGCACAACCGCGTCATCATCGTAGATAGCAAGCGGCTTCATACCGTTTGAGCTTCCTAAAAGCAAATGATTTGGTGTAAGCACATCGGAGTTTTCGTAATCGAGCGGTACGTAGGTCAGCGGACGCGAATTAACAATGTTTTCCACCTCAGCCATCATGCTGCGTAATAGCTCTTCGGTGGGATTACGCGTTGGTAATATAGAATACAGTATCGTTTTAATTGAGCGAATTAAACGCTCCCAAGCCCCGCCCATATGAGGGGCTTTGGGGGTAATAAAGTTCCATTTAGTCAAAGAAGTCGTAAACTCTCGAATTATCGCATCTTTGTCGACATTATTATAGGCTTCACGAAGTTCTCGCTCCGACCCAACAAAATTTGTCGCATTATCGCTAAAGAATTCACGAGGCGTGCCGCGTCTGGCCATAAAATTACGAGTAGCCATAATGCACGACGATGTATTTAGTGAGGTAACTATTTCAATATGGACTGCTCGAATAGTTAAGCACGTAAAAAGAGCACCGTATCTCTTCTCATTGTGACGATTGACTACTACAGATATAGGTCCAAAATAATCAACGCCAGTGAAGGTGAATGGTAGAACCGATACTGCGGTTCTAGCTTCTGGCAGCTTAGCCATTAGCGGATATGTCGGAGATGCTTTCCGAACTTTACATAGCTGGCAGTTGTTAGCCACCGATTTGAAAGTGGCTCGTAAGCGCGAAATAAAAAATGTTTGTCGTAGCTCATTAATGGCTGTTTCATGATTCATATGGCGAAGATGTTCATGGTAGTGTTTTATAATTAATTTGCAAATAGCTGATTTTCTCGGCATAATAATTGGTGCATGCTCAGAGCCCAGGCGACTGTCGATTCTCAGTAAATTATTCGTATCCAAGAACGGCGTTAGTTTGTACAAGTCATCAGATTTTACTAGTTTCTTCCCATGACTTAAAATTGTTATACTCCCTGCATAATATTCTCGTTGTGCCTCCCGATACAGAATATTTTCAGCTGCTCTTAGCTCATCACTCGACAGCTCAATGGTTGAATGTGCCTTTAGTTTGTTCTTGCAGCGATGCATAAAACGTAACACATAAGCTGCACATCTCAAAAGACGCGTCCATTTTGAGAAGCGCGACACATCGAAAATCGGCTCATTTTTTGAAATAACTAACACATGTTGCTTAAGCTCTTCGGTTGTTGATTCTACGGATTTACTTTCTTTTGGCCATTCACAATCTGGAAGATAAAGAAAGGAAGGGCCACAGAACCACCGGCTTTGTTGGGAAAAGTCAGGTTTTTTTGCCCATTTTGTCGCATCGTCTGCAACATTGGTTTTTGACGGTATATATTTCCACTCACTCAGCTCCGTCAGGTCCAAGATTTCACTAACACGAAATGCGACGAATTGGTGATACTTTCTGTGATCTGATTTTAACCAGCTTAAGACCGTTTTTGAATCGGACCAAAAAAAGCGCCTATTTATTTTAATTGTGTGCTCTTCTATTACTAACTTCGCATATCGCGATCCAATCAGTGCTGCCATTAACTCTAAACGAGGAATTGATGTGATTTTTAACGGTGCTACACGAGTTTTGGATCCAATTAATGAGCATCTGATATTTTTTCCATCACATAGTCTGAAATAGCACACCGCAGCGTAGCCGTTCTCGCTTGCATCCACGAAAGTGTGCAACTGAACATCAATATTCTCATACGTTAAAAATGTATTTAAATAGCACCGTGGAATCCGAATGTTTCTCAAACCAGGAAGTATTTGTAGCCATTTGTGCCATTTTATTAGCTCGGCTGGCCTTATTTGCTCATCCCAGTCGACGTGGCTTCGCCAAATTTCTTGCAAAAGTATCTTAGCGAACATGATTATGTGCCCAATAAGGCCAAGCGGGTCATAAATAGACATTACTAAACGCAGTACATCTCTTTTAGTTGGGATTCTATTTCCAACAAATGTATCGCTTTCACTGAGACGAGTTGATATTTTGAAGGTGATCTGATCATCAGCTTGTACCCAGAAAACGCCTAGAACCTTTTCTATTTTATCTTCTGTATTTGTGACAAGATTCTTTTCCGCGAATTTAGCAGTGTCATCAAGAGCGCATAAAACTTTTGTATTATTGGAGCACCAATTTCTGATTCTAAAGCCACCCTGCTGATGAATATTTTTAATATTTAAAGCTAGCTGGGTAGCTTCTTCTGCTGTGTCAACCGAAGACAAAAAGTCGTCAACGTAGTGATCTCTTATAATAGCGACCGCAGCTTCCGGATATTCATTTTTAAATTTAGATGCATTAAAATTTTTAATATATTGCGATATACTAGGCGCGCATGCAGCGCCAAAAATCATGACGTTCATCACATAAACATCTGGCTCTTTTTCAGTGTCATGTCCACGCCATAAGAATCTTTGAGCGTGCTTATCTTCTTCGCGTATATGAATTTGGTGAAACATCTCTTGGATGTCACCCGATAACGCCACAGACTTCTGTCGAAATCGAAACAAAATAGCTGGGAGGGACGATAAAAGATCAGGCCCTTTCAGCAACACACAATTTAGTGATAACCCATTTGCTTTGGCAGCAGCATCCCACACGATGCGCACTTTTCCGGGCTTATTTTTGTTAAAGACAGCGAAAGTTGGTAGATACCAAATGCGCCCGGCAAATTTACTGTTATTTATGTCAGCATCTGATAACTTACTTATATATCCCTTGCTTAGATAGTCGTCAATTGTTTTCTGAAAAACGTTGAAAAGCTCTGGCTCACGGGACAATTTCTTTTCCAAGCAGACTAGTCTTCTTTTGGCCATTGAACGGCTTTCTGGTAAATCAATGTCGTCATAGCGCCACAAAAGTCCTGTGCTGTAGTGTCCATCCGGACGTTGCTGTGTAAATTTATTCAGTAAATGTAACGATCTTTCTTCGTCTTTCCCCATGACAGCTTTTAGTGACGATTTTACACCTAAACTTTCAAGAGAGAAGAATTGTTTAACCAGTTCATTTAAAACTGAATTGCTACTATCACATTCACAGATGTGAAAACTAAAAAACTCACGACGTTTTGATGAACAGCCAAGATTACCATATATTAGCCAGCCCAATCGCGTACGTACAGCAACTGGTGCAGCTGGCGACGATTCTTTAATCTCCAACGGAATTCCCAAATTCCAGTGGTTAGCTCCTATTAGCAAACGCGGCGTAGCGTTTTCATAATCGTCAATGGGCAAATTGTTTAGATGCGAATACTGCTTGCGTAACTTCTCATATTTAATCGTTTGTGATGGTAAAGAAAGTTGACGTACAGTGTGAACCTTAATTGAGAACTGTTTCTCGTTACTACCAGAAATAAGCAAATTAAATGTTTTGGAATCGCTTTCTCTGCGTTGCATTTGCCCCGTCCACTTAAGACATAGTGGATGCGGTGTGCCATCGATTTCTAATTCTTTTGCCATACTTTCATCCAATAGACTAACGGACGATCCTTCGTCAATGAATGCGAACGTTTTTATACGTTTATTTTTCCCAAATACTGAAATTGGAATTATTTTAAACAAAACCTTTTCGCTTTGATTATTGTGGTTATACAAGTGCGTTTCCGAATTTAGCATTTGCTTATCAGCTGTTTTGTTTTGCTCTTCTCTTTCTTTTGTAATTTGATCGTACGTAGGGTTGCCGTTGATTTTATTATTGTGTAGCAGCTTATGATGTTTTAGTTGACATTCGCTTATTTTGCAATTTTCTTTACATTCGCATACTTTGTTTTTCGCTTGTATTTTTAAGCAGCGTTTACATAGGTTTATGCGGCGAACTAAATTCCATTTGGTAGTCCGATCAGAATTTAAAAATTTAGTACACTGAGTAGCATGCTTACACGAACTATTGCATATAGGGCATTTGTCTTTGTGTTGCATATTGTGGGCATTAACATGAGCTTTTTGCGTTTTATATTTTGAAATAAAATTACTGTCAGAATTTTGCAGTGTTACACTTGCTGACATACCAATTTCAAATATCCAATTTGAAAAGTCAATCAAATTAGCTCTTTTATTTTCTTTTAGCATATGAAGTTTCTGGCTACCCCATGTCAATTGCATGTTAGGTGGCAATTTTTCAACAAGTTCTTGTAGCAGATACGAATTAGTAATTTCATCATTTAAATTGCATGATTGAATCGTTGCTAATAACCCTTTAACAGTTACTGCGAAATTGCTGATTGACTCTAATCTATTGGAATTAATTTGTGGTGTTGCTTTAATGCGATTTTTAATACTAGCTAGTATGCGTTCAGGTTGTCCATACAGAAACTGCAAGGTAGAAAGCACAGTGGGCACACAAGTGGGGTGCACCAGAATGTGTTGTACAGATTTAAGTGCTTCACCTTTCAATGCGCGTTGCAGCCGTATTAGGTTCTCAGCGTCGGTCAAGCCGCAGATTTGTGTAGACCAGTCGAACGTTGCACTGAAAAGAGGCCACTCTTCAGCATTTCCACTAAAAGTAGGTAGTTCTTTTGGAACGGAATGGCGTGCAAACATCTGTTCAGAAGATAATGTGGAATTTAATAAGTGCGATGGCTGCGTATTATTGATACCAGTGATAGTACTGTGTGTTGGGGCAAAATGTGGCCTTGGCTCCGCAAAGGCTAAGTGTGGTTGCGTGTTGTTAAAGGGTGAGCCAGAAACTGTTGTTCGGGGTAACTTACTAGGCAAAGCCGTGCTCCGATTTTCGTGTAGTAGATTTAATCTATTGATAAAAGCTACGGAATTAGTAGCGGGATAAAATCCAACAGTTGTGTTTAAAGTAGACGGTACATTTGATGTAACTATTGGTGCTTTATGTACGAAGTTAGAAAAGGTGCATGCCGTCGTACATGTGGCTTGAGCATTCGGCGATGTGGCGGTGGTGGTATTTGAATTTTCAATTTGTTGCGTTGCCGATATTATTGCGCCTGATGTTACTGGTGGATTATTTAATTGTTCTGCATCATTAAGCCAGTGGCGAATTGAAATGTTCGTTACCGATTGTTCATCGTCCGATTCATCTACGCTTCGTTGTAATATTTGCATTTTTTTATTTAAAAATTCTTTATCTCGCGCTATTGAAAGTTGTCTTTCCTCTTCAAGTAGTTGTAGTTCTAGGGCTGCACGTCGACTTTGTGAAGCTTTACTGCTCGTGCTTTTAACTGATTTAGGCGAAGTAAATTCTTGCGCGGTAGAACACATTGAGCAGAACCACGTGTGCGGTGTTGGTTGCTCAACCTTAGCGCAACTTTGATGATATGATTTTTGGCATCTTGTGCAAGATATCATATCTGCAGTCGAGGAATCAGAACACAGTGAGCACTGATTGCTAGGCGTATTGTTAGAAGCCATTGGCGAAAGGGGGGTTGGTGATTGCTCACGTGGCACAAAAGGCATTTGTACTTACTTTAAGGTTAAGTTGGCAAGTCGATTTCGTTTGAGCCGGCTGGCACTCCAAATTAGCAGGTTAGTGAACAGGCACCGGTGCAGGAAACCAGAGTGTAATTTCTTCAATCAGCCGTAATAGATGTAATTAAATGAATTTTATGGTGTTATCGAGGAGGAAATCCGTCTCCGAACGCCCTGGATTAAGTCTGATTTTGATTACGCGCAATAAGTAAAATAGATTAGTTTTTGTGTAATTATCCAAATATTTATTTGATCACGTCGCTTATAGCCGTACGTAATAAAATTCATTTAAGTTTTAATCCAAGCGTAAACTATTTAAATTATTTCAGTTAAGGTTAAGCCAATATCGAAACTACGAGACTTGTCGCTTAAATTTCTATTAGAACAATGATTTTTAAAGAAACATCACATGGTTTTATGACTCTAATGACCTTGTCGATATAACATATCTATCGCTTTCTAACAATTGTAATAGAACATACAATAAAATATTCGGCTTTATAATTACAAGTTTGTTTATTATAACGAGTCATAAGCATTTCAGCGAGTCAGGTTACAGTGGCGGTTATCCTTTTATGCCTGCATTATGCCTCTTAAACTTCGCATACCATGATTCGTGATTTTTTTTTTTTTTGAGGAAAGTATATATCGTATATTCATTCGTTATGCTTTTTATCTTTTCATATTCTATTAAGCCAACTTACAGCATTTCTCATTCCTACCGTTCGGTCTGTCTATTTTAGTTTGCTGCATATTATTAAAATTTTGTATTACTTTTACAGCTTGCTTTTCTTGTTTTGAATTTTTGCATTTTTGCACTCAACCACTTAGACGCGGCCACTCTCACTCACTCGACACATAAGTAACCAGGCGGCAATACTTAACAAGTGAAAGAAGACGCATTTTCTAGCTATGCACATAAGTCATTTTTTATTAGCTGTGGCAAGTGAACGTTGGCTGCTGCTGCTGAAGGATACTTAGAAGAGGCAAAGCAGCAAAGTGGCAACACCACAAAAAAAGGGGGATATACCAGCCGAGCGTTCATTGTATTGCGGAATACTTTAAGCGCGCCAAGATTTCATTGTTTGGCGGCTATTGTCTGTGCGGCTTTTGCTTTTTCTTTTAATTTTTCTTTTTGCTTCTTTTTCTCAGTCTTTCTTAGTTCGCTAATATATTTCGCCCCACACTCTATGCATAGCCGCATTTATATTTGTACAGCTATAGTTCTTTGCTATGCTATTCCGATTCATAATTTTTATTCGCAAAGCGCGCTGATTTTCATATTAAATTATTTATTTATGCCTGCATATGGCGACATATGATTACAATTTCGTTTTTAGTAGCTATTTATATGCTCGTGTAAAGCCATCAATTTTGGCGACTTGGCCTTTAATTTATTTCGGTGACTTTTGCGCTGCTGATTATTTCGTATGAAAGGACCTACTTGCAAATCACACACACGGGCATAGTACGAGAACCGCGCGCGCTTTGACAAAAGTTTTGCAACCACTCGAATATTCGAAGCTCAGGCATGTGAATGGCTTTGTAAACGTTTACATTTGTTAGTGTGTGCGTTCGTATGTGTGCGCATTACATAAGCTTTTCTTGTATTATACTCGTGTAACTAGTATTTTCTTTTTTCTTTTTGGTCCGCTCACTCACGCATGCCACGCCGCTACAGTGATTTTCATCAACGTCATTAATATTAACTTTTGCAATAATTTTAACGAGAAATTGTGAAGTATGGCCTATGAGATAAGCGGAAAATTTGTTGCCGAGAACTTTTTATGCCAAACATATAATCAGGAATAACTTACAAGGACGACGCCGCCTGATTATAGCAGTAGGTATTTGCAACAAACTCAGCTCATTAGCTGTTGCTGGGAGTGTTAAAACGTTCGCTAGGCTAAGCAGACTGGCGGTGCGTTCTGGTGTTGATAGTAACAGCACAAACTTTCAGCGGCAGCATACGAACATCTGTGTATACTTGGAAAATATTCAAGGATAATGGCATTTTTTTGTTGTTCGTCCTTTTAAAGTGGTAAACCAATAGCGCACTTCAAGCGCACGTTAACCTATTCACTAAAATGACTATGTACGGTGGTAAGTGATTTATTGGCAATGAAGTGAACATCAAAACATATTTATAAATCGTGCAGGTCAAATAGCAATAGACAAATAAATAAATAAGTATTTTTATATTTTTGTTTATCAGCGAAAAATTAGTTATGCGAACTTATTTGCTGCATCAACAAAAGTTGGCAACTTAACTGACCACATCAAGGCTGTTTCGTAGTAGACAGTTACATTCATCTCACTTTTTAGACATAGGCAGCCTAAGTGAAGGATACAATTAAGACAGGCCATTAGTGAAAATAAACGATAGCTAGTATAGTAAAATGTGTTTCACATGGACACCTACCAAGATGGCTTAATTCGATGGCACTTCAAAAAGTATAATGCATGCGAATTGGTAGCCGTTAGGCCAGAGTAGTGTGGGTACCCGACCGACAGCGGCGCCAACCGCAAAGTCTAATCAGAGAGCAAACCGGTAAACGCGGGGAACAGCAGCCACAGAGTGTCCAACCCTATGGTTAGATCGCTCCCGAGGACTCTCCGACCCTCACAGCGCCAGCCCAATCTCCGACCAGACTTCACACGATATTCGAAACGAACACTAACCGTACTCCCACTTCGTTTTGGATCGCTCGTTTTCAAATCTTTTCTTACCCAACTTCTATGCTTCTCTTCACACTCGCTTTGATGACTGTTTTCTAACATTTCACCTCTTCAGCTTAAAATTTTTTCGTATTTCAAATACCACCTGAGACCTCTTTTCTTCCTTCTTTTGAAATCTCTTATTCTTCGTTATTCTGACATCTCTTATTCTTCTGTCGGTAGCTCCGACACAGCTCTTAACTACCAGAGATCTCCATCCCCGGCCACAGACTGCGTCTAGGACGTAACCGCAAACCACTCCATCATTCACCTCCAAAGCGACTCAAGCGACTCAAGCAAATCCAGCAGCAGCTCCAACACAGCACACTACCGGCATCTAACCTTCCAGGCATGAGCCGCCGTCCAAGGCCGTCATCATCATCCTTTACATCATTTTCCGCCTTCATACTTCATACAGATATCTGAAACTCTCCTTTTTTGACATCTTTTAGAATTCCATTAAGGAAGCGGCCTAATCGCTGCTTACCAGTGCGACCTCTATAAGGAAGGTTAATATTTACTATGATAGCTAAGCGATAATTTGAGCTTTGAACGGAATAACTTATATTTCGAGAGGTTCAGGGTATTTCCCCAATAATTTAATCGGAGTATCTGGATTTTGAGATATCCTGAGTAATTCTGAGACAAATGAGTTAGCCAGGCAAGGCACACTTGTCGGCTATTTCTGAATGACTGGGGTCGGCAAGCGCCGGGATATTACTAGAATATGTAGAGTCACGAGGTATTTTTGGCCAGAAGTAGACCAAGTGGCTGAGATTTGAATAAGTTATGCCATTCATTTCATACTTAAATTTGCCTTTAATTTCTCTGTACTCAAAGGCTTTAAGGCGCAAAATCCACTGCTACACAGCCAGGATTTTAGTGCAAGTTAGAAGTAGGAATATAGTTACACTTTAATCCCACTTTGACCTATATTTGAAGCAATGCTCATAAAGCTACAAATACCCACCCACCAGCGCTACAAGTTAGTCCTACTCATACCACAATAACAGACTTTCGTTTAGTATACGTCTATATATGTACGAATATGTATGACTGTGTATGTAATCGTAAATATCGTGCACGCCACTGTAAGTAAATTGCAAACCATTATTCTTCGACTTAAATGAAACATATGTCAAATACAATTGACTGCAAACAGCGGCAATGGCAACTAACTATTAAAGTAAAGCCTTCGTGGCGACGGTAATGAGCGGGCACAGCCTTCTTGCGTTACATATAGAAATTATTGCTATAAGAGTGTATTTGCTTGCCAAGCTAATGAAGCCAAAATACGTTAGGCGACATACAAATGGTTGAAAGAATGACAGACAGTCGTCTGGCATACTTGGCGAAAGGATGGATGTATGGATGGTTGGATGGATAGATGAGTGCTAGCTTGATTAGTTGCATGATTGTACGGTTGAACTAAATAGAAATGTCTGCGTTGGCAACAGCTGATGAGATGATATTTTGTGTGTACACACAAAGCTAGATAATACTAGATATGTATCCGTAATCGGATGTGGGCGATGCACACGTGCAGTCAAGAAACTAGTCAACAACACGAACATAAATTAGGCGTTAATTTGATAAGCTCGTTCGCTATGTACCTGGATGGGCAGTAATTCTGCGCAGCACATTAACTAACTGCGTCTCATGTGTATGCGGTTTATGGGTAATATGATGCTTTAGTGGCTCGCATTTTCACATAAATGAGCTCCAACTTGTGTCTGCTGCAGAATGAGCATAACGTTTGTGGCAAACAATTTTTTTTTTTGCTATAAATATGCTGTGCTAGTTTCGTAGAAGGCAACTATTTACTTTTTGATTTTCAACGACTGCCCCAACCGCATGCCATTCTGTCGGAAACAAGATGAATGATGAACTAGAAAAAGGCTATAAAATTCAAAAAAATAAAACAAAATTCATATATTCGAAATGTAGCTTAATCCAATTTGTAGGAGTTTGAGATTGTTCTTGAACTACCGCACCTAATAGCTTAAGTTCTGGCGTAGCCTCTCCTATAATATGTGTTGTGCGTTTTGATGTTGTAAAATCTTCAGTTTTACGCCGACTCCGAACGGCAAATGATTTTTGTGAGAATATTGCGTATATCCTAGTTGACTGAGTTTTTGTTTGCCAACTGCAGGGCATTCATTCAGTTCTCCATTTCTATTTCACAGAATCGGCAAACGTAGGTAACAGAATATGTAAGTCCACTCTACTTAGTGAAGATAACTTTTTTGATATTCCCTTAGGGGGAACAACGAGTTGTTTGGCTTGGCGTTGCCCAGCGCTATTTAACTAGTAGCTAGAAAATTTATTTATCCACAAAATGGCGCAGACCCAATAAAGGACATGCTGGCACTTAGTTTTGCCAAGTGATCGGTTTTCACATTTTCCATCATGATCGCTGAAGGCTGTCAGACTTTAGAGCGTAGCTGTCTTGGTAATCTCCAAGGTGAGCTTTTAGCCATCTTCTAAGACAGCTGAGCGCCCATATTGGCTCTGATATCTTTCACAACCGAATCGAAGTTGGTTAAGAAATGTAAGACTCTCTTGAACGGAGTCTGCAACCAGCTCTCAGTAAACAAAGTGTGAGTTTCTGGGCATCGCAACATTGCTAGAATCGAGGCAGCCGATGTGCTAGCCAGAGAGGGTTCTGTGACGACCTCAAATGAGGTTGCCTCCACCACCTTCAGCAATGTACTCAGCGGTACCTCACGGGACTCGTAGGGGCATTTCAAATTTGGGAGAAAGGCCCAAGGCAGCAGTTGGCCAGGTTTTCATTGTCCCCATTGCCTACTAAGTCAATTGATATCCCGTGTTTCGTTTTTGGCTACCAAGCTTAAGATGCATAGCTAACCATTAGCTTAGTAACAGTGGTAAAAGTCCAGTAGGTTGTTTTTTGAGAGTAAAGCTCCACGTTTTACCACAAAGCCTGGTATAGACAAGGAATATCTTTGTTGCTTTTTGCGCCACCTTTTCGAGATGATTGTTCCAGGTAAGCTTTTTATCAAAGACTGCTCCTAGGTAGTTCGGCTCATTGGAAAGCTTAATTGTGTTGCCATGAATCGGAGGGCATGTAATGTTGAGAATTGTTATTCTTGTAAATTCCACCATGGCAGTTTTTGCATTGTTGATGCAAAGCCCTTTTCTCAATATACCACTTGCTGATTATATCCAAGGCTTGTTGTATGCGGTCTAAAATCGTTTGGGCATGTCAGCCTACCGTATATACTACTAGATTGTGAAATTTATGAAGTAGCTCAGCTATCATCAGGGTCCACAGTAGGGAAGAGAGTACAACCTCTTGCGGGGCAGCCGCTAGTTGCTTTGCTAGTTTTAAGTGAATTGCATTTTTTCTAAGATTTTCGCTATTACCTCGTACATTGTATGCCGTTTCTTAGCCTCGTAATTTCTACAATTTTGTCATACGGTATTCCTAAGCCTAAAATAACACAGTTTATAAAAACTCATTTACATACTCGTCTCGCAATCCAGTTTCATTGTCAGCGTGTCAATAATCACTTTAGCTGTCCAATCAAGCTTATCAAGTTTAAAGCTTCTTTATTTTCATTTTTTTTTTGTCTTTTTTTTTTGTCGCCTTCCAAATCAGATATTGTTCATGGACAACACTTCAATTAGTACTTCTAGCACGAAGACTTTCTGAGAACTTTCACTTGTCTCACTTGACCCAATATTGTTTTGTTTTGTTTTTTTTTTTCTTGGACACATATCGGCAGACATCCACGATTTTGGTTTATTCTTTCATTGAAGCTTTCTGAAACATTGTATTTATTAATTGGCATCATTCACCAAATTCCAGTGCTGCGCGTATGAGAGACATAAAGAGCGCGAAAAAGATAAGTATGAACGGCATACCCAGTGCAACAAAAAAAAAGGCGTATTCACATTTTTTTCACAATTCGTAGTTTTAAGCTTCATAACTTCGAAATGCTTAAGATATTTGTGTAAAGTTTTATGGAAATTGTTGGCTAATTTAGTTTTCATAAATGAGCACAAAAATTTTAGTAACTATTATTTTATTTCGTTTAAAAGAGACAGCATCCATTTTTTGTTATTTCCCAGCTTTTGACCACTTGAAAAACATATTGAAAAATTTAACAAATTGGAAAACAATTTTTTTTGATCCTAATTCTTCAATTATACTAAAAGTTACTAAATTTTAAATGATATGTATTTTTTTTTTTCCTTTTTAATAGTTTGTTGTGCCACCCTGTGAATCTTTTACCCTCAGGACTCTCTTAAGCACAGAATCATAAATTTTATTTTTAAATATCTAAGCGTAATCCCCTCGTACCATACTTTTTCTATGGTTTTTCTTAGTTCCACCATTGATTTAGGCTTGTTTTTGAGAATTTCCCTACCAATAATTGCACAAGGGTTTTCTATTGAATTGAGGTCCGGTCTATTCCCTGGCCAATCTAGTGACACTGTGCCCAAATCTTTATTTAGTTTTGTAATCTAACGTTAAATAATTTACTGAAAAATAGCAGTATGTCGCTGTATGGGTAAAAAGTTCGTATGCAATTTACAGTTCGTGCTCGACGACATGTCGCTCTATAGTCCTGAGAAATTGGGTAAAGTTCCATTTCACGTTAAAGACTCCAAGCTGTGTATTACCGCATTGATTTTAATAGATTCCTACTTTTTGGCATTTACTTTTAAAACCTGTATTATAATTTAGTACCTACTCGGGCTTGTATCTTCTACAGCATCCTTATACCCTGTCCTAGCGAGAATGCTTTACGGTAGGAAGTATGGAATTTTACGCAAATCGTTCACCGGGTCTATGGCGAATGGTGCGATAACCTTCAGCACCTATCAAATTGAAATTAGACTCATCAGAAAATATGACAAATCCCCATTCAGATTTAGTTCATTTTATTTTACTTTTGGCCCAGTTGAACCGCTGTGCTTTCGTTTTTGTGGTTAAAAGTGGGCTGGATTTTTTGCAGGCTTCCTAGCCGACATCCCCATTTCATTTAGCCGGTATGGAATGGTTTGGAATAAAATATTCATTGACAGCGACAGTTGCAGCTCAGTTTTTTATCACGGCAGTGTTTTTGAAACAGGCCTTCAATTCTCAAAAAATGCCCGGTCTACTTTCGGATTAGTGCTAACCTCTCCAGTTGAGCAGTTAAAAAAATAAACGACGCACTAAACTTTCGTTGAATTCTAAGTCTGCTGCTATTTACGAATCAATATGAGAATTACGGCCATCTGAGCCACAGTCCACAGCGTATTTTTAGGCACGGTTGTCCTCGACTATCCGAAACACGCGTCGTACTCTTGAAGCTAAACTTGCGAATTGAGCCTTGAAATTCTAATAGAGGACAGGCAACTAGTTAAAAAAAGTACCCCCTCAGTACCATACAACTCATCTTATTAGAATTCGGGGAATCCCCAGTTCACAAAAATCAAATTTCCGCGAAATACTTGATGCGGATTTTTTTTTTGTTGCGCTGGGTATTTAAGCTAAAATGCTACAGAGGCTACACACGGAAGTCATATGGGTTATATTTAACTGCATTGAGTTGTCAGATTGCAGTAGGGATGAGTTTGGGTAGAGCTACCCCCAACAGCTATCAGCCCGCAAGTAGCCTTTTTTGTAAACTCTTTGTATTCTTGTTTTTTAATTGCAATTGTTGCTCTACTTTGTCTGCCGCACCACTCCCCATTTTCTTTTTTTTTTCTCTGTACATTCTTTTTGTTTGTAGATATTGTACATGCAAGCAAATTAAGGCCAAACCTAATTGACTTATCTACGCTTGTGGGCATTGCATGACAGCTACGAATGAATGAAGCGAAAATCCACACTGCTGCACTACTTTAGCGTTCGTTTTTTTTTTGTTTTGCTTTTTTTTTTTTGAATTTTCCCTAGCTAGTAAGTGTAAAGGAAGGCCGGAAGTAGCGCGAAGTAAAACAGCTATACCAATAAAGCAATTAAATATGTGGGAGTGCGGCTTAATTTGGCTTGCATTGTTCTTAAGATTATAAAGTAGACACATAGCGTAGCTATGGAATTGGAATTAAATTGAAAAAAAATACAAAATAAAAACCAACCAACGTTTCAAGCAGATAAAGATTGCTACTGCTACAAATCACCAACAATGAAGTGATAAAGTCAAGCGCAATTTATAGAAGAAAAAAAAAAGACAAGGAGCAAGCTCAAGCGACGATAACGCCATGAAAAGAATGAACAGATAAAAGCGACACAAATAAATTAGCGCAAAAGATGTAGGTTTGATCAAAATCAACGGCGTTCGCCGGGCTGATAGTTTTGAGCTCAATAAATGCGGCATTGTTATGGCTAGTAGCCGGACCAATACTGCGCGGCGCATGACGACCTTAGACCAGCGCCAATGGCAGCGGCAGAGCTAGCGCAGCGGAGTTGGAGCAATTGCAGCAATTTTGAACGCTATTGTGGTGTTGTAGCAGAAATAAGTAACTAATATAGATATGTAGGTATGTAGGTATGCATGTAGGTATCGACACAGCGTTGCTTCAGCTGCCAGAAGGATGCCAGAGTATAAGTAATTAGCGATTGACATGAATTGTTCATTAAGCAGCTTGGAGCGTGGTAAGAATCGTGAGGAACAAGAATGTTGAAGTAACGAACACAGGACAATGACTTTACGACACTGCCACTATTTCAATACATCCTCTGTCTATATGCATAGTGAAAAAGTAAAATATATAACATCTACATGCACTTTATTTAATAGGTATGAGTGTCGCTATATAAAAAACAAAAAAAAAAAAAGTGGACGACAATAGATCTGCTAGTCAGTGTAGCTCGCTGCTCCACTCTCCACCAACGGCATACGCTCTTCAAATTTTACATCAAATCCATGGTTGGCCTTACTGCCCTGCTGCTATTGCGAATGATGATGAATGATGTACGCAAAGATCGCATGGCAACGTAAATGGCAGTCAAAAAAAAAAAAAAAACTGAAAATATGAAAGAAAAAAAAAATACTTCAAGAGGAAGCTCATAAAGTAGGTTAGTGTGCACGAAATTTTTATTATTTGGCTATTTATGTGCACTGAAGGAAGTGAAAAAGCTCAGTGGCACACAGATCGTCACTCACACTATCTTACCACACTTACTTTATGTATGTAGTTAGTATATGCTATGCATATCTTCTTCCACAATCAGGATTATCATATAGCATAGCAATGCTGTTCGTCTTCTTGGCTGCACAGGAAGGATGCGCATTATGCTCGCTCATAAAATCAGCCAACGTTGCGCTTTATTGACTGTGACAGCACAATTGTAAGTGAATGATATTCATACAGACAGACAGATGGACGGACAGACGGACAGATGGACGGACAGATGAATGGAGTTAGCAGTCAGCAGAAAATGTTAGCAAAAATGATTGCGCATAATTGATGGGTTTTTAGGCGGAACAAAAAAAAAAGTTGTCAATGTAAAAAAAGTGGTATTAAAATATTAAGAGCAAACATTTTTTAAATTCTTCGAATGGCAAAATTCCATTTCGGTTAAATTTTTCGTTAAATGAATATCCGGCTAATTAAAAGTGCTGCTGTTTTTCCTTTTTTCTTTTTAATTGAACACTAAAATATTTACGATGTGCTAGTTGTGGACAAGAAATGCGATTTAAGAGCTTGCTTAATATATAAAAAGAATTAGAAAATAATAGCAATGTTTCTCTCCTCTCAATATAATGCATGAATTAATCTGGGAACATTAAAGATAACAGAGAAATTTCAATATTCAAAAGTCAACCTCAAAAACTGCAATAAAAATTAAAAAATTGTATTGTGTTGCGAACAAAATAGCATTGGGCATAAATAACGCAGAGCCTGTGAATCTTATTGAGAGCAATGATGACACGTATGATTAAAATTTTAGAGAATTAGAGACGGCACCCTGTCTTCGATGATATAAGATAGCGACCAGCTGAAGGCTTAATTCATTTCCTGAATTTATAATCTATAAACGTCTAGGCGATTTTGGTTGATTTCAATATGACGCACCAGTTGCTCCTATGTTTGGCTAACTGGCGCCAGTTAGATATCTCAAATGTAACCAAGTCCTTCTCTACCTGGTCTTTCCGCCGTTGAGAAGGCCTTCCTCTTTCTCCGCCACCACCAGCGAGTACCGTGTCGAATACTTTCAGGGCTGCAGTATTTTTTCCACACTTACAGCAATGACCTAGCCAATGTAGCCGCTGAATCTTAACCCGCCAAACTATGTCGATGTCGCGGTAAAACTCATACAACTCATCGTTTCATCGTCTGCGGTATTCGACGTCGCAAAGATGTAAGGGTCCAAAAATCTTTCAGAGAATCTTTATCTCGCTCCCCCCCCCCCCCAAAGTTCATTTCAAATGATGTTGGCAGTGTCCATGCTTCTGCGCCATACAATAGTATGGGCATGATGTGGGACTTACAGAGCATGATTTTCGTTCGTAAAGAGAGGGCTCTACTGTTTATTTGCCTAGTCAGCCCAGAGGAGCTCTTGTTGAGAAGAGAGATACTTTGTAGAATTTCGGCGTTGACGCTGGTTCCAAGATAAACAAAGTCAGAGGACTTTGTAATTGTCAACAGAGATGCGGGAGCCAAGACGCGAATGCGCTCACAGTATATTTGCGGACAGGAGGCATTTCGGTTTGCCTTCGTTCAACTCAATCGACTCAATCGCTTCGTTTCTTTATCCAACTTTTAAAAGGCAAATCTAACGGCGTGGTTGTTGAAAAAAGATAAATGTTAAAGAAGTCACACGGTAGGGAGAAACCCTGTCTGAAATCTCGTTTGGTATCAAACGGGTCGGAGAGTTCCTTCACAATTCAAATGGAGCACATAGAGATACCAAATTCAGAGTTCGCAGAGAACGAACTCCGCTTAATGGGCTCGATGTGATGCCACTTGAATCCATGTCATTGTTTTATTGGAACCGCAGTGTGTAGTTTGCAAATCTAATCCATGCATTTTCTCGTTCTTCTCCACAATTTGGACACTAGCACAGTAAATGCTTTACAGTTTCCGGGAGCCTAGCCGCACGATTTCTGTTTAGCTATGCGACCATGGCCGGGTTCCTTCCACTTAGCCGGCAGAGTACCTGTGACTATTTGACCTGCACCATTCAGGCCACTTGTGTTTTTTCTTGCTGTTGGTGTCAAAAAGTTTCCATTTTTTACGCGCTTCCTTGAACAACCGGCATTCCTTACCTCTTCCGGGATGGTCAAGGTTGAGCGAGAATTCCCGCCTTTAGAATCTTGACTACCTTCTCGTTGCCTGTTATAGTACTCTGCCAAGAATACCCATGCTATTAATCTACTGCTCCGTCATCTCGTTGAGAGATCTGCGACAGTCAGTTACATTCTTGGATGTGCTTGTGCCAGAGCCAAGCGCTTTCAGAGCCGCCTGCTAGTGTGAGTAGAAAATATTTATACATGTTCCTTCTTTTGATCGCAGATAATCAACAGTTTCCTTGATAGGCGCTAGTTCGGCTTGGACGACACTTCAAGTGTAAGATAGTCGGCTGGCTGTATTGATTCTGATATCTAGTTGCGCGGCAAGAAAGCCGCCTCCAATTTGGGCTTCGAGCTTTCAGATTTATATGTGACGGTATTTAAACCCACTACTTCGGTGCTTTAATCAATCAAACACTCTTTAATTAAATTTTTGTTTGTTTGTAGCGCGGTATGGATATTTCTGCTATCGAATGGTTTTAGTTCTAAATAAATAAGCACCCGACTTTTAAAGCGATAAATTAGGTATTTCAGTTCTATATGGTGTCTCTAATCAATGTAGTACTTCGTGTTATAGTACCGTTGATTTAATAGCTTTAAAAAATTTAAATTCTGAAAATTTTTCGACTAACACAATAAATTTAGGCACACAACGCCAAGACATTGCGCTCTCTCCGCATCTAAGCTGTAAACCCCCAGTCTGCATACTTTGAACGGTGGTTGGCTGGGCTGGGCTACTCAATAAGTGTCAGCGCTGCGACACATTACCCAGAGTACTGAAATTGCAAAACACACACATACATAGATGCACAAAAAGTGGTGACCAACAAATGTCTAACAATATGCAACCACAAAGAAGCGGACCACAACATAGCCACATTGAAATGCCACAAGCATCAATGGAGCTTGATGGGAAAATATGGTGCAGGGGATTATAAAACTGGTGGGGTAATACACAACAGAATTGAAGTATATTGCTTTATTGCTATTTTGTATTTGTTTTTTTTTTTTTGCTTTTTAGTTGTAGTACTAGTTGTAGTTGCGTTGTTGAGGCAAACTTTTATGCACCGCAACACGTCAACAACAAGCGCAAACGAAGCAGTCAGCTAGAGGACACAAACCGCCCAGCTTAGCCAAGCCAGCCGGCGAGCGATATTCAAGGACACCGCAGCAATAAATCGCAATATATGTACCCGTCGTACACATGAATTTCTTTGTACATAAATGTTGTAGAAACTATGCTATGCTATGCTCATGCGTATGTGGGTGTCTGTGTCTGTGTGTGTGTGTAAAAAACTAGCATTTTACATGCAATAAAGCCCGGAATGGTGGCGTTGAAAGCACAACAAGGATAATGGAAATGCAGGCTGGATAGAAGGACTTTTATGTAAATGAATGTGTGGAGCCATATGCGATTGTTTTATGTTTTGTATACAAAATTGCATTTGTTTGTATGTTCTTTGCTTACAGCGCGTGAATCTAAATACAGTTAAGCTTCCATAGCTAGCATTTCTGTTACTCGAATTTTCTTTAACCCGAACAAAATTAAGTGGCGACAGACTAATTTTTGAGTTCCTTAACTCGAGCTGCTCTAACTCGAAATTCTCCATAAGTCAAATAAAGATTTTGGCAAAAGCTTCTGCAAGTCAAATATAAGCAATGTAGGGGAAATATCGCATTATTCACTAATTGTTTTTTGCTTCTGATTTTTTATAGCGCAGCTTTAATTCTAGGAAGTGCTTATTTGTTAAGCTTTTCTCCTTTTTGACGATGCTGTTTTTACAATTTTTTTCAACCATTTTGAATATCATTTTCATAGTGTAAACGCTTTAAGCATGAAATGATTTGTTCACCGAGGAAAAAATTAAGCTATTCAAGGGAATTGAAAAATGGAAAAAATGCGAAAAGCCAGAAAAATATGGCATTCCAGTGAACATGGTTTCCAAATTAAAAAAAAAAATGAAGAATCAGTAATAATTTCGTTCGAATCAGGTGCTATTCCCGGACACTACGAAATAATGAAAATACCAAAGTTCAGAAAGCTATATTCGAATGGCAATATTAAAGGTGAAAGCAATGGAGTTTGGAAAACAAACACAGTAGACGGTATCGGTCCGGGAACCAAAAAAGTTGGCAACTACTCCCCCTAGTATCCAAACTAAATTTAAAAGCATTTTAGCGTCATTAAAATATTCTTCCTTGCCGAGTCCTAAAAAGGGTAAAAATACTATATGTCATTCGATGATCTTTTCCACTATTGTGCGTCGTTATTTTATTCATTTAAAATAAATCAATTTCTACCCTTCCTAAATACAACTTTACTTTTCTAAAAATTAAATGTTTTAGGCAGCGATACATTTCTTTCTTTGGAAGCCTAAAATTGAGCTAATAATAAGAGAGCTGAAAGGCATCTTTTCAACCATTGATTACGGTTTGCAGTCGATTAATAAATATAATATATATGTATGAAGAAAATTACATTTTTGCTCTTTTTACGTAGAAAATTTTGATGACCCTAAAATTTAACAATTTAAGGCGGCCCAGTTTAAAGCACACATGATGACTTGATAAAGAGAAGCAAAGCTACCAAAGAGGAGGTGTAATTGATAAACTGTTTGTTCAAACTTGATACTTTATTTTATTTAAACTCGGTGAGCTATAAACAGGTAGGCGGTGAGAGTAATGACGTTCGCGACGAGCAAGAAATGGCAAATTACAATTCTGCCGATTATACTGGAAATATATTTTAATCCGCTAGTTGGCGCATGAGTCGATATATTCAGAAAATTCGTATATATTTTCCGATAATCATAGTTTGTATTGCGCTCGTGCAATAAAAAATGTTTTTAAGAAAAATAAATGCGGTAGATGGCGCTGGAGGCGAGTTATTCTGAATATTTCTATTTATGATCCGATTTTGACGGAATTAAAATCCTATAAAGGGGGTTCAACGAGAAGTGTTTTTAAGAAAAGTGGATCCGCAAGGTGGCGCTAGAATCGTGTTATCCAGAAAATCCATATGTTTGGCCCGATGTTGCTAATTTTCGTAAGGTATAATACAAAAAATAAAAAACAGAGGCGAGTTATTCATAAACTCTTAATTTATAATCCGATTTTGATAAAATTAAAAACGTATGCAAAATAGTTTCGCTAGGTGGCGCTAGAGGTGAGTTAAACAGCAAATACTTGTTTTTTAACCGATTTTGATGAACTCATGGGTGCGACGAGAAGTGCTTTTACGAATAATGGATTCGCTAGATGGCGCTAAAGTGTAAAACCGTATATTATGTTCGATATCGATGATATTGGAAATTTTATAATCCGACTTAGCTGCTGACATTGAAAAACCACATAAGTATGTATACTATATTTCCGGAAAAAGATGTATAAAAATTCAATAGTCCCAAAAGTTAAAAATAATGCCCTTTGGTCAGAGTCGATATAGAATTTAAATTGAAGTTTGTTGCAGCTATATTTAGCAAATATCCCATAAAAAATTATGCCAAAAAATTGCTATTTACTTTAGAATCGACTTCATCGTTAATGTGCCTACGGGAAATTTTTTCTAATTCATCAAAGCTGCATTTTTAGCTTTTAGAAAATCTTCTCAAAGTCTCCATAAGTTGAACAATTTCATTGGGCAATGGTGATTCGAGTTACAGATGTTCGACTGTATGTATATATTTTATACATATATTTTATAAGGCATTCGCAAGGAACACAAGGACATGCAGACTTTGATAGTGTCATTATTTACACATAAGCACATAAAGTCATTTACATGTACATAACATATCTGTGATCTATATTCCAATTTCGCATATGACTATAGTATGGCATGCTATGTAGAAGTATGATTGAACTTTTTTTTCACATCTCTCACATGCTACTTGTGTGGGGGGCGTAAATGGGTTAACGTGCTGCATGTGAGTGAGTGAGTGGGTGAGTGAGCTACATGAGCGTGTTGACGTTGAAATTTAGAATTTTAACCAACAGTGATTTGATTTGAATGCGTAAGTAGCACAGCGATCAGTCATGAGCGACGCACATGCAGGCGAGCAAATATATCGACATACACATTTTCATGCACAGTGTTCGAGGACGATGTACATACATATGTGTGCATGTTTATTTTTTAAAACCTTCAAATGATGTCCATTCTCTGCAAAAACAAAAAAAAAAATAAAAAACAAAAATATGTTTGAAAAATTCTGTTATTTTTTTCTCGTCGAATTGTGTGCGTGGCCATGATGTAGGTTAATTGCCTGTACTACATAGTTACATAGCGAAAAGTTTGAGTTCGTGTTCGATTTACAAACTCCACATATTTCCCCTAGTTTGCTGTTATTTATCTATCTATAATTCTGCAAATGTTTATTGGCATGTAGTAATACCGAAAAAAACCAAAAAATTAAAGTTGCAACTACTTGATTTTATTAATAAGCCAAATTGAAATGTTAAACTTTTATACACACTAACACAAATGTAATCCAGTTTAATAATAAATGGTGCATTACTTTGATTTCGAATATAACTACAGTGACTCAAACCATTGATTATTAGATAATTTGTTCTATCAAAAAGTGCAGATATTTAAATCAAAATTTAAAACTTTGAAAATTTTTATAAAAATCCAAAAACTTTTATTCAAACTTCAAATGGTTAAATAAGAGTCTATAGAAAGTTTCGGGTGTAAAGTTTTGTAACTGAAATTTTGCCCTGAGTATTTAAATACCCGTTGATTTTTGCATTTTCTTTTTTAATTTTTATCTTGAAAACCTTTTTTCATTTAAAACACGCCAACACAAAAAAATATTAAGAAACAACGTAAATTTATATAAAATCCATCCGTTATATGGAGAAACTTCGAAAAATAGTCAAAAAGCGAGCAGAATTTTTAGGCACTTCTGATCTATATATTATTATGCTAAAAATTCATTAACTTTACAATTGCGTACTTAAAATTTTTTCGAAAAATTCAAATTCAAAATTTTGAATTTTTTAAAATTAATTTTAAAATTAAAAGAAATGATTTTGAGTTTAAAAATAAAAATTTACAATGTTCGAAATTCTCAAAAATTTAAAAAAAAATTTCAAAGAGCAACCAAAATTTATAGGCACTTCAGACCTTCATATAATTATACAAAAACCTCCTAGGCTGTAAAACTGCATGCAGAAAAAAAATTTGGTATAATTCAAATTAAAAAGTTTTAAATTTTTTTAGTTTAAATAAAATTCGAAATTCTCGAAAAGATAAAAAAAATCAAAAAGCAACCATAATATGTAGGCATTTCAGACCTATTTATTATTAAGCTATGATTCAATGAGCTATAAACCTGCATACCCAAAAAATTTCGAAATTTTTTAAAAATTAAAACAAAATGAAAAAGTTCGAAATTTTCGAAAATTGTAATTTTTTTTTCAAAGAGCAAACGGAACTTATAGACAGATCTAGACATTTTTATGCTAAAATTCAACTAGCCATAAAATTACATACCCAAAAAAAATGTTTGTAGTTAAAAAATAACCTGAAAAGTTTCGAAATTCTCGAAAACTTAAAAAAATTGTCAAAAACAACCGGAATTTATGGTCACTTCAGACCATCATATTATTATACTAAAACTTTAACAAAAACCATGTCAATTTAAGTTTCAAAATTTAGACGCAATTTGTAAAAATTCAAAAAAATTTCAACAAAATTTTACATTTTTACATCAGAATTTTTAGAAAAGGTATGCTGTAAAACTTTAATTAGGTTAAAGAGGCTAAATATTGTCCTTGATTTTTGGCGATATTTTTTGTTGGTAACCCTTCGCAATTTTTTCATATAGCAAAAATGCGCGAAAAAGTCGACAGAAAAAAAATACATGAAATTAGCGCAAAGTTTCATGAATTGTATGTATTATATGGATTTAAAGGATTTAAATTTTCATGTAAAAGTTTTCACATTTTTTTTTTTTTGGGAATAAAGCGGACTTGGATTTGATCTCTGTGGCTCTGTTGGGAGCTTCAATGAAATGGGACTTTATTAAGTGTTCAAATATTTTTGATATGTATCGTCTTAGCTGAAATCTGTTTAAAGTTTAAATTCATTCACTCTATACACTTGGTTTTTATGTAGTATTCGGCGTTCCCATAGTACATCACTCCCTGACCTTTTCGTTCATGTTAGGAATATTTGAAAGCAGACAACAAACAGCTGACCTATGCAAACATAAATCGGATTTTATTGTTAAGTTGATTATATTTCACTTTATTTACATAATGTCCGCAATACTGACAAACAACTGGTGCTAAGGCAAACAACCCGAAAATGCACGAGAAAAAATACCTATAATAATTGGCGGGTAAACCGAAAAATATCACAAAAACCTCCTCACTATTTTCACATTTAATATCATTAGATATAAAATATAGAAAAAGGAGAAACGAGATGTAAATAATTAGAAAGAAAGATAATAAGCGGGGAATACTAAATAAGGGAATCTCGTCAGAATAACTTTGCTTACAGAAGCTGCATTGGCTAGTGTCATGAGAGCACTAACTTCAATTTCTTCATTCAGAGGTAGTAGAGATAGAGTTACTTAAGAGGAAGAAGTATTATGGCAAAAATTTAACAGCTAGGTGTCGCTGAAGTCGAAATATATATGAAAATCATTTTCATAATGCTATCTGACTCATTCTCGAACCGGTTATTTGTTCGATCAATAAATACAATTACTAAATAATTAATGCATCCGTTAGGTGGCGCTAGGGACGAGAAAAGATGAAGTGTCTGACTGCCTAATTGTTCAAGCTAATCTTCAAAATGGCTAAAATGATTCTTTATTGACTTTCTCTAATAAGTTGCAAATTTTTCTGGGCGTGTTATTGGCTATTTTTAATCACAACATATAATCCGCAAGGTGGCGCTGGCGCAGAAATATTTTTGAAAACTTGTACATTCCAAAGATGCATTGTCATGGTGAATTTAGAGGTGCTTTGTTAAAATTCAGAATGTTTATTAAATTTTTCAAGTCCCTGGAGGATTTCATTTTCATTTTTGTTGTCAAAAATAATCATTATTATTATCATTTTTTTTCTATCATAATAAACGCAAAAAAATTTTTTGGCAATGACAATGATAGATAGTAAAAACATCAATAATACAGTTTATGTTTTCTGACCGCGGAAAAATTACGAAATATCGAACAAATATGATCGGAAACGTTTGAATCCAAGAATACCTATTATTTTTGATTGAAAAAGTAAAAATCACAAAATTACAGGTTTGATCGGAAACATTTGATGGAATTGAAAAAATAAAAGACACAAAATAACAGGAATGCCAGGACTTAAAGCAAAAAACCTTTTACATAAAAATAAGCTCAGATTTGCAAAGCATATGGCATGGGGACTATATCGAAATATTCTATTTTTTTTAAGAATTCTTCCCAATAATTTTTTTACGAAATTGGTTGTAAATTTCCAAACATTCTTTAAAAGTGCGGCAAATCAATAAAGGCTTCAATTTGTGTAGTGTATTAATATTCTTTTAATTTTCAGCCTCAAGAGAAAATTAAACAAAAAAAATTCAAAATTCTTGCTGTGTAAAATTATCGCATTCTCCAAAGATTCCTTAAAAGCATACAATATTCAATATATTTGTACATCTTTCTCTCTCTATATATATTTTTATATGTATTTATGTTTTCTTAGGCGAAGACGTACTCACTGGCACTCCTGCTCAATTGTCTGAGGATTTATTTCAAATTGTTTTTTTTTCGCAAAAACTTTCTTTTTTATTCAACTTCACATTTTTATAGGTATTTTTTCTTTCTTCTCCTCACAACACTTAACAACCACACTGCCATAATGGGTATAACGTACGTATGTATGTATGTAGTAGGAGGATGCGTGTGACCGAGCATGCATGTGTGGCTGTGGCTGTTGCTGTGTGAAAAAATCCTCGCTGAACAGGTTCAACGTCATGGCCGTTTTCTCGAACAACACTCTTGTCTACCCGAGTCAAAGTATGCCTTTAAAATAAAATGTACAAGTACCTACTATTTTGCAATAAAAAAAAAAAACATTGAAAGAAAAAAAACCGAAAAAAGAAATAATAATAGGAAAAATCAATAGTCTTTCCAAGAGTGATGTAGTTAAAGAAATGGCTGAATAGAGGAGCTATTTGTTAAAGAAGAAAACGCATAGGAAATATAAAAAGATGTAGAAAATTAGTTTAAGAAAAATTTGCCATAGTTATTGAAAGGAATACGGAAGATGTGAGAAGTTATTGTTGAATTGTGAGGTAAGTGAAAAATGTCCTTTTTTCACATGTCACAATCATAAGTCGGGTGTACTGAGCAAACAAGCAGACAACGATTTAGATGGCAAAGATGAAAATGTATGAAAATGTATGAGATTTTATGTTTGTTTATTAGTCGCACACACACAGAGACATACATACAGCCTATATAACTACATTTCACAGGCATGCCTGAGTGGTACTTAGAAACGCTGTGTGTGTGTGTGAATTTCCATTCTGCATTGAACGACTTGCTGTCCAAATCCGCTCACATACCATATGTACTTAGATAGTACTATTTTTTTTTTAAATAACTAGGCTGTCTGCCGGCTAGATATTGGATTAAATGCTTTATATATATGTATTTGCTTTATGGCGTTAGGAGTCTGTGCGGAGAATTTACCCGCCAATAAGCCAACGCCTAACGGGTAATTCGACTTTGGAAAGTCGCTTGAAGGAATGAGTGGTTATTTAAAATTTGTTGTAGTTTTCAAAATTTGTACCAGCGTTATACAAACCTGCAGTCATGTGGAGAAAAATAGGGACACGATATTTTGACCAGTTTTGGCTATTTTCCTTTTGTTTGCTTTATTTTCGTTATTATTTGTAATAAAAGTCTAGCGCATTATGTAACAAATGCCGTATAAACCGAAATATTAAACTTGAAAGAAAAAATAGGAAAATTCAAACAAAAAAATGGATAAAATTTTCAAATATTTTAATTCGAATTTTTATAAAAAAATTGTAAGTATGCAGTTTTATAAAATCCATCCGTTATATAGAGAAACTTCAAAAAATAGTCAAAAAGCGACCAGAATTTTCAGGCACTTCTAATCTATATATTATTATGCTAAAACTTCATTAAGTTTACAATTGCGTACTTTAAAATTGCTCGAAAAATTCAAATTCAAAATTTTGAATTTTTTTTAAATAATTTTAAAATTAAAAAAAATGATTTTGAGTTTAAAAATAAAAATTTACAATGTTCGAAATTCTCAATAATTTAAAAGGAAATTTCAAAGAGCAACCAAAATTTATAGGCACTTCAGACTTTCACATAATTATGCTTTAAAACTGTATGCAGAAAAAATTTCGAATAATTCAAATTAAAAAGTTTTAAATATTTTTTAGTATAAATAAAATTCGAAATTCTCGAAAATATAAAAATTAAAATAGTTCAAAAAGCCAGCATAATATGTAAATTTCAGACCTACTTATTATAAAGCTAAGATTCAATGAGCTATAAACCTGCATACCCAAAAGAATGTCGAAAATTTTTTAAAATTAAAACAAAATGAAAAAGTTCGAAATTTTCGAAAATTTTAAATTTTTTTTTAAAAGCAAACATAACTTATAGACAGAATTTTTATAAGAAATTGTAAGTATGCAGTTTTATAGTCCATTAAATTTCAATAAAATAAATCGCAAGTCCGAAGTAGCTTAAAATTTTTATTAATTTCCATTAATTTTTGATAATTTTTTTTTACTGTTGGCGTAGTTCATTTTTTTCGATGCAAAGTACGCCCAGAAATTTTTTTTTTTGTATTATGGAAGAGAATCTGTGACGCCGTCGGTAAAAAAATTATCAAAAATCACCAGCAGTTTTTAGATACTTGAGACTTGCACTTGATTGCACAAAAATTTAATGGACTAGCAAACTACATACTTGATTTTTTTTAAATTCGAATTAAAATTTTTTAAAATTTCATGAAATTGTTGAATTTTTCTTTTTTCTACAAAGTTTGAAATGTGGGTTTATACGGTTTATGTTCTAAAATGACAAACGACAAAGAAGATTAATCAAACCTGATCAAAATGTCGTGTCTCTATTTTTTAATATAACTGTATGTAGTTTGTGCTTTGCTCGCATGACATTCGGCTTAATGTTATAAGTTCGAAGGGTTTTAATTTTCACTTTGTTTTTCGTTTTGGTTTTTAATTTTTTATAATCTAAACAAAATCTACCTCTACTTCATGTTGCAAAAACTTTTCAATTTATTTTTAGTTGCAAATATTCATTTTTTACTATTTAAAAAAAAATCTACCACTGCTTTGTAATTTCCGATTACGGTTGTTTGCCCACTTCCTTTGCATCCGCATATTTTCTTTAAATTAACAATCTACTTTTATTTACTTTTTAGGTAGGGTTGTCTCTCCGATGTATTTTCAAAATAAAGCTTTCTTAAAACTCTTTTGTACAATACCCAAATTTCGATATTGGATGTAACTTATTATAACTTCAATTAATTTGTTTTTGTACGGGTGGCAACCCTCCCAAAATTGTTTTTGAAATTACGCATTTTTAAACTTTGTTGATTGGCACTCATATTGTAAAATATCCTGTATTTTTATATATAATTTAATTTGCATATAAACAGGTGGCAACCTTCTTTAAAGGTATTTGAGAAATGAAGCTTTATTAAACCTCTTTCGTTTGATATATGTATTTTACCTACATTGCAATATTTAAACTTAATAATCTAATTTTATTTACTTGTTTAAGTGGGTGGCAACCCTCTGAAAGGTATTTTGAAAGCAAAGCTCGTTAAAACTCATTTGTATAAGACCCAAATTGCAATATTTGATTAAACTTATTATAACCTTAAATAAATTTTTTGAACACGTGGCAACTCTCACCAATTTTTCTTTTTTTAATTACGCATTCTTAATATATTTAGTCGGCACTCATATTGTAAAATGCCAGTTTATTTTTTGATTTAACTTATTTTACATATAAAAAGGTGGCAGCCCTCTTTAAGAGTATTTACGAAGTGAAGCTTTATTAAGCCTCTCTTGTTTGATATCTACATTGCAATATTTCATTTCATTCCTTGTTTTAATAGAATGTAATCTTTTGAACAGGTGGCAACTCCCTATTAAGAATCGATTGTTTGGTAAGCTAAATAACCGGCTTAATACATATTTGTATGCCAAATCTTATCCAGATCTATCCAGTCTATTTATATAAGTATGTGATTTAACTTATTTATTTAATTGACTATAACTTTTTTAGCAAGTGACAACTCTGCATAAAATAAATATAACCAATGCGTTAGGGTATATGCTATTCGTGTGCTAAATTTTGTACAATTCCGTCTAGCCGTTTGGGCAAGAAAAGGTAATAACATACTCACCCACACATTCACTCACACACACTTTCACATTTATAATATTAGTACATCATACATATAACTACCACACATGTGGCCATCCACCTCATCGATTTGCTGCTGTTGTCGGTTGACAACCGTTGGTGGTCGTGTTGGGAATCTCCACCTTTATACGATGTTTCGTTGTCACAGTTATACCCAAACTATTATTGTTATGCACCTGGAAAAAAATACAAAAAAAAATACAACAACAAAAAAAGAATTGGCTGTTAAAGGTCTTTTTCCCCCAAATTGAAAATGTCTAAATTTCGGCAGTCAATAGCCTGTGCAAAAGTGTCAAATCATCGACTTGACAACGCAACGCATCCCAACAATACAAAGACCGGAAACAGGATGTTGACGTTTAGGTGAGTTGCTACAATAGCTCAGCGTGAGCTTACACATTCGGTAAGTTAACAAAAGTGAATTATTTTGCATACATATATGCGCTCGATTGGCTCACCCACAAAGCCATCATGATGTTATTTATTTGTTGTTATTTATCTTTTTCAATTTTTGGTTTTACCTTATAATACTAGGACTTTTGTGATGGATTTTACTGCTTTTGTTATGCTCTTATTTTTAATGCTTCTTTGTGGTGCGACTTTAGTTTTGTTGATATGCTATATAATTTTTGTATTTTTATTCGCAAAACTTTCGCCTCAATTGATTTAGAGAGTTTGGTGTAAGTGAAAAATTTACACATTTTTAGTTTGACTAATTTTTGGCTAACATATGCAGAGTGGCGAGCAAAACCGGCCAAATGGTGACAGTTTTATTTCAAAACTTGCCAGGTTATTCATGATAACTTTTTTTGTGATTTTTATATACAATAAAAATTTGTATATTAATGTTTCGGATTTTATACAAAATTTATGAAAACCCAAAAGATTTTCATTAAAATTTTAAAATTTTCAGAATAGTTTTTAGAAATTTTTCGGGTCTGCTGTTTTATAGCTCATTTAATTTAGGTATAATAAAGTGCATGTTTGAAGTGGCTAAAAAAGCCGCTAAATTTTTATGATTTTTTAAATTTTTTCATAAAAAAATAATACAAAATCAACGGTAGTTTCTAGACACAAAAAAATGTGAAAACAACTTAAAAAAAAAATGTAAAAATTTTGGTGAAAATTTGTTGGGATTTTATAAATTGTGTAAAAAGTTAAAAAAAAATTATACATATGGTTTTTGTTATATTATAAACTATAGTTGCATATAAAATTAGAAAAAAAATTATCACGAAAACCTTTTGCTAATATTGTAAAAAGCTCACCATTCGGCCCGTTTTTCTCGCCAGTGTATGTGCAAATTTAGCTTAGCGCTCAGTAGCCCAGCATCCAGATGAAAGTAAAGTTGATTGTTAGCTGGCAACTTTTCAGCAGACACTACAATTGAATTAAATATAATCATTCAATAGCTCTGAGTCTGCACTACAGAAAACGGATATTTGGGAGTCAAGTTACGATATGTAAAGGTTGGTCCAATCTCATTCATGTTTGTTTGCTCCACTACCTTGCTGGCGGGTTTTGGCACTACCTCAGAAATACTTTGCTGAAATGAAAATCCGCTTCGTAAGAAGATGTGTTTTTCTCAAGCAAAATCCTTGTCCACTCCGAGCTACTCTAAGGCCTATACTGAGAATCGGCAACGAAGCGGCTTGTCGTGTGCCTTCATTTCCACGTTGACAGCAATGGAAAGTGACGTAATAAAAGCAAGAGAATGAGAGAGCAATGAAAAAAATTCTAAAAAAAAAAGAAGAGAAAGAAGCGGAGATGAAGCGGACAGAACGACAGAACGATTGAAAATAGTGTAAGTGTAAAATAAACAAAAAATACTTTTATTTCATAAGCGAATTGGTGAATGCTGTTAAATAGATAAAGCGGGGACTAGCAATGAGCGGCATGGTGAAAAGAATACAAAATTGGCGCAGATTGCGGAACAGCCAACCTTCTCTTGTAATTTTGACAGAATTTCTACGTCACAACATACAAAAACCGTGTATGTATGTAACCTAGCCACAGTGTGCATTCTTTCCAGCTTTGTTTAACAATTTTAGTGTATTCTTTCTACCATTTATACGAACGTGTTTCCTCTCATTTCTCTCCACTGATGAATCTGGTGTGACGTCACAGCCGAATTACTCTCTGAATTTCTGATCAATCAGCGCAATCTTGTACTCTATCATCCTAGGATGAGCGGAAGGCCTTCAAAAGCTGAGACAGCTGGATCTTGTAGAACTCGAGTGATGCTCGTACGTGAAGTTTTGAGTTTTTGAGACCGATGGCGAGTCGATGGTTCCGGGACTAAGTCGTACAGCCTTCACAATGGCAGCCATAGTCAGTGCGTAGAGTATGACGGCGAGGCCCGTGGGTGTTGTCTACTAGAATGACAGTTTCTTGATCTAGTTGCTCAAACTTAACTAAAACTTCACTTAGGAGATGTAATCTAATTCGGTTGACGTTCATCACCATGGAAAACGGCCGAGTTTTGTGCAGATACACGAGTTTTATTTTTCTTCCTTTCACGGAAGGGGCAAATATTTAAAATCGACGAAAACGAGATGAGGAACGAATTACTTACTTGTTCAGAATTTATGTATTTTAAAAAGTTTGATTTGCCGTTACAAAGCTAATAGAATTATGTACCCATATATTTAGGAACGAGTTTCCATCATCCTTTGTCCAGTCTGATTTAAAGCTAACATTTATGTTTAAATTTTCTGCCTACACTTCAAGGAAGTTAGAAGTTACATAAAAAATATTAAAAACAACCCAAAACAAAGACGTACAGTTGACCATTAATAGCTCATAAATGGAATGACGTTAAGCTGTTGTAGAACCAGCGTTACGGTCAGCCTATCAGCTGGGCAAAAATATTTTCCAACCCATACATATATATCACATATATTATGTGTCATATTTACAAAGTACATATATGCCCATTTTTCAGTTTGTGTCAACAATATTGATTTTTTTTTTATCTAAATCGCTCTTTGTTTTAATATAAAATGGTATTGCTCTTTTATTTAGTTTTTACTTTTTTGTTGTAGTTGTTATTAGAATTATAACGTTTCATATAGCATGCTGTGCTCTACAACGTTTGCTGTTCATATACCAAAGTTAGCTAACATCGGGTATGTGCACAGTAAGGTTCAAAAATGACAGGGCTACTCAAATTAGATTTGCCGGAGATGCGTAATTTTAATATCATTCAATTACCGCTATTTTCATTACCCATGTACAAGCAAAAAATACTAAATTATTTCATTTTGTTAAAGAGGTATATGTATAGGTAAAAAATTCAGACCGCCGATAGAAAATTTGAAATACCCAAATTTGAGCATTGAGTATCGCAATTGATTTTTGGGAAGGCATCCATAAAAATGAAACAATTCTTGAATGCCTTCTTACCTTATGGAATTTTACTAAACTCAACTATCTCCAATATACTCCTGCCTTATCCAAGTGACTATTATTTAGTTCCTAAATTAAAGTCTGACTACAGAAGACAATAATTTAACACTCATGATGGAATTCAGTCTGTTTTTCTAAGACTTTAAAGTAGTAAGTAAAGCATTGCTAGTTGCATTTGAAATAAACTAAGATTGCATTGAAAAATAATAACAGTTTTTGAAGATTTACCCTTCATTTAACAATTCAGGCCAGAGACTTTTGAACCACACTACATACATACTCTCATCAGCTTACTGACATTGTGTGTGGACAAGCTTTTGGCATTTATTTATTTAGTTTTTAAATTTTTGTTGTTAATAATTCAATTTTACATGACATGACTTCATCGTTATTTCATAAATACATCAACGAAACTTTAAACACACGTAAGGTCGTTTAGAATTTATGCGCATTAGGCAGAATCGGAGCGCATACAAAAATAATTTATAATTATCACCCCACCCTATAGCGAAAGTATAAATATTTCGCAAGGAACTCATGTTTAAAAAAGTGTTCGCTCTATCTAAACGCCCAAAAATATTTCGAAAAAGGTTCCTGGTTGTCGAAAAGCCAAGACTTGGAGATCTACCATGCGTGAGTTGAACTACATCAATCTCTGTATGGCCAAGGCTGGGCATGTAGAAGGGTTAAGTTTCGATGTCTAATTATCCTCAAGACATAGCCGGCGTGCTGTCTTAGTAGAGAGGCTCAGCATTTGTATATGATCGCTTATACAACTGGAAAGGCATCTGATATCAGACCTACCAAACGATGTAATGCCCCTCGTACCGAAAGGATAACCGAAAATTCTGGCCTGCCTGGGAACCCAACCGCTTTCCTTCCTTACCTACATATCTGCTCCGTTAGAAGCCTAATCATTATTTTACTAATCTTTTGGAGGATTACTTGATAGGCAGGTTCAAGTCCCACTAAGGCTATTTTTCCGAATTCTCCTCGACCCAGCCTTTGGTAATATACATAACTTTGATTCCAATGGAGGGGGTCCTGATGACTCGCAGCTTGGCAATTGATTTCCGCACCTTTCTATTCTCGATCTCCGCTCCCGCTATTCTTCATCGGTCCGAAGTGTGGGAACTCATTTGATTAAGCTTCTCAGTCAGGAACTTTTACTAAAAGACTCTGTGACAAGTTTTCATAGTTCTGATCACCGAGAGATAACCCAAACTTTGCACTTGGCTTACTCAAAGTAAGAAGGTTTTGTGTCGTATTTCTTTCGGCCGAACGATCGTACTGTACAGCTAAGATTTAGTCTTTGCGCATTGATTCCAGGTCCAACCTAAGAGGGAGGCAAAGTTTACAAATCGGCAGAGCGATCGTACTGTGCAACTACGCCAGAATCTTTAAACTCTGATTCTAATCCGACCAAAGCGTATTCTACAAGCTCACATGGTCAACCCATTGCGATGGCCAGAATATGATTTCCATCTGCCTTTCATAGACGCTCTCAAAATCAATCTGACGAAGGCGCTGAGATGACTCCTCCAGGTGCACGTCAGCATTCATTTTCATACCAACCAGTCAAAAGTGGCTGTCGCATAGAAGTACAGGGGAATTAATGAGACTTCGAAAGTCACTTTCATCGATTTGGACAAGATGATTCATACAGGTAAAAACCCGACATGCGATGTCAAGAAAAAGGCAAACAGCGCTATGTGCAAAGGGATTCGGTAGGTCCAAGCTCTAATATGCAGCATCATCAATATTATCACTATATCGATGAGACGATTAAGTCTCAGATTATATGGAATGACAGGACAATCAGCGGCGAAGCTTTTCCAACCGCGTGAAAAAATGCGAATCGATGAACTCACCGGGAGGGAAAGCAGCAATTGACAAGTCCTGGTTTTCCACCATAGAAGATACCACAATGTCTATACAAAAAAAAAATTTGAAGTCGGCACACAAATTAACAAATTATTTAGAAAATGTCTTTTCGGTTGATTTTTAGCGGGTTGCTGCTGGGAAATTTTAAAGACTCTTAAATCCATATGAAACCAGCTGCCAAACTAAAGAACGCGACCGATTATAAAACATCTTTCCGCGCCCGAGCCTAATGTGCCAGTGGGTGTGTGTTGCACAACAACCTCACGCATTATGTGATTTTTGCATATCGACTATGAATGTTTGGTGAATCTACAATTTTGTATTTGTGTGTGTTTGTGTGTGTGTATGTATGTGTGTGTTTGCATAAATGTTTTTAGATTAGTCCGCAAATAGTTGACATTTTTCACATGCAAACAAAATCATAATACAATTTATTACATAATCAATTGATTGAGTACTTTTTGAATTTTTGAATTTTTGAATTTCCATTTCTAATTTTTAAACACTCACTTTAAGCAATACAGTAGCGCCAATCAACAAAATGCCTTTACTGCATTTTAAGTCAATTAAGTTAGAACTTTAAATCGATGCATAATTTACAATAAATATTTCCACTACCGCTTTGCTAGCTGCGCGTTTGCTTGTTGCAAAATGGCGTGAATTGAAAGTTTTGTGGCAGCCATAAATTTCATATCCAAGGTTGCATTTTATCCTTACCTCACCATACACACCTATAGTTCGTTCGTTCGCATGGCATTGGTGCTAAAGCAATAACAGCAAACAGCAACAGGGGCAGCGGCACCCGCAGCGGCAACTGAGTCCTTGGTAGGGGTAAACTAAAACAAGTATGAGATTGTTCACAGCATTATTGCTACAAGTTAATGTGATGCCACACGAAATAGTATGTGAATGCGAGCGCTTTTGAGGCAACAACATTTCGTTGGCATATCTCATGTGGTGCAACGCGCAATGCAGGCAGCAACAATAGCAACAACAGCAGTGGCATGTCTTGTGTGTGGCATGGTAATCGTACGTGCAACACACCTCTGGGATTTCAAACGACCCACTTGCAATAGCAACAGCGTTTTGGGGAATAGTGTTATAATGCGGTTTCTGCAAAAACAACAACAATTCCTTGTTAACCGCCACAACAACTGTTTAGCGCTGCTTTTCAGCTTAACTCGCCATTGAGACTGCAATTTATTGCATGCACCACAAAATGACAGCGCCAAAGCTTATTTACTACTACTACAACTACAACTTCTACGACGTACTTCGGCCATAAGATTGCACTAAATCTGAGTAGCAGTATTTAGCGGCTTCGAGTTGCCAAAATTGATTGCTTTGGCTATACTGAATATCTATCACTGAATATTCGCGTTTTAGCCAATACAGATTTATTGGATAAATTAAAAGTTAAGTTAAGATACAAAAATGCTAGCGAATAATTTTCTACGAATACCTTAATTAAAATACCACATAGATCATTGATAAATATCACTTAGGATAGGCAATTTAAATAAGTTACACTTAATATTATCCTTCAGATTTTTTTTTTAAATACAAATCATGTAGCTCGATGCTTGGCTGAAATTCTTCTACAATTTGTGGTAAGAGTCTTAATGATCTAACAAGATTGAGGAGCCTATAGCTTGACAACGACTTCAAATGGTAAATGATTTTTGTCAGAGGTTTTTTTCAAGGCAGAAATACACTCGGAGGTTTGCCAGTTTTTTGCGACCGCCTCAGCAGATTGACGGGGCTGGTTAGGTTCCATGAGTTATTTTCAGTAAAATATATCCTAATACAATTGTTAATTTTTTTATTTTCCTGCTCTGCTGAAAACCGGCGCAGCAGCTCATCATTTGTGGGCGACCGCTATTAATAAAAAAGGATTTTCAATAATTTTTACTATTACTTACTGGGCTGGGCCCCTAAATCCGGAGAGTTGTTATCCTACTCAAAAAATAAAGTTCTATGCAACTTAAAATATGCAACTCGAGAAATTATCATCGTTGCGTCTTTGAACACTTCAAATCAATAAGAATTATTTACTCCACGTTTCGCCATGGTCGCACAATTAAGTTATCCCATGTTAAAATGCGCATTGTTACATCGTCGTGGAAGTGAGATGGCGTTATTCTGCTAAAGCCAAAGAACGTCCAAGTCCATGATTTCAATCATACACGGCCAAAAAAATCATTTATAATTATCTTGTGGCGGCCGCCGTAGCCGAGTGTGTAGCGCGTGCGCGCTTCATTCGGTGGGTCCCAGGTTCGAATCCAGCTCGAGGCAAGTAACATTCAAAAATTATTGAAAACAAATTTTTTTTTAATAGCGGTCGCCTCTCGGCAAGCAACGGCAAGCTTCCGAGTGAATTTCTGCCATGAAAAAACTTCTCACAAAAACATTCGCCATTCGGATTCGGCGTAAAACTGTAGGTCCCTCAATTTGTGTCACAACATCAGGACGCATACCACAAATATTAGGAGAAGTTCGGCCAAAATCGCTTAAGCGGTTATAGCGCCAATTAAGTAAGTAAGTAAGATGACACTGTAGCGTCTATCGTTGACTGAAATGACGTTTCTCGCAGATTTTTTAAAAAAAAATGCTCCAATATGGTTATAGCTCAAAGCCCTCATTCTCTGTGGATGAATATCCATCTCGACGAAAAAAAAAATCGTTGTCCATTTTATTTGCATTATTCCCTAGCAAACACATCGATGTGCAAAAGGCATTGCCAAATGGCACCGCCAAGACTTTTGTCAATAATTTAGATCAATGTGAGGCCAAAGTGGAAAAACCTGCAGTACACCGTAAAAAATATGTGAAATGGGATAGTGGTGCAATGTTCTAGCACTCTTTGACTTTCAGAATTGCTTTGCCGAAGTTTTGTGGTTGTTACAGAATAGTAAAAATAGAAATTAAATTTATATATAAAGATCGCTTGCCACTATATTTAAATATTTAAAAAGTTGTACATAACTCTATATATATACATATATATATATTTATTTATTAACTAGCAGTTACTCGACATGCTTTGCTATGCCTCAAGAAATACATCGTATTAAATTTTGGTTCTAATTAAGAGTTGGATTAGATCTTCAATTATGGCCGAAAGAGTTCATCGAATGAATTTTTATTTGGTATTATGATACTTATTCTGCGAATTACAAAGCCAAATTAAAGTTAGTTGAAGCTTAATTTGACTTCAAAGCCGATATTATTTTAAGTAGCATTCTCGGCTCTATCTCTACCAGCTAATACTAAAATCAAGTGGAATTTTGTTCCATCTGCGAAACGAGCCTTTCCATTTGTTTTTTCGTACTCACAACCATAAACTTGCATAAAATCACCAAAAATAGTTAGTTCACAATAGAATTTGGTATTCAAAAGCTAATGATCAATCACAAATTTCTTACATTTTCAGCAGCAAAGGAAATTGACGTTCGGCAGAAAATTCGATGCGCAGCGTTGCACTGCTCATAGTATGAATTTGATATTCGATTTTCGATGTTCGATAAGCAGCAAAGATGAACGTCGATTGAAACTCGTGAGTGAACTGTAACAATTTATTAAAAAATAAACAATAAAACTTGGATTCAACTTAAGGTGCCCAACTAACAGAGCCATACGATTTTCCCACCGCAATTATGAAATTAATTGTCCTTTCAGACTTCTGCCTAAATATGTCAAAAAATAATAGGATTTGCGTGAGCTGGACCGATTTGAAAAAAAATACCAAAAATGTAGTTTTTTTTTATAGTTTTTAAAAACATTTTACAAAAAATGACGTCAGGTGATGAAATAATTTAAAGTTAAAATGTTTGCTTAAAAAATTAGTTTACCGCGCGTTCGACATTTCTTTTTTTTTTATGGAAGTGCATGTGGGCATCATCAGTAAAAGCATTCTCAAAAATTAAAGGCATTTCTTAGCTACTTGAAATTTGTACTTTACTGCACTAAAATTTAACGAGCTATAAAACTGCATACTTAGAATTTAAAAAAAAAATGCTAACTAAACAATTTTCAAATTTAAAGAAGTTTTATTGAATTTTCTTGTATTTTTTATGCAAAGTTTGAGATGAGGATTTTTACATTTTTTGCTAAACATTAAACTAGACTTCTTTAAAAAAAAAACATAACCAATATGAAATAAAAAAAGAAGTATAGCCAAAACTGGTAAAAATGTCGAACCTCAATTTTTTTTAACTGCGTCGTTGCCATAGCTGAGTGTGTAGCGTTTGTGCGCTTAATTCGATAGGTCCAAGGTTGGAATCCTAGCCGGGGCACGCATTATCAAAAGTTATGGAAAAGTTTTTTCTAATAACGGTCGCCCCTCAGCAGGCAATGGCAAATTTCGGAGCGAATTTCTGCCATGAAAAAACTTCTCAGAAAAATCATTTGCCATTCGGGGTCGACGTAGAACTGTAGACCCCTCAATTTGTGGCACAACATCAAGAGGTTGGTGAAATTCGGTCAAACATCAAGCTATATGTTGTATATATAAATATTACACCTCAATATCACATTCCACTTCTAGCCTTTAATAGGCCATTGAAAACGAAAGTCACATAAGCAAAGAACAAGACAAAAAACAGAAACATGGGGTTATTAAACTTGATGCAAAATAACAAGCAAATACTCAAAGTTCACTTCGAAGCCTTTCGTAATATGAATATTCTATCTAGTAAGCCTTATTACCTGCAGACACATCAAGGAGTACAAGCATACAAATCTCAGTTATCCTTTCACTGCTGCTTCGAGAAATACTAAAATGTTCATGTAATAGGGCGGCTGCAATTTCACCGACATTTCACACACATACAAACATAAATACATATATTTAGTTGTGGTACACCGTGCTACTACATTTACTCTATGTGTGTGGGTGTGTGTGTGTGCGTGGGTGTGTGATATTTATGTACAAAAGCTTACATTGTTTTGATTGTTTGCATGTGTTCGTAAGTGTTGCAGTTTCCGTCTGTCGAAGGCATTTTGAAGCACCTATTAAATAATGAGGTCAATATATTTCTGTAATAATTACAACGTGCACTCCAATACCGAGGTATATAGATAGCTTTGATTTGGAGTGTGTGGGTGTGTGTGAATGTGTGGGTGTGGGGAAAACATGCAAAAGCTACAACACTTGTGTGGCAATACAAAGGATACCTAATGTCCTCAAATGTAGATGAGAATTGCTATGTGCGTACGTTCGTTTGTAGACCCACAAAATGACATCAAAAGCACTTGAACTAATACAGGAAAAGAGGAACTTTAATAATGTAACTAGAGGGCAATGAACGAGGTTCTAATGAAACACATGCAGAGTAAATATCTTATAGGAAATCGAATACATTTTTTTGACTAGAATCTAGAAGATTTTATGTTTTTGGAAACAGTCTTAGTTCTCGCTAGCTCTCTAAAAACACAAGGCATGGTCTTCTCGATCCTCATTGTTTTCTTCTTTTTGAATTACCAAAAAATCTTTAGAGAGTAGGACTAAATTGCATGCCAAACTTATAATGAAGAGTGAAAATCTCTCGTATAGAGTGCGGTTTGAAATTTTAAATACTGCTCGGATTTTTCAGAAATTCGAAGGTGATTTTCTATCAAGAGAAATATATGTATGAAACAATTTATTTAATTGACAGATTTTTATTTGTAACATCGTCAAAATTTTGCCACTTACTCAACTAAAACCTTAGATATTTCCCAGGGAGAAAATTAGAAGACGTTGTCCCCGTTATCATTTTGATTGAAGTAAGGACCAAGGTCTGTGAAATCGACCCATAAGGCATACCTAGTGAAATTTTAATGGATTTTCGTCATCCTAAATATGTCGGTTTAGCCTACTGACATTTCCATGCAGCAAAAAATTATCCTTCTTACTAAACAGAATATATCAATAAAATTTAAGTTAATTTTGTGTTTAAAATATAACAAAAAAAATTGTACAGTTTCCAAGCATTATTTTGATGAAGTTACTAACAAAACAGAGCACAATTGATAATAACGTTGCTAGATCTGAACAAGACGAATTCATATAAGGTAAGGTTACAATAACAACTCATTTAATTTTTTTTTACTTAAAGCATCATAAGGATGGCCAAATTGTAATGGGCTCTTTACATTCTGGTTGTTTTCGTTGTTAATTTCTGATAGAAATGACAAATTGTCTACGAAAAAAAAAAAAACAAAAAAATACATATAAATTTTATTTTTGTTCTAGTAATATCAGCTCATATAAATGCACCTTGGCTCTGAATAACTTGTGTCCGTTTGAGTTTGACAAAAAGAAGTGACACCTATAAAAAGCAGCTTTGATTAGCAATTCAAAAATTTATTATAGTTATTTAAAAAATTCACCTTTTCTTTTACCAAATATTGCTTTGAAAAATAAAATATTGGAGATACATTTTCATATACTTTTTAGCAAAAGCTTTTTTTACAAAAATAAATTATTATAATTGCCAAAAATTAAGAAGTTGGAAATTCTGTACACTAGAGAGAGAGAGAGACACAGGAAACACTCATTCACTTACATTACATAAATTTTTGCACGAAGAAAATGTTCTGTAAATATTTGACTTCGAAAACATATAAAAAATTACCGAAAGGAATAATAAGGTTTCTTAACCTCTGTACACCAATATAGTAGCACTTCAATTAATTTATTATTGAAATGCAATTAACCTTTTAATACAGGTGGCAACTCTTTCGAAAAGTATTTCCATTAAAGCATTTTTCGTTTCACACTTATATTGCAATTTGAGAGTTAAATTATTAAATGAAATGAATTTTTTTTGAAACAGGTGGCAACCGTGTGCAAAAATATTTTTTAACAAAGCGTGCTTAAAGCATTATCGTTTTATGCCCATAATGTAATTATTCATTAGCAATATTAAATAAATTTATTTTAATTGTTCAAACAGGTGGCAACCCTCTTTTGATTTTTTTTTAAATTAATCTTTCACAACTCTTTTATGTTCGACACTTTACTATATTAGTACACATATCAATATTGTAATATTTAATTTATTTTATAAGGTAATTTATTTATATTTTGTAAGTTTTTAAACCGCACAAAGTCCGCAAAATTAGTCAAATGATTAATGAAATGATGGACCGAAAGAAATACAAATTTCTTAAAATTTAACATTTAAATACGACAAGGTAAGCTAATGTTACAATAGAAACTCCAGGGAAATTTATTCTACGTTAGCTTCCATTCAAAATTGCCTTGATAACGTTTTATAAGAAATTGTGACTGATCTCCATTTTTATAAGACAGCATCAATATTTTCAGTATGGGTGGTTTTTAATTCGATATTTATAAGTAGCCCATTTCGATATCGTGCCCCTACTTATACCTCCATTGTCTACGGTACTTATACGGTTTGAGCTGTTGAAGGATTTCAGTAGTGGCACTGTAACTTATACAAAATTTATATAAGTACAGTTTTATTTCCAAATTGGGAACTTACACGGCCTATAGTATTTGAAAAGGAACTACTTATGAGCTGGCTTTAAAAAGTAAATAAAAATTGCATGGGGAAAATTTATGGCTCATTCTAAATTTATAAGCAAATTATGATGAGACTACATAAATTAGTTTGCCTTGCAAAATCTTTCAATAAATTAAGATAAAATGTGTCACAATAAAATTTACACAATAAATTTGTACCATCTCTCAATTTCTTCTTTTGGTTAAAGAACTCAGCAACCCTCTAACTACAGAGCTGTCAATATAAATTTCCAATGACAAGTGTAAACGCAATTTGTTTTATGCGAAATAATTTGGACGAACATAAGTAAGTAATTTAGTAATTCAACCACACTTTTTCAATGGCCTGACATTGGTAAGAGTTTTATGAACTCGAAACTCCTCAGGAAGATTCCGCTATCATACAAATTTGGGACTTTGCAAAATTTTAAATCCATTTACTACGAAATTGAACAATTTCGACTACAGGGTAGAATCGTATACAGAATTTTCTAACTGATAACCTGTCGGCGGCCGCCGCTGCCGAGTGTATAGAGTGTGCGCACTTTATTCGGTAGGTCACGGGTTCAAATCCTGGCCGGAGCAAGTAACATCAAAAATTATGGAAACAGTTTTTTCTAATAGCGGTCGCTTCTAGGCAAGCAATGACAAATCTCCGAGCGAATTTCTGTCATGAGGAAACCTCTCACAAAAATCATTCGCCATTCGGAGTCGGCGTAAAAGTGTAGGTCCCTCAATTTATGTTACAACATCAAGACGCACACCACAAATTGTAGGAGAAGTTCGGCCAAATATCAAGCTATAGTGTGGGTGGCAAATTATTATTATTGTTATTAACCAGATATCCGGCTAGTAGCGGTAAAACAAACTACATATATTATATTAGCGCACATACCCTACTTTTCCATCCAATGTTCGAGTATAAGTAAAAATATATAATTGACTTATCTCCATCTATAGATACAATCATTTATAAACATAAATTCCACTTTTAGCAAAATATTTTCAGCTTTACGCAACATAGATTTTGATTATCAGCAAGAGCAAAATATTTCAGACAACTCTAAAAGAGCAGCAGTTGATCCAGAGCGATGTCAAGGAAACGAAACAAAACAGAATCCAAATAACGTGGCAAATATGTGACAATACACCAACTTAGCAGGACTAGAATCACAAAATCTATATATGTATGAATGTATTTATAACCAACTGGGAGTTTGAGGGGAAAAAATCACATGCTGTGTGGCTGCTGGTAAAAGGGAGCAGCGAAAACTGCGAAAAAGTACACAAAAAAAAAGGAAAAGATATACCATGTTTTGATGCTGATTTGTAGGCAAAGTGAAAGTGTGCGCGTGTGTGTGTGTGTGTTTGTATGACGTATGTATATGTGTAAGGATTTTGTGCCACAAATACTTTCACAGCATCACTCTAAGCATTTGTGCTATGCGCTACCTATGTAACTAGCTATGGACTGTGGTGAGTTTCTGCAATTTATGACAACAGCTGCTTGACAAGTCACGCGGCTCAACAAACCGACGACCGCAACGTACATACGTGAATAAAATGCACACACACACACACTCATACAAAATTTCAAATATACCCATAGTTCATTGCAAGAATTTTTGAACGGCAGTCAATCAGCCAGCTTCAGTAAAAACGAAATATATTTATAGGAACTTAAGCATCTGACAAAAGTTGTATGTATGTATGTATATGTGGACGTAATACACACAACGGTAGACATAGGTTGAAATACCAATGCAGAAAAATTATTTTATTGATATCAGCTCTTCAACAAAATTTAAGACACACAGCGGGGTGGGAGTTAAAATAAACAACAAAAATGCTAAACTCAATAAGTGGCACTGTGTTTGGCAGAATATGGTTGAAATTGTAGCGAGAGCTAACATAATGAAAATAAAAGAGAGCGTTCATAATAGTTTTATTTCAAATACACACGTGAGCATAAAAGTTGCATTGAAATTTCCCTGCTTTTTTCTTGTGTCGTACAACACAAACCAAATTCGCGCTCTCCAAGAGTTCTACGGGCGAGTTGGTTTTGGTGAGCGCGCAAAGAGTTTTTGTTTAGTCAAAGAATTTTTTTGATAGAAGTTTATTTTGAATAAACATAGGTAGATGAATCATTCTTCATTATTTTTCTTTATGAATATTTGTTTTTAATTTGAGTTTTAAGTATATAAAAAATAAAATTTTTTATCATAAAAAAAATTAATTAAATATTTTTACCATCTAATCAACCCACTAATTCTTCATGAATTGTCTTTACGAATTTTTTTTGTTTAAATGCGAGTTTTAAGTATTACTCTCACAAAAAATTTAATTTAATGCTTTTACTATCTAATGAAGCCAATTTGGACTCAATTATATGGAATACAACAAAATAGCACATACCAAATAGTAGTATGGGAAATATGCCATGTATTGTTCGCAAGTTAAGAAAAAAAAACAGGTATAAAACTATGATCATGCAGATGTCTCGGGTTCATTACTATTAATTTAAATTTAAAACTTTTATAACCAACTATTAATACCCCTATATTTCATAAACTGGCTTTCACAAAAAAAAAAACAACTTTTAGGCCACATACACCTCATGTCAGAGTAAGTGCACACGAAAGTTATAATAGTTTTGATACCCCTGTATTAATTTACTTATTTATTTACGTCGATAAAATATTATCTTGTACTACGGACTCCCAAACGAACTCAGTTCTTGTTTCCTTTTTACTGTTAAAATATTTAGAATTTATATGACTTATAATATGACAAAAGTAGCTAAGTTTTCAAGTGCAGTTTCTTGATATGCCTTAAATAAATATCTCTTCAGTTTGCTCCATGCTAACCTAAGAAAAATATTAGCCTATAAAACCCAATAAGCATAGGAAACTGGCGTTGGTTGCAATGCCCGGGGCTACTGTTCCAAGGGATTGAGGTAAGGATGCCTTCTTTAAAAAAAAAATGGAAAAACCAAGGGAAAGAAATTAAAATCCAATATTTGTTGCATGTTATTGTAGATTTTATGGCTAAGCTATAATGCAAGTAATAGAGAAATAATATGCTTTAAAATGGTTTATAAATATTGCTCAATCCAAGAAAGTATTTGTATCAATGAACATAGAAAAATTAGCGCGCTGCTCATGCTATATAAATGATTTTTGGTACATTTTATTAGATTTCAAAAACAAGTTGACTTGATGCCTTCAAAACAAGCATCAAAATTCTAACAAAACTCTCAACCTTTCTAAATAAAAATTGCGAATTTCTTGGACTGCTCTGAGAGCAATGCGCTAAATACTACAAGAAATAAAATTCGTGGCAATTCTCATGCTAATAGTAGAAGTAACGCAAAGTCCTTTTGGCATAGAAATTTACTTTCTACTCAATTCAAAATGCTTGAATGCATACAGGCATACGCGCTCTCTGGTCTACATTATCGCTCTCTCTCAATCTTACCAAAAAGAGAAGGGAACTCTATGAGTACTTGCTGGCTGGTTTGTTATACGAAAAATTCTTTCATTTAGTTGCCTCTCGCGGCCAGACTCCAATCGGCAGACGGCTCATAGGCAGGCAATCCATGCACTCTAGCCGCCGACCACTAAAAATCCACAACTCTGCTACTCTTTTCAGTAATAACCTACAACACTCAGCGACTCTACTACTTTGTACTATAAAAGGTTGCCTCAGTGTGGCAAACAGTTCAGTCTTCGATTAGAACGCCAATGTGCAGGACACGTGAACGAAATTGTAGTGAGTGTGTGTGTGATAGATGAACGCGCAGCGAAGCTACTTATTCGCACAGATACATAGAAATATAATTGGAATTTAGTCAAAAAAAAAAAAAAAATACACAAGAAGAGAATTGAAAAATTTAATTGCAAGCCTTTATAAATTGAAGAAACACCAAGCACCGAAGAAAAAAATTAATAACCAAGTTGTGTTTTGTGCTAATGAAACTTTTCGGGCGCGTCTTTGTTTTCAACAACAACTGTAAATTACATACAAACAACAGCAACAACAGCAAGAAAAAAAGCACTTCACGTGATAAAAGCAGCAGCAGCAGCCGAGTAGCCGAAGTGCACATTTAGTATCTACAAATTGGAACTCTCATAAATGCCACGCCGCGAGTGACGGAAAAGTAACTTGCAATATAAATAAAAAACAAACAAAAAAATTTATTAGCACTTAATTTGATTTGATTAAATGTACATTATTAACATTGTGGCATGGACGATAGCTGTAAGTAAGTGAACTTGATTGGCAGCGGTCGAGTGTTTAGTGCCAGTCACAGCTACACAGCAGTGTGTGGGTGTGTGTTTCCGGAAAAAAGTACGCCTTGTGGCAAGTGGCAAGTGCGGCGCGTGCAAGTGTTGTAACTTGTGTGCGTGCAAATTTCACAAAATTCCACGAACCATACGAACTCTGGTAATATGCCGAAAATAGCAATAGCAAAGTAACGGTCAAAGGACTCGCATACTCAACGACGTGCCACACAAGAACGACCAAAAGTAAAGAACGACAACACGAAGGCAGAATCACGACGAAAATAGTACAATTTTGAGTTTCCTAACGTTGTACTTTGCAATTTTTGTGGTTGTGTGGGCGAACGAGCGTGCAGCTACAAAGCTAAATTAAAGTATAGCAAAACGCTTCGTAGAAAATTAGGCGAAAAACATTTGTGGCAAGCGAACTTTAACGAGTCAGAATAAGCGAAAAGCGAGAAGCTGAATGAATTGGTGAAGGGTGAAATATTTAGGAATATTTTGAGGAATTGTAAAATGCTGAATAATAAAATAAATGCAAGCAAAAAAAAAAACGGAATTGTGAGATAAACTGTTACAAATAATAAAAACAAAATAGAAAAAAAAAAAAAAAAATTACCACAAAATACTTCAAAACCCCTACAGGCGCGCCGAGAGAGAGCAAGAAATCAATCGCGCTAAAGTGCAATGCACAAAAGTGGCACGTTACACGCTAGTTGCAAGCCTGTGGCAAAGTGAAACTTTACATTGCAACAAAAAAGACATCAACAGATGCAAAATAAATTTTTCAAAGTGCACATAGGGTAACGTTGTGGCAAGCGGACGCAATATGTGTAAATTTTAATTCGAGTAACCCAACATAAAACTCCAAATACGCGTAAAATGCGCAAGATAACAACAACAAAAACAACAACAATACGAACCCTAAGCATTTGAGGCTAACTAAACACAAAAGCCCCTCACCACGCATTTTCGCAACTCCTTGCAACACAGCACTCTACTTACGTTTTTCTTGTAATTACTGCACGAGCACTCCATACATACGTCAATTTTTGTTTTTTTTTTTTGGTGCACACTTTCATTATGGCTACTTACTATTTACCACAAAAACAACAACAACACGCGCTACAATCAACACAGAAATTCTATCAATATGCGACAATTGCTATATTGCTATTGACGCTCATAGCTAGCGGCAATATGCAACAACAACAGCAATTAGTGCAACAAGCGCCCAGCCTTCAGCAACAGCAGCAACAACAACCAACGCACCTGTCACAGCAACAGCAAGCCGCTACTGCCAAACAACAACAACAGCAGCAGTCGCAGCAAGCAACCCATCAGCAACACTCGAACGCCATTATGGGCGAAGCGGGTGTGACGAATTCCCAGCTGCCGCAACCGCCAACGGCCACACACTATGGTGGCGCTAATTTGCAGCCCGGCTTGGCGGGTGGCATGCTCGCCGGCACAGCTGGTCAAGATCCACGCTACGATGCGCCCGATGATTGCCACTTTCTGCCCGCCGCTGGGCCAGAACATCCCGAAATTGCGCTCACCTGCAATTTGCGCACCGTCAACAGTGAATTCGATACTACGAACTTTAGTGTGATACCAGCCGAGCATACGGTGGCGTTGCATGTTTTATGCAACAATGAAATTATGGCTAAAAGTTCGCTAGAGCCACGCTCGTTTGCGCATTTGGTGCGACTGCAGGAACTCTCCATACAATACTGCAAGTTGGCTAAATTCAATCGGCATGTGCTGGAGGGTCTAACACAGCTGCGCAATCTGACCGTACGCACCAACAACATACTCTGGCCCACAATCAATTTCGATATTGAAGCCGATGCGTTTGCGGTAGCGAAAAACTTGGAACGTTTAGATTTGTCATCGAATAATATTTGGTCGCTACCGGATAATATTTTTTGTGCGCTGAGCGGTTTGTCTTCGCTGAATATGAGCGAGAATCGGTTGCAGGATGTGAATGAGTTGGGTTTTCGTGAACGCAGTAGAGAGCAGACCGCTGGTGGTCATGCAGAACAATCGACTGCCGCCACGCCGGAGGTAACCACCAAGCGACAACAGTCAATGGCGGCGTCTGCCAGTAACAGCAGCTGTAGTTTAGATTTGGAAATATTAGATGTATCCTACAACCATTTCGTGCTCTTGCCCGCCAACGGTTTTGGTACGCTACGTCGTCTACGCGTGCTGCAAGTGAACAACAATGAGATCTCTATGATTGCCGATAAAGCGTTGAGTGGCTTAAAAAATTTGCAAGTGCTCAATCTGAGTTCGAATAAAATCGTCGCATTGCCCTCTGAGCTATTCACCGAGCAGGCTGGCTCTATACAAGAGGTATACTTGCAGAATAATTCGATTAGTGTGCTCTCACCGAAACTGTTCTCGAATCTCGATCAGCTGCAAGCGCTCGATTTGTCGCATAATCAGATTACTTCGACTTGGATCGATCGCAATACGTTTGTGGGACTTATACGTCTGGTGTTGCTCAATTTGGCGCACAATAAGCTCAGCAAACTCGAACCGGAGATATTCTCCGATCTATACACTTTGCAAATCCTCAATTTGCGTCAAAATCAGTTGGAGAACATCGCCGCTGACACATTTGCTCCAATGAATAATCTACATACACTGCTGCTCTCGCATAACCGTCTCAAATATCTGGATGCTTATGCGCTCAATGGGCTTTATGTGCTTTCACTGCTATCGTTGGACAACAATGCCTTGATTGGCGTGCATCCCGAAGCCTTTCGCAATTGCAGCTCACTACAAGATCTCAACTTAAATGGCAATCAGTTGAAAACAGTGCCACTTGCGCTAAGAAATATGCGTTTGCTGCGCACAGTTGATTTAGGTGAAAATATGATAACCGTGCTGGAGGATAATGCCTTTAAGGGTTTGGGCAATCTATATGGCCTCCGTTTGATAGGCAACTATTTGGAGAACATAACAATGAATGCCTTTAAAGATTTGCCCAGTCTACAGATACTCAACCTCGCGAGAAATCACATTGCTGTGGTGGAACCAGGTGCTTTCGAGATGACTTCGAGCATACAGGCAATACGTTTGGATGGCAATGAGCTGAGCGAGATCAATGGTTTATTTAGCAATATGCCTTCATTGCTTTGGTTGAATATCTCCGATAATCGTTTGGAGCACTTTGACTATGCGCATGTGCCGCATACTTTGCAATGGCTTGATCTGCACAAGAATCGCTTGGGTGAACTGTCGAATCGTTTTAGCCTGGACACACAAATACGTTTGCAAACATTGGACGCGAGTTTCAATCAAATACAACGCATTTCACCCGCCTCCATACCCAACTCCATCGAGCTGCTCTTCCTCAACGACAACCTCATACACATCGTCGATCCCGACACGTTCATGCACAAAGCCAATTTGACACGTGTTGATCTCTACGCCAACCAAATCACCACATTGGATATCAAGTCTTTGCGCATACTGCCCGTCCACGAGTTGCGTTCGCTACCCGAATTTTACATTGGCGGCAATCCCTTCACCTGCGACTGCAACATCGACTGGCTGCAGAAAATCAATCACATCAAGTCGCGTCAATATCCACGCATCATGGACTTAGAGACGATATACTGCAAGCTGCTGAATAATCGCGAACGCGCCTACATACCGCTTATCGATGCCGAACCAAAACATTTCCTGTGCACCTATAAAACGCACTGTTTCGCTGTCTGTCATTGCTGCGAGTTCGATGCGTGCGATTGCGAAATGACCTGCCCGTCAAACTGCACCTGCTTTCACGATCAAACTTGGTCGACGAATATTGTAGAGTGTTCGGGCGCTAGCTATTCGCAAATGCCACGTAAAGTGCCAATGGACACGACGGAGCTCTACATCGATGGCAATAACTTCGTTGAGCTGGCCGGTCACACTTTTCTGGGGCGCAAAAATCTCGCTGTGCTCTTTGTAAACAACTCGAATGTGCAATTTCTACACAATACAACATTCAGCGGGTTGCGTAGACTGCTGGTGCTGCATCTGGAAGACAATCATATAGCTGAAGTGCGTGGCGATGAGTTTAGCAACCTCGAGAACTTGCGTGAGCTCTACCTACAAAACAACCGCATATCGAGTGTGGGTAATGGCAGCTTTGAGGCATTGCGAAAGCTCGAGGTGCTACGTTTGGACGGCAACCGTTTGATGCACTTCGAAGTGTGGCAGCTAGCGCACAACCCTTACTTGGTAGAAATCGGACTCGCCGACAATCAGTGGAGCTGTGAATGCAATTACTTGATGCGTTTCCGCACCTATCTGGCACAGACGGCCGAGAAGATTGTCGATGCTGCACGCGTCTCTTGTGTCTACAATAATGCGACCAGCGTTTTACGTGAAAAAAATGGCACCAAATGTACGCTGCGTGGCGACGAGATCACCACCTATGCACATGCTAGCGAAATCGAACATCTACTCCCACTACTCCTCATAGCCACATGCGCTTTCATCGGTTTCTTCGTGCTCATTTTGGGCGTCTTTTGCTATCGGCATGAACTCAAACTATGGGCTCACTCGAATTGTCTGCTCAACATGTGCTATGCGGGACGTAATGCGCACGGTTTCGTCGAGTCATTGGACAAGGATCGACTCTGCGATGCGTATTTCGCCTACAGCTTGCAAGATGAACATTTCGTTAATCAAATATTGGCGCACACGCTCGAACATGACATTGGCTATCGGTTGTGTTTGCATTATCGTGATGTGAATATCAATGCGTATGTCACGGACGCCATTATAGAGGCAGCCGAGAGTGCCAAACAGTTTGTTATGGTGCTATCGAAAAATTTTCTACACAACGAGTGGACACGTTTCGAATATAAATCAGCGTTGCATGAAATGGTGAAGCGCCGCAAACGTTTGGTATTCATACTCTACGGCGACTTACCACAGCGCGATATCGACATGGATATGCGTCATTACTTACGTACGAGCACCTGCCTGGAATGGGACGATAAAAAATTCTGGCAAAAACTACGCATCGCTCTACCGCATATACGTAAACGACCAATGAGCGCCAATTGTCTAGCAGGTCGTTCGGCTGTGAACATTTACGCCTCAGCGCACGAATATCAGCCTGCAGGAGGCGCCAGTTTAGTCAGTGGTGGCGGTGGTGGTCTACCCAATGGACATCTCAGCGGCAGTGCTGGCGCTGACAAAGCGCACTACAACGACTGCAACAACTATGCGACCATCAATGACTGCGGTATTGGCGGACGTGGGTACGCACCCATTCCCACAGCAACTGCTGCTTGCAAATTCAATACGCTAAACGAGCTCTCGCACAAGCTGCACAAAAACGATTTACTAAATAATATTGGCGGTAATGGTGGTGCGAGCTGCATTGGTTTAGGCGGTGGCGCAAAAACTCTCGACCACCATCATCATCTGCGGCCGCATCAGCCGCACGAGTATGCGGTGCCCGCCTATTTGGGTGCGCTCTCCAACGGGCATGTGGGTAGCGGTAATGCACCCACCTACGATAGCGTCGATTATGCTAAGCAAAAAAAGTTAAATAGCAATAGCAACAATTGCGACAGCTGTAGTAGCGGCACACAGAAGCGTGTCACAAAAGGTGGCCTACACCCAAGTTTCTCCTCGAATTTCACCGCGCCGCCAAATGGCAACATAGCTGGCGCTTGCTACAACAGCTACAATTGCAAAAAGCCATGCAATTGTGGTGCGCGCAAACATCCAGCTGCTGCGAGCGAAGATGGCATCAGCTGTCGTTGCGGCAATGCAGGCGCCACAAAAGACACGCTCGCTGCTGCTGCATTGACAACAACAACACCAACAACAACAGCCAACAATACAACCACTCCGACTGCGACGCCGCACAACACTTGCAGCAGTAATAGCAGCAACAACAGTCACAGCAGCAGTGCGACCAACAGTAGCAACAATAGCACCAGCTCAGCGGGTAGCAGCAGTAAACGTCAACCAACAACAACCGAACACACTATGGCCCACTATGAGTCCACTTTGTCATTAGACGAGAGCGCGACATTGAATGCGGGGCCATTGTGGGCGTAACAGCAACTGGACTTGGGTGGCAATGGCAACGGCGGTGCAGGCGGTAAGACACGCATGGCGGTCTGTTTGAATGTCTAAGCGATGCAAAGAGAGCAAGTGAAAATTGTATGTACTTTTAGGTGTAAGAGTGAATGTATGTGTGTGTGTGTGTGTGTGTGTGTGAAACTATGTAAAACGCGTAAAAGCGGCAGAGACAGACTGTGCAACCAGTGAATTTAATTAACGTGCATATATTTGGTATGTACGCTCTTGAAGGCGAGGCGTGACGTGGCGCTTAGTTAGCGGAATGTACTGAAAAAAAAAACTTACTACTGCGAAGGAATATATGCACTTAGTAATTTGTAAAGATTTAAAAGCAAAACTAACGAACTTAAACAAAGACGAGAAGAAAAGAAAAAAAATACAAAAAAACGCAAATACAAACTACTTAAAACTGTCTACTAGTTATATAATTAAATTATTATTAACTTAATATTTAAATTATTAGATACTATAATCCTAAGCACATAGCAAAGCGAGGCATGCAAAAACAAAATTTTTGAATAGTATTAGTAATAATAGTACGTGATTAATGAAAAATTTAATGACATTTGATTTCTTTTTGGACTTCAAAATAGCAAACAAAAAAAAAACACAGCTAAAAACAATATGTATTAAAATTTTAAAAACAAAAAACAAAATTGTTAAATAGACTGATAAAATTAATTACGTTTAAGTTTCTTATAAATAGCAAACATTAAAAATAAAATTGAAAAAAATAATTTTAAAAAATAATAAAAATTTAAAAATTTCAAACTAAGTGAAAAATGCAAAATAAAGTTGAAAGTCTATTATTGGCGCTTAAATAAATAAAATATGGTTTTTTTTTATTGGAATTGGTAAAATTTTAAGGGAATAGATATTTCAAACTACATTGAAAAAAATGACAGCACACAAATTTCGTAAACATAATAATAAATTATAAATATTTTTACTTGAAACATAGGGAAAAATCAAAGTTAATTGTTTCAAAAATTCTGCTGCTTAAAGCCACTTAATTGGCGTAAAAGTTATGTGGCTAAGTAAAATATTTGATTGCAGTTTCCCTAGTAAATTATGTTTGTGTCGAAGAGGCTTTTGAAATACCATGACAGGAAAGAATATATGTATACTTAATTTAAGTTGGCGCAAATATTGCCAGCTGGCGTAAGAGGCAACCAGGGATCGAAAATAATTGTTAAATATTTTTTTTCGGATAAAAAAATCATTGGGTAAAAATTCGTTTAGAACAAAATTCGAGTATATCAATCTAATCCCTATGTCATATGCCATGTAAATCTGATTTTATTTCTATTTAGAAGATTTTTTGTTGTAAATAACATTTGATCGTTATTTTTTAATTTCCACGTTTTCGATACAATTTGATCGATATTTTGTGGTTTTTGGTTTTTCGATTAATAATAATAGACCTTCTATGATTTTTATTTTTTTCGATCTTAACATATGAATCGTATTATTGCTGTTGTTGCTTTTTTATTGTCATTAACAAAAATTTTGCGTGCATTCATTACGACCGAAAAATGTTAAATCCAAGTACGAAAAATTGTAAATCCAAGTAAAGCGATTATTTTTAATCGAAAACTTAAAAATTACAAAATATCGATCAAATTTTATCGTAAATGTAAAGATTAAAAAATAACGATTCAACTTGAACGAAAAAATAAAATCACAAAATAATGACGAAATGATGATTTCTTTTTTTTTTTTTGAAATTATAGCAGTTAAAGTCCTGGTATTGACCTTTTTTTGTGTTTGTTTTTAGAAAGTGGTTACTTATCATATACCTTTTTTCATTAATTAATTAATTAATAATTGCTTCAAAAAAAGAGCAAAATTTTAAATTATTTTTGGAATTACAGTAAAACAAAATCATATGCTCCTTTTTGTGTCACTTGGTATTTTTGTCATCATCTTGTACTAATCACATACCGCGATATGTGGAATGATAGGCAGCCTGGATGAAGAGATCCTTTCAAAAAATCTTCAGTTGCTAGGTATTGTTCTCTAGGCGATATCTGTAGAACAGACCACAGATTAAGCTCACTGGGCCTAGCCTCACTCTTCGGTTAACTTCAACAAATTAGGAATGTATTGTATTAAAAGCGTTTGTAAACTAAACGTTTGAATAGTCAAATGAGAGGAAATTATAATACCAATCAGGAGATCACCCTATCAACTCTTCGTACAAAAAAAAACTAATTTTAGCAGTATTTCAGTAACAACATTTTGTCTCAACTTTTGGCAAAGTCCAGACTAACGAAACAAAAAAATAATGCTTTAACGTTTTTTATATTTTATTTACATACAACGAAATGTTTCAACAAATTTTCGTTTAGAAATTTTTAAAGTTTTCATATAACAAATAAACAGCATAATCAAACATTTCCGAATCGTAGAAAACAAGACCAAAACCCTAATCGACAAAATAATAGGTATACGATAATTCAACCATTTATTAAAAATTTTTTTGTTAATATAATTTTTCTTAATTCTTTTGTAAAAATATTGTTCAAAATTTACAAAAACTAACCAGAAACTTAAACAGTATACAAAAGTTTATTAAAGTTCAAAAAAATTTCATATTTTTGAATAAGGATGTTATCGGATAAGCAATTTTGTTGTCAAACCAATTTTTGTAAAATAAAGTTTAAGTGTCAACTGGCTAATACGCAACGTTCGTTTTCGAATTTTGTTTTTTTTTTTGCGAACGGTGTGGCTATTTTTCTTGCATTAAAAAAGTCGGGCACACCGTAGGAATGCCATGGTTCTGGTGGTTTTTTAAACCCAAACAAATTTTAGAATTTCAAATTTAAAAGTTTCAAAATTATTTGAAATTTTTTTTTACTTTTTTCTTTGATTATTTGCGAATTTTGTCTAAAGTTGTATACTGTGATTTATCTGCTCTATGTTATATAACTAAGACTAAATTGTGAAAATCCGTTAGAATTATTTTAGATGTCAACCCATTCCTAAGCGATTCATTCATATCTTAAGGTTTCGTAATCTTTAGGTTTCGAGTTTTGTTTTTGGAATTGAATTATGAATCATTATATAATATTTATTATTTGCTTAGAGAAAGTACTTTTTTTTGCTTAATTTTTTTCTCACACTTGTATATAAAGTTAATTTTTGAAGTCTAATTTTACTTTTTTTTGCTAACTGATAATAATCTGGAAACAAATTTATATTATAAATTTTTAACTGGAAAGTCATGCAGATGTTAATGTGTGCATAATATAGGAATCTAAAAAATAGTTGTCTTTAATTTTATGGGTTTATCGGGTTTATTTTTTATTTACGAAGTTATTTAAATAATTTAAGAAAGTTATTTTTCTATTTATAATTTAACAACGGATTCTTGACACTATAATATAAGATTTTTTTTTAAATTGGCTTTCCGCGGTCTCAAAGAAAATTTGCAACGACAAAATTGATTTGTCTTAGGAATACGGAAAATCGTTCCTATATTAAACTTTTGGCTTAATTTTTTATATGAAAAATAATTCATAAGAAAAAGGTAAAAATCAAGAGCAGTTCACAGCAGTTCAGAGGTTACTACGCAATTGTCCGGCAAGTCGGAGGTTGGTGTGAATTCAAACCCAGGCGAAGTTTAGAAAAAAATCTGATGTTGTCTTTTTCAATAATTTCCAAATAAACCGGACCCTGAGCAAAAAAATTATTGTTGGAATAAATAAATTAGGACGAAAAATTAATATGGAATTGTGTTAAGGCAATATGTGTTGGATAAAACTCGGGCGGAGTTTTCCTTGCTAGAATGAGATAAACAAAATACAGAGTTTAATGCAAGCTACTTGAGCAAAAATAACAACTATTTGTATAGCGTTCGGAGAAAATTCGTTTGGTTTTCGCTCACAAACAATACCACGCACTCCACTTCTTTAAAAAGATAGAACTAATGTCTCGATGCTGATATTTTTTAAATTCGATTATAATCTTCATTAGCAGGAGAGATCTCGACAGTTAAGAGAAATTTATTTCTTTAGAGAATGAACAACAGATATTTTCCTTCGCAATAATTGCTGTGTCATTATTTTACTACTTTATTTAATTTTAAAGTTATAAGCAAATAATTATGCGTTAAATACGAGTATATGACGACCGCTCCCATTTTAAAAACGATTTCTTCTGTCATCTCGGTGGCTTTGATATTTGCTGCCAGTTTTCGGACTTTGTTCAACAAAACTCTGAAAAGGATATTTTTGTATTTCAATTTTTGGCTACTCTTTCTCTCCTTTATACAAATTAAAATTTTAAAAACTTTAAAAGCAGAGCTTTTGTTACATTTTTTTGTGACCACAAATAAAAACCAATGCCCGGCACTTATCTAACTTGAAAAACGATAAAGTTCCTTTGTTTTTTTTTTCAACCAAATTTGGGCAGTATATGCCTTTTGAATTATGGACATAGGTTATATCTTAATCCGCTAGATGGCGCATGGGTCGTAATATGCAGAAATTTTGTATTTATTATCCGATTTTGATGAAGTTAGCAACGTACAGTTGGGATGCGACGATAAATATACAGACATTTGGTACAGTGACGAGCACAGATGATATTCACATTATTTTTCTTGGTTAGTTAGAGTTCAGATTTTAATAATAATTTCTTGAATCTTAATACTTTGGAAAAAATGTTCAAAATTCGGATATTGATGCCTTTTGTTAGAGAATGCGTAACATTTTACAAACAATTATCAAAAAGTAATGTCTCATAAAAAATATTGGTGACATTGTAATAAAAATCACTGCGTACTCATTTTGTGCTCGAAACTGTACACGAATGTGTCTACAACTTGATGGTCATACCGCATTCGTAACAGATTCTGAAATTATTAACCAAAATAAACCAAATTCAAATTTACTGCATTAGTAGTCCAACTTTAGCTGGTGTTCCTTCTTAAATTTTCAACTAAACTTCAATGTTAATTTATAATTTTTACGTCTATTAAAATCACTCACAAACTATTTTGAATTAGATAATTACAGGGGGTTTAATTCAAGTTTTAATCTTCCTTAACTCGACAAATTTTTCGAAGATAAATTTCTCTTTCTAGATATATAAAGAGATTTTGTAAATACGCAATTATGTAATATAAAAAATAGTAAATAATTCTGGTAATAAATCACAATAATAATAATATAACAGTAGAGCCAAAATCAGTTGGAAGCTGGGTAATTAAAAAAAAAAACCAGCTTAATGTAAAATAAATGTAGTCAGTGAACTGAAATCAAGTCAGCCAAATGCTTCGAAAACTAAATAAAATACAAATAAAATAGAAAATAAAAAGCTTTAATTTTAGCGCATCAATCTCATTAATGAATGCAATTGCACTTCTGATTGTTATAAATTATTTTGTTCCACACAAAATAAAAGACGACGCAAGTCATGTGAATTATTAAAATATCAGCGGCATTGCAGTGAAATAAAATCAGCTAGCTACAGTTTGTTTTAGCCAAATAAATTGCGAGTTATATAAATGAAATATTTGCGTGATTTTTTAATTATAAGCTTATAGTTTTTATCAAAAAAAAAAACAAAAAACTTTTACATTGCAATGCGATTTTAAAGCCTGCGTTGCATATTTTATTAAAAAAAATTTTTTTGCTCACTTTTCACTCATATAAAATATATAAATAAATTATTTTCTTTGCCACTACTTTTTATATTTTGATGTTATTTAATTGTTTAAGCTTTTCAGTGAATTGGAAATGAAAAAAAAAATAAAAAAATTTAGTTTAACACGTGTATACAATTTAATTAGTTAGTCGCTATGCACAAAATGGCAAAATGGAAATTACGACGTATAAAATGCTAGCTAAGAATGTGCCACAAAAATGCATAAAAGTAGAAAGTGAATTACTTGTGCAGAAAAAGTGTACAGAAAATGTGTGCAGAAAATGCGCATAAATTCCTATTGAAAAATCATAAATAATTCAAACACAAACACAAGCGTTGAGCGTTAAACATTTTTGTGGTCAATTCAGCCAAAGTGTTTGAACAAAAGAAAAAAAAAACAAAAAAAGAAACAAGAATTTGTAAATTGTATAAAAGTTATAATAAACTTTAATTGAGTAAACTGTAAGAATTTTAAGAATTTACTGCGCTGCTAATTTGGCTTGAACTGCGTGGTAGGTTCACCATAATTGTGATTTGAATTACATTTTCATCATTTTATTTTATTTTAATTTACTTTATAAAAATTTGTTAAATTCTATTTGTATATTATTTTATTATAATTCGTTTCACTTTTTTTTGTATTTTGTGTGGCTTCATTTGACCCTCTTTCATTTAATTTTAATTTTATATTTTTCAAAACATTTATAATTTATTTTTTTTACATTATTTTTTTATAGTTTTTTATTTACAATTTTTATTTCACTTGATTTTATTACAGTCTATTCTATAAGACTCTATTTAATTCAATTTAACTATAATTCAATTTTGTTCAATTAAATTTGATTTCGTATTTATTTTACTATATGTTTTTTAATTTGATTTTATTTAGCTGAAATTAATTAAATTTAATTTAGCATAATGTAATTTAGTTTTATTATATTTAAGTAAATTTAAGTTATTATAATTTAATTAAAATATTTCTAGTTTGATTAATCTTAAATGAATTTTATTGGATTTCAATCAATTTAATATAATCCATTAAATTATTAATCTTACTTTATGTTTTTTACTATATGCTTCTTAATTTGATTTTATTTGGCTGAAATTAATTAAATTTAATTTAGCATAATGTAATTTAGTTTTATTATATTTAAATAAATTTAATTTATTTTAATTTAATTAAAATATTTCTAGTTTGATTTATCTTAATTGAATTTTTTGGATTTCAATTAGTTTAACATAATCCATTAAATTATTAATCTTTGATTAATTTTGTTTTCTTTATTTCATTCAATTGTATTTAATGCTTAACTGTATTTAGCCTAATTATTTTTAATATAATTTAATTCAGTTTAATTTAATTTTATTTTATTCCAATCTGCTTAGTTCAATTTAATTTATTTAAATTTAGTTTGTTTAAACCAAACTAAATTAAAGTCAATAATCTTATTTTATTTATTATTTTTATTTAGTTTAGTTAAATCTGATTAAATTTAGTTTAGTTCAATTTTATGTTTATTTAATTCAAATAGATCTTGTTAAATGTTTCTTAATTCATTTAATTTAGTATAGCTGAATTAAATTAATTAAAGATTAATTTAATTTAACTGAATTTAGACAAGCTTTGTTTATTTCAAATCAATTTATTTTAATCGAATTTAATTCAGTTTAATTAAATTCAATATATTCTATTATTTAGCAAAATAAGTTTTAGTTTAATTTAAATCAGTTTAGTCGAATTTAATTTACTTCAATTTAATTCAGTTAGATTTCAGTTAATTAAAATTCACATTATTTCATTTGTTTTAATTATATTTAATTTAATTTAATTTTATTCACATCTATTTAATTTAATTTTATTATATATAATTTTATTAAATAAAATAAATATAACTGTTTTATTTGGCTATTATTTTAATTAAGTTTAGTTTAATTAAATTAAATTTATTGTTTTTTCATATTTATTTATTTCAAACAAATTTAATTTAGTTTTGTTTTAATTAATTTAATTTAGTTAAATTGAATTAAGTATAATTTAATTATTTTGTGTAATTAAACTGAATTTAAATTTCTTAATTTTTTTAACTGAATCTAAGTCAAATTTTTTTTGTTTTATTTTATTTTTTTAATAATTTTTAAAATACATTACAATATATATTTAAGATATAGAGCGTCTAGTAAAACAAAAACCGTACGCAAACTTTTGAATTGAGTGATATTTGCAACTAAGAAACTAAAAAATCAAAATAAAATAATTTAAAATAGTTTAACTCCATTTTTATTTCTCCAAGTTAGACACTTTTGTATAAAATTCTCAAATTAATAAACACATGTATATATAATTATATATGGCAACTCTGTGAATTGAAAGGAAAGTGAGAATGCAAAATAAAATAATCGCAAGCAACGAATTGATAGAAACAAAATGAAACTAAGCAAATGTAATTCAATATTTTATTACAATTGAAGAACCTTGGTGAAATTTTTGTACAGTAAATTTTTTGTGTAAATTTATTTATTTGCATATATTATGTATTTGTATATATTGCTTATAACGGTAAATTTATATATACTTTCACTGCATAACCAATTTAAGCGGTTTCTTGCATTTTTAATATTTTTATAAAATTTATTTAATTTGTTTTATTTTTTTTTGTAAATAAAAATTCTTGGAAGCTTATAAATAAAGCGTTTACTTTGCAAAAAAAATGAATACGAACATCGTTTGATTGTAAGTGTAAATCAGATCCTAATTATTCGCTTTTTGGTTCCTATTTATAAAAAAAAAGAACAAAAAATAATTAAAGCAGCAGCGAGATAGAAAAGCTGAGTAATTAGTAAAGAATAAAAAAAAAAGAAATAGTAGTATTAATGCAATTAAGATACCGAAACTCGACTCGAATTACAAAAAATTGTAATAAATAAGCGAAAATGTGAATTAAATTACAATACTTTTACTATAAATAATAATATTTTTTAAGTTATTGAACTACTTAATTAGTAGTTTTTTTTTTTTGTAAAAAGTGAGACTCTAGCATTACAAAACTACTAACTGAAATTAAATTAGTAATAAATAAAGAAGGCAAGCAACAAAATTTATAATATGCAATTCAAAGAAAATGAATAAAATATAAGGTCTATTCAAAATGAATACATTCGATATATGAAAAAAGAATTGTGATTTTTAAATTCTCTTAACGAAAACGATTTCGCTGAGATAAATTTTGTTTTTAGAACTTCAATGGTAAGTACAAGTTTATAGAGTTTATTTAAATAGAACAAAGTTAAATAAAACAAAGTGTTTATTTAAAAAAAGGCAGTTGCTTGCATGCCTAGAACAAGTGAAGTAAAAAAAGTTGTTTTCTATCTGGAGCCATAATTGTGAAAGTTGAATCAATATTTTAAAATTTTCTCTGAAACATCAGAACTTACTGGCATGAAAAAAAAAATTAGTTGTTTTTTTCAAGCACACAAATATGTTAATTAAAAAAGCCAAAAAAAATGTAGCCCCTAAGTGACAACTTTGCTGAGATCACCACTCTGGAAAAATGCTATAAACTTCTATTTTTTAAGAGAATTTTCAAGCGCAACTTCATCTCAACTGGCTTTATTTGGAGTGCTGTGTGTTTTAAACCTTAAAATTTTATAAAAATGCGATTACAAAAAATGTGACGCAATAAAAATCGATAAGATGCTTTTTATTGCTGGCGGAACTTTTTTAAAAAATAAAAAATTATATTTGTAAGCTATTTCACACTGAAAGTGGTATTGCAAAATTTTACACAAATATACAATTTTTTTATTAAATACACGCCATATACCAGGCTTACAAATTAAGTTGAATCACAAATATAGATAGAGCCGTTTAATGGATTTATTTTTGGAAAATTTATTTCTCATTTAATTTTTAGTTTTATCTAAAACGAACTATAAATAAGAATTTTCTAAATTACTCGACTTCAGCGCCATCTAGCGGACACATATTCCGAAAGGGTAGATGTTTCTTATCACACAAGCGACAAACTTTTCTTCGATCATAAAAATCGCTACAAAGATACGAATTTTCTGAATAGCTCGAATTTGACGCCATCTAGCTGATTTATTTTTCATAATGGTATTTCTTATCACACCGACTGATAGGCCGCCTAAACAAAAAGTATTTAGAAACATTTGTTTTTAAATAACCCACAGGCTTTTAGTCAGACGAAAGTTGTCAAAAAATTAAGTCAATATGCAGCTATTGTGTCATGCAATACAAAATATGTGCGAGAATTTTTATCCATATGAAAGCAGGATGAGACTCCGCTAAAAAAAAAAAATTATAAAAAAAATTAACGAACATTGCTAACGACTTATTTTAGTAATTAGAATTTAAAGCGCTACAAAACTGCATGCTCCGAATTTTTGTAATCATTTGGAATACAAATTTTTGTTTGTAATTTTAGAACAAAACGGACGTTGGTAAATTTTATTTGCCTATACTTACTATACAAAATTATTTATATGGATAGTGTTTGTAATAATTTGGCTTTCAAAAAGTACTGAACCGATTTCAAAAATTATTATCTTTTAAATGAAAGAGTTGCGAAAAACTAGTAATTAAAAATTTTTGTTCAACCGAGTCATAAAAATTAAATTTTTGATGTTGTCTGGGTTTATTGGACTTTAGACTTCGACTTTTGTCAACTTTTTTATTTCCTTCCAGATAATCCCATGCCTGTCGTTTATTTTGTAAATCTTATTTTTATGAATCCCTTGAACCAATTTTCAAATATTTTAAAGCAGATATTTTAAGCTCACACTGTTTAAATATAGCAAGTGGCGTGTGGAAAAAATTTTAACACAAAAACTACTTATAATTTATAAAAAATTCCATTTCTGGAAAAAATTTTGAAATCGCTCCGGCTTACGCTAATAATAATATGTTTTCAAAATACCTTAACGGAAGTCCTAAAAACATAATCAGCTTTATGCTAAGTTCCACCTTTGCCCGAAATGTTTCCCTTCTCACTTTGCCTTCATTAAAAATTCCCCCAGACATTGTTCGGTTTCGAACATAATTTTCGGCTTTGGGTAGAGCTGATTTCGGGCGAAAAGTGTAGCCATTTTCACTGCATTTTTTCACTTAAATTGGTTTTATTTAAAATTAAAAAAAAAAAAAATTTACTTTTTTTCTAGAAGTAAAACCAGAGTGATATCCTTTTAAATAGGATGCAGAAAATCCGCATAGACTGTGGCAGAGTTTTCGAAGCCGCTAACATTGCAATAAAATTGCTCGAGGCGAACTTCAAAGTCTTTACCAACGAAAATGCACAAATAAATTTCATTACACTTGCAAAGCTTCCGGCAGCTCCAAGAGATTGAGACTGTCTCCCAAGTGTCCCTTAGTTACCCGCTGATCTGCGTTGTGTTTTCCTCACACAACATTTTTGATTTAAATAACGGACCTAAATATTTGAATTTTGGTTTTTCTGCTTTCTGAATTTTATACTTTGTAAATAAACCACAGAGTTGTAATATCAATGTTCGAATTTTACCAGGTGTTTCGAGCTGGAATTTATTTCGGGAAACTCATAATAAGCGCATTCACTTCGGGTAGATGAAAAAATACGGGCAGTACTCAGAATAAGGCTGAATAACTTTTATAATTGCGGTCGAAAAATCGAAATTTTTTTTGGTGAGTCGCCTTAATGTGCATATTTAATTTTTTTGTTTAAATTTAGTCCAAGAACTGTTTTGAACACAACGTCATAAAATCTAATTTTTGAGACGTAGCAAAGTACTAGTTGTATTTGTAATACACAAAACTGGGTTTTTTTTTTCAAAACAAACAGCATTTGTTTTGCTATTAGCTAAAGCATGAGTTCAATGCTAGTTAAATTCTAAAAAATTTTAAATCAATTTAGTTAATATTTTTTTTTTGAACGAGTTAAGTTTAAGATTAAAATATTCATTCCTCTGACAAAAGCAAACAAAAGGCTAAAAAGATAACGTTGGTTAGCGGCAAATTGCGAATTGATTGAAAGCAGTAAATTTTTATTGGTTTTCTTTTTAAATTTCGATTTCTTTGGTTTCCGCTCTCACTTAAATGGTAAATTTACAAGTCGGAATCAAACGCGAGCAGCACTTTAACAAAGCTATATTTACATGTACTTAAAATTTGGTTTTGCATATACACACACACTCACACATACATATGTACATATATTTGGCTGTGTGCACTTGCGTACCTTTTTTGCTCAAACGTTTAACATTGCTATGAAAAATGAAGTGAGCGTGGCAAATGTTTGCAAATAAGTGAAACGTGGGAATATTTTGCGTAAAATACATACATATGTACGTCTGAGCTCTCACGATACAACACATTGATACAAACATATATTAGGTATATATGAAATATTTATATTTTTATGTTAAATGCACTCAACCAAATCCACATCCACAAATATCAATGTGCTTTTTTTTCGCTCCAGTAGTTATTAAATTGGCATTTTATTCGTAAGTTCACAATGTGCATGTGTGTGTGTGTGTAGTTGATTTTTTGCGCTCACAATCTCATGCGTTAACTCTTAATGAAGCATACTTACAAGCGCTTCTGTAGTGGTTACACGGGTTTGTTTTTTTTTTTTTTTGGTTTGTCTCCGTTCACTTCCCTCAGTCAAGTGGAGCAAGCGCGAAATTTTTGTAAAAAAGTGAACTTTGCAATTGCATTTCAAGTAGTTTAATCAAATTTGTGGCATTTAATGCAGAATCGTGGCACTAATGGCTGCAATTGTGGCACTGTTGGATGCCATGATACGCCACTGCGTATACGTAACTGATAATTACTCATACGATTACTTGATGAAAGTAGTAATATAAATGCTCATTGCGTTTTTGTTTTTGTTTTTTCTTTTATCACAACTAACAGTTAACATTTAAGCATTTTCATTGGCTACATTTTTGTTATATTTTCAACTTATTTTTTCCTGCTGAGTTCTTAGTGTTGTTGCTTTTGTTGAAAAACCACACAACCGCAATTGATAAGTAGACATCGATTTATTCGGGCGCGCGAGAATTGCATTCTGCATTTTACAACATTGCTACTAATTTGAATTTTATTAACTGTCTCTACAACAATAAAAAAGTTGTTGCTAGCAAAGTGCAACGCTTGGCAGATTTTGTGGTGAGTGTCTCAAAAAAAAAAACTCGGATCACCTGTGGTAATTGCCAGTAATTTATAAGTGATTGCAAACCTTAGATTATAATATCAATAATAACTCAATGATTGCTACGTTTCCTTCACAGGTTTCATTTCCAATTTACTAAGAATTGTACACCAAAAATGTGTCACGGTGGTCCGAGCTTTGTAGCCTGGATGTGCCGTCCGTAAGAGAAGGTAAAGTATGCCGCCGATAACTACTTCGGAGCTGAAAGGTAACTGTTAAGTTCTTGCAAACAAAGCCGTTACTTTGACTACGAATCTGAGAATGACAAAAAATATGGGCAAATAATACGTTTTGAGCTACAGCATATGTCTAATTTTTTGCAGAATTGATAAAAAATTTTCATGGTAACGTTTTTTCTTATTTATTTTTTTGTAAAATGTTGTTAATTTTTTAATATGAGTTATACAAATCAAATTTCGATGTTTAAACACAATTTATGAAAATTCAAAAAAAAAATTGTTTTTAAATTCAAAAAATTTGCATCAAATTTTCAAAATTTTAATCAGAATTTTTAGGTAAGTAGTTTTGCTGACTGTGTTGCGCATTGATCGAATAAATAAAAATCAAAAAAAAAATCTATCAAAATTAAACAAATAAGTATTAATTAAAAAATAAAAATCTAAGTTTATCGAAAATATACCCGTAATCGAAAAATTTTGAATCCCAGTAAAGCAACTATTTTTTTATCGAAAAATTAATGATCACAAAATCTGTCAAATTTCTACAAAAAAAAAATTAATTAAAAAACAAAAATCAAAATTGATCGAAAAAATAAAAAAAATCACAAAATATTGTTCAAATATGATCGGAAAATTTTCAATCCAATAATAACAGTTCTATTTCTATCGGAAAAAGAGATCGTAAAATATCTATCCAATTTCATCGAAAAAATAGTAACTAAAAAATAAAGATTCAAATTTATCGAAAAAAAAATAAAAATCACAAAATATAGGTCAAATATAATCGGGAAATTGTGAATCCAGGAATTACAATTATTTTTTATCAAAAAAATAATGATCGATAAATATTTATCAACTTTTATAGAAAAATAGTTTAATTAAAAAGAAAGATGAAAATTTATAGAAAAATAAAGATCATCAAATATTGATTAAGTATGTTCGGAAAATTTATTGAAAAAATAAAAATCGCAAAATATCTTCAAAAGTTGATCGAAAAAATAATAATTAAAAAATAATGATTAAAATTGCTCGAAAAACAAATCACAAAATTTTGATCAAATATGGTCCTTAAAAAAATCAAAATCCAAGAATTACATTTTTTTCTTTTGAAAAAATTAAATCACCGAATATTTCTCAGAATTAAACATAATTTCAATTTTTTTCTATTGAAAAAATTAAATCACCGAATATTTCTCAGAATTAAACAAAAAAAAATCACGAAATTTCGAGGAATATATAGTTAGATATATTCGAATTTTGTTTTGAACTATTTATTCGCAATTATCTTATTTTTATCCGAAAAAAACCAAAATGACAATTTTTTTGCGTCCAAGTCCGTGGCATACTCACGTCGTTTTTTTTACAGGACTTGAGTCGAAAATTTGGTATCTTAGACCACATAATTCGAGCGCAGCAGATAAAGCATACGGTGCATATAAAGTAAAGGCATAGATCGTGTCTTTAGATATTAAATTTATTACGTCATTAAGTGCTTAGTAATTCTTTGCAAGTAAAGACAGAGCCATTAAATTACGAGTTCAATATTATTCATGTCTTTTTAACATCAACTGTAAGAAGTAGAAATGCCGATCACTTTAAGAAGATATATCGATGTTTGTTTTCCAATGAAGTTTAGTATTTAGTTTAGTAATAAATTCTTTTCTAAAATCTTTATTGATTTGAGATTTTTTTTTTGCCTCACAACTTTGTGATATTTAATTTTTAAATTTTCTTCTCATAGCCTTGAATATTTGTGGCATTCTCTCAAATGTAATATTTGCTGTTATTTGTCATAAAAGACATTTTTATAGCATAAAATAAAAATTTTGCTGACCACAAAAGCTGATACTGTAATACATTGATAACTGTCAGCAAATAACTTACCTTGCGTGCTCACTCCGCACTCCACCACCACAAACGTAGTCATTATAGCCGTGGCATCTGCTTTGCGTAGCATTTATCGTTTGCTATAGAAATGAACATGTTGACAGGATTAAAAGCCAATGTAATGGCATGACGCCCCTTTGCTGACCAAGCATATCTCTGATGCCGCCCCAACCTTTGGTTTGCTTTTGCTCTGCTATATAAGATATGCCTAGTAATAAATACTTTTAATAAAAATTTTCAAAAAATTAATAGCTACTTCCTCGTATAAATCCACCAAAAGTATTGGAGTCTTAATAAGTTATTTTAAATGTACGCACGCAGTGTTTACCAAAGTTGTGTGAAAATAAATTTTAAGTCTCATTAAAGTGAATTTTTTTGTTTGTATTTAATTTATTAATTTTTGATATTCGAAACGTCATGATGAAAAGAGGAAACTTACGATACATAATGCAGATACATGATGACAAAGTTTTAATTGAGCTTAATAAGATAGCAATAACAAAATGTAAATTTAAAAATTATTACTCAAAAAATTTCACACTCCGGTCTGCATTCCGTAAAGGCTGTCATAAAATAAGTATCTGTGGTCGGGTTCAGCATAAAAATTTAGATCTCTTCATTTGTGGTAGAAGATCAGAAATATTTTTAATTACACAAATTTTTTGAGAAAAATTGAAAAAACGAAACTGTATTAAATTAGTTAAAAGGTAGTTCACAAAAAAAATTGTTTTCAAATATGTTTTTCTTTTTATGCAATCGATTTATTTTTTCCGGCAGTTAAGTGGCAAAAAAAGACTAAAAGCCATAGACTCATTAATTTTCCCAATTACGCCCTTCAATATTGCTAAGTAATTGTATTATTTTATTTGAAGTATCAAATGGCTGATGGCGCTGGTCTAATATAAACTCAGCAAAGACACTAACCTTGGGAGTGGCAAGCATCATCTGCTGGTTGAATATTGACTCACAGATGTCGCCCTCCAAGGAAAATATTTCTCAGCTGGTGCTTGATTAACAGTTATGTTATACAATTTTATTTATTTTATTATTTCTTATCATGTTTTAAATTAAATTCAGTAAAACCTAAGCGATTATTTAATATATATTAGTGCTTTAACTTTTAAATTTTTTATTTTTAATTTAACTTTATCGGATGAGGCTCAAAAACGGCCAAGTCAAAGGCGCTGGACTTTTACTTTTTATTACCGTAAATATGAACGCATTTTATGCAGATGGGATTGCATATAATAAACAATTCGATATCCAAAACCAATGGGAGGTAAAGCTAGAACTCGAAGATAGCCTTTTCAGGATTTGTGGTTTTCGAAGCTATTCAGGTTTTACACGTGTTAGAAATTTTGTGTAGAATTCTATAACGAAATCGCATCCGTTTTTTTTGTCGCACGAAGTTGTGAAGCATTTGAAATGAGCGGAATGACAGTTTGCAATAGATGAGCTATTACCATTAGCATATGCAGATAGGAATCAAGGACATCAAATTGTCAACCAAGGTAGATATAGTATGTATTAAAAAAAACCCCGGTCTGGTCCGGAAAAAAGTTATAACCTTTAAAGAGAACGGCAAATTTAACAAATAAAATAAGTAATTTAGTTAATTTATAACTGAGTTCCTTTTTATTGAAAAGAGTTCAATTAACTTGTAATATAAAAAAAATAATTATCATACTACGAGTATTGTAGTTTTGAAAATGATGTTATGTAACAAAAGTTAACATTACAAAGCTCATATATTTTTGCTGAAAATTCACACCTGTTGGCATCAGCTAAATATTTCTTTTTTTAAATTGGAAAAAAATTAAAAAAAATATTTCAAAAAAATAAAAAAAAAATTTTTTTTTTAATTAAATCAATTCATAAATCAAAAAATTAATTCATATGTAAATGTCTATGAAGAAGTCATTGTTGTTGTCACTAAAACTTTGTGTACTGCGACACCCTGTGTGCACGTCCTTTTGACCAGCGTTGTGTTTTGTTTTCATAAATTTTTTTGTTTGTTTTTTTTTTTGCTTTGTTGCCATTTTTGAACATCATTTATTTTATTTTATTTTTCATAGCTCACGCTTTGGTGCAGCGGGGTTTGAGTGGTTTAACGAGCAGTGATGCAGAGAGAATTATATTGGCAATTCATTTCAATTATGCGCCAATGAGTAATTATTTAAAACCGAAACAACAAAAACGTACAATTTTATTTGGTTTTTTTCTATCAATTTATTTTTCGTATTTTACATTTTTTGTTATGTTAATTATAATAAACGAATGTACAGAATGACATGAGAAAATAAACAAACAGGCAAGAAAAAATTGTGCTATTAAAGAAATGGAAAAATAAAAAACAAAAATAAAATACAAAAATAAAAAATAAAAATGCGAACAAATGAACAAATGAACTTTGCAGTATGCACTTTGTATTTTTTTTTTCTGAATTTACATTGGCTTAAATTTTTTAATTTCCAATTTATGTTAAAGTATTGCAATGCAAATTTATATATACATCTATCTCTTTTCAGGCGCATAAATATAGTTCACTTTTTTTAATTCGCATTTCCTTTTGCGCTACACTAAATTACAACAAGTTAGCCATAGCTTTAATTTGAATACGCACTACCCAAACTGATTTGTATAAACAAAAATTAAGTTAAATTCAAAATGTTGCATTTATTTGCGACAACTGAAAATTTAAGTTATTTTAGTTAATTAAAAAAATGTAAACTATTTGAACTAAATATTAATTTTGTGCATATAGCCGAGGTAATGTTTATTTTGTAATGGGCGCAATATTATTGCTTCTCCATTGCATTTGGGCATTCGCCGTTGGCTACGCTGGCATGAGGGCATACAAATTATACTACAATATATACATATGTATGTATAGGTGCGTGTGTGTGTGTGTGCGTAAAATATGCGTATTCCCGCATATTTATGTGCAAATTTATTTATGACTTGAACGCATTAACTTGAAAGCATATTTTGCCAGTTGAAATTTTCCACTAAAGTGCACAGTTACAGCAATAACAAAATGGCAAATAATCAAGTAAACATTTACTGGGTGTTTCAGTTAGAGTAATGAACTTAACGATAAAATTGATTGGGAGGACCTATAAACTCATTTGGCAGTCTTTTTAATTGACTTGATCTTAGTTAATTAATATTTTATGTAGAATCACTGCAACTTATTTTAATCCTTTCAGGACTTAATCGAAATGAGATTAGAATCGTTTGTAAATCATTCTCAAGGAATCTTGAAGTCTGAATAATAAAAGCTAATAATGTTGGAATTCGAAATGAATAAAACACAATAAGATACCATACCTACATGTTTAATGATGATAATTTAAATGATTTCTCCTTTTAGCGTTTATTTCAATATCTAATCATTTTTAATATAGTTTCAATGATATTTTTTCGGAATAAAGACATTATGAGGCCCATGGTCTTTTTTTTGTCTAAAATTATATTTTTCGAAATCAAAGTAAATAAGTAGTAAAATTAAGAGTAGAACCCCAGTCCGCATTTTTTCGAAATTTTAATGATTAGAACAATTAAATTTGTGATCAGTTTTTTATCAAATATGTCGCTGTTGTCTGGATAAAAAACATCCGGCGCAGGACTCTCTGAATTGCCTCCCAAATATGCTGTCATATTCTAATCATTTTTTTCACCTTTTCCCATAGAAATCAGCTTTCTAAGACTGAAAATTTTAACCCTCTAGCGGGCCGGTTAAAAATAATGGTCAGAAATGGAACTAAAATATTAAATCCAAATAATTTAGTGATGAGAATAAGGAATCTGAAGCAGTTTTTTCAATTATTTCAATTCCCTCATTTTTAAGTTGAAAATAAAAAAGACCGTCTGTAAGCGGTCATTCCTGTTAAAGCTTAAAAATAAAGTACCACAGTGCGTATACTGAATTTCAAATATTAGTTTATTTATTGTTTGTGGAAGTTATAAAAACAATTTTTTGCTGGTGTTAGACACAAGTTCAAATTACATTTCATGCAATAAACCTGTGTATCGGACTTTTTGCAAAATTTGCATCGTCTTTTGCCCTTCGCTTCAGTCATTCCAGGACTATGGCCATACTGATCAAAACGTTCCTTATCGCCCGGTATTTTAGCTTTCATCCCTATTGTGGACGAATTAGGTCTCGCTATTTCTACTGGTGGCCTACCAACTGCAATAGTTCTGTACTTGCACAGACTTTCAGCAACAGATTCGCGAAATTGTGGTAAACTTATCTTCATGTTTTCAGCCGGGTTTTGTCGCCGAAAGAGAATATATGAATTTGTTATAGTCATATCTAGCATATGGTAAAAGATTCGTAGCATTACATTTTGTGTCTTCAAACGGATATGATATCTGCCCATCAACCCATCCATAAGGTCAACGCCACCCATATGGGCGTTGTACTCTTTTATTATGTGTGGGCAGTCGACATCTATATATTTCCTCTGCCTGCGGTCATATCGAGCTACTGATCTGGTACCCGAAGTAGCATTGGTCCGTCCAAATGGCTGAATGCCAACATACGTTGAGGCTAGTCGGACAATCTTTGTGTCCTTCCACAATACATTTGTTACTTCAACTCCGTAAGTAGTAGCTGTATATTCTTCAGCATATCCACGTTTAGCCTTTGCCAATTGTTTGTCTGTAGATAATTTGCAACGAGGAATTCTATTCATACGAATAGTACCTAATGAGTATATACCACGAGCACGGAGATATACAAGTAAGGGAATGGATGTGTATAAATTGTCAAAATACAAGACGTGGTTCTTAAAATTTGGAATGGTTTTAGACAGTCTGACGACCACGTTCGCTGTAGCTCCAAGGTCTGGCATGTCTGGTAGAACCACATTGTCTCCTGCGCCATTGTAGATCTCAAATCTATATGAATATCCATATGAATCGCACAGAACGAAAAATTTTATCCCCCATTTGTGTGGCTTGTTCGGCATATACTGGCGGAGATGATGACGCATTTTAGTCGAACACATCTGTTCATCCACGCACAAACGAGGGTTTTTTGGAACAGAGTCAAATTGCTCGTTTAGTTTGTCTGAGAGGTTTCTGATTCTGTACAGGGGGTCATATCCATGCTGTCCTTTTTGAATGCGATCCTCTTCGTTTGCGAAGCATAAATATTTTTTTATATTCTTAAATTGCTTGCTTGACATGGTGCATCGAATAGGCTCAAAGGCATTCTTGCTCCAATAACTTTCCAAAGAAGGATAGCGGTAAAGTGACATGTAAAATAAAATACCAATGTATTGTCGAATTTGTACATGACTTGTTTTGAAGACTGTGTTAACGTTTTTTCGTAAAGCAGCTCGATTGGTTTCTTCAACTATTTAGCCAATAATTTCGTTGTTAAAAAAGTAGTTGAAGCAATCGACGGGCGTTTTGAGTGAGTTGAATACATTTGGAAGTTGACTATCTCCAAGGAAGGCAATTTCATTTACATGGAGTTGCATTCCCCTTTTCTTCCATATCATTGCATTGAAATTTTTCGATTTTGGATCGATGCTTTGCAAAGCTAATAGGAATGACAATAAAATTTTTATTAATGATTTTGCAGTTTGAAAGTATTAATTTACACACATTCTTCAGTAAAACCACCTGCTCCTGGAATGTACTGAAGACCATTTTCCTCAGCTTCGGGTAACGGCGATCGAGGATTCTTCCTTGACTTGAAACGGTTTGATAAAGTTGAAGGTGTCGAAGAATTTAACGGGGCATCCACTTTATCATTCTCAGGTACACTACTAATATTAAGAGACGTATCTATTTGATCCAATAATCGAACACTTGATTCTGCCATCTGCTCCAAACAGCTTGATATCTCATTTTCGTACTCTCTTGCCTCCAAATTTAGGCTACTATTTCCTGGTTGAAAATCTGGATCAGCAATGCTATCATCACTGTCAAAGTCACCATTACAATCATGTAAATCTATATCGGTTTCCACGGAGTCCATAAGCTCCTGAATCTCTTCATCCGACAGT
>OX639996.1:108313490-108363923 GCA_951828415.1 Anomoia purmunda | reverse complement strand
ATACATATATTAAAAAAAAAGAATATATACATAGGTTTATTTAAAATATTAGGCGTTTATTTTTGCAACAGCCGCGCGCCATTAAAATCTCGCCAATGTTCTCTCTCAGCTTTACAACGCATGCGGCGTTTGTATATGATTGCATTTTTCTTGCTTGCATAAATTTCAACAAATAAATTGAGTATATAGACTTTTAAATTTTCTGCTACAATAGAAAATTGGAAAGTCTCATGTAGGGTTGTAATAATAATATTATAACACGGGTCTGCAACAAAATCCTCTTTCAAAAAATTTGACCGTTGGCCGATTTTTTTCCATCATATCTAGATTTTGTGTTATGTTTGTTTCTTAAGAATATTTGAAGATGATGATTTTTTTTTTCAATTTAGCTTTTACATAAACATCATAAAAAGAGTACAGGGTCCGCCATAAGATCCTCTGGTATAAGAATGTCGTATAACTTTTGAAGGCAATAATAGATTGCAAAGAATGGTGTATTTTTATTTAGTTCAATCTTTTACAATTAATGTGGACCACTTTTTAAAAAAGAGCAAGGATTATATGACCACCGCAAACTGTGCTCTTTTCCGGGCATTTTCCCATCACTTCTTAGATCATCTTGGTCGACACGAATTTTGGCCTTGAGCTCGTCAATGGTCCTCGGTTTTCGGTTTGCTGTCGTAAATTTTACCTACTTTTTAAATAACTCCACAAAAAGAAGACCGGATGGGTTAATTCGGGAGATCTTGGTGGCCAGTCAATATGACCTGTTTTCGATATCACACGCCTAGGGAGTGTTTGTTACAAAAATCGCATTGTTTGGGTAGCTATGTATGTGGCATGGCGCCCCATCTTGTTGAAACCAGAAGTCATTGAGATCTTTTTCACGCACTAAATGTGCCAACATCCAGAGATATTGCTTGCCATCGACTAGTTCGCCTCCCTTGAAGATAAAATTCCCAATGATGGTTCTGGCGCCTATGCTGCCCCAAATCGCCATTTTTTGTTCATAGTTTCCAACATTCGGCCGATTGTTTTGCCGTATTTTATATGACGGGGCATGTATGTGGCCCTGATTCTATGAGTAATTTTCATTTTTATAGGGAAACAAATGTAGATCGTCCATCAAGATGTCACTCTCTAGTGACCCGAGGGAGTAGCTTAAGTTTCCTAGGACTGTGTATAGCTGATCCTTCGAATGTTTGCTGCCATGTGGCTTATTGCCTTGGACGATGGATGTTAGGGGCGTGAGAAAAGGATGTAAAAGAACTTAAAAGTCGCACTGCCAACCAGGATGCTAGATTTATTATTAGCATTACTGCTATTAAAGGTTAGAGACGAAAAAGAAGAAAAAAAGCAAGAACTGTAACGGATATAATTTTTATTAAAAAATCCTAGTTCAATCGATATTTTGCGGTTTTTGTGTTTTCGTTGAAAAATTATAGTTATTATTGGATTTTTATATTTTCGATCAAGTGTGTTGGTTATTTTACAATTTCTATTTGTTCCAACAACTTTGATCGTTATTTCATAACTCCTTTTCGATATAAAATAATCGTTATCCTGGGATTTTATTTTTCCCACCATATTTTATCGATTTTAGATTTTTATATTTTCGACCAAAAATAATCATTATCCTTGGATTTTAAATTTTTCGATCACATTCGATCGATAATTTTTGATGTTTTTTTTTCGATCATAAAATATATTATGGTCATCGCGAAAAATATATTTGCGTTTATTATGATCGCAAAATTACTAGTACTAGAATAACGAAAATTTTTGATCGAAAACATGAAAATCCTAAAATATCGATCAAACATGAAACAAATACAAACGGAAAAATTTAAGTGCAAGAATAGCGATTATATTTGTTCGAAAAAGTAAAAATCACAAAATATCGATTAAAGTTTGACGGAAAAAAATCACAAAATATCGATTAAATAATATCGGAAATATAAAAATCACAAAATACAGAAAAAATAAAAATCGCAACCTAATCGGTTGTATAATAATTTTAAACAAAAAATCTCTTAAATGCAATCCTTAGACCGATATATTCGAGCTTGGTTTTGAACGAATTCTGCACCATGATTTTTTTAGTCAAAAATATCAAAGTAACGATTATTTGCTATCCCTAGAAAAAAGAGTTATCAATTCGAAACCAAAGTGAAGTAAGCGTACGAATTTCACATGCCAAAAGAGTACTTGCATTTATTTGCGAATTTTTGTGAAATTTGCAATTACGTAGTACATACACCCCTGCACATTTGCATCACGCATGATGCAGTTCTCTCACTTATTGCACGCATTCACACATACACATATACACACATACATACATAGGTACATATATGCATGTTAGTGATTTGTTTGCACAAACAAAAAATCCAATTAAGATTTCCATTTTATTCTTTCATTTTTTTTTTTTTTTAATGTCAGATTTCTTTTCCATTTTTTTCACACACCTATTTTGCTCTCACTTATGTTTGTGTTCGCCACTTAGTTTTCGTATTATTTTCCGGTTATTTTACTTGTTTTTTTTTGGCATTACTTTTTTTTTTGCTATTTTCGTTTTGCTGCTTTTTTGGTAAGTTGACACTCAACTTATTTGGATGCTCAACTGTACAAGCAAGCAATATCGGGAGACGTGTGTATAACAGGATATGTGATACACTAGTGCAAACATACATTAATATTTCTACATTTGAAACTATGGCAACAACAACAACACAAAAAAAAACGAAGTAACAACAAGTACAAGCAGAAAGTAATTGCTGTCAAAGAAGTTAAAAAGAAAAATCTTTGCAAAAGTCAGGAAGTTGGTATATAAAGTACGAGTAGCGTACATAGCAGACGCAAACACACAAACGGATTTGTAATAACCCAGCAGTTTAGCGAGTGTTAAGGTTCATTTAAAAAGTAAGGGTATAATTATTCTATTTAAAAACTGCAAAGGATATTCCGTTAACTGATTTTGGAAAACCCCACCAGAAATCAGCACAAACTCTTATTTGTTAACTTAAATACAAAAAAAGTTTTTATTATTAAAGCGAAAAAAAAATCGAAAAATAGCTTTTTTTTAAGCAAAAAAATTAAACTCAAAATTTTTCTTAGCAAATGATTTTTGAAATTAAATTTTTCTGGGACCGTAACGGTTATAATTTTTCTGAAAAAATAATCATAATTTTAATCTTTATATTGAGAATTTTACTTTTTCGATCACATTTGATTGATAATTTGTGATTTTGATTTTTTCGATAAAGTGTGATCGATATTTTTCCTTTATAATTTTATCGATCAAATTGAATCGATAACTTATGATTTATATTGTTTTCGATCACTTTTGATCGATAATTTGTGAGTTTGATTTCTTCGACAAATTTTTATAAAAAATTATCGTTATTCTTTGATTTAGGAAGAAAAAACCCAAAAAAAATTGTAGACGTTGACAATAATATGATTTATCTATGGTAAAAAAAAATGGTGGAAAAAGGGATGGTCAAAGTATGGATATGAAATAGTTATTTTATTTTAAAAAGAAACACATTATCTTAGGCGTCAAAGCTGTAGCCCTTCTAGTTTTTGTAGCCGAGGTACAAATACCCATAGTGACCCCCTTAAAGTTTAAAATAAATTGCGGCATTATCTTGTTGCACAGTCCATTAAAATCGACAGATATCGACAAAAAAATAATAAACCTTACTATCCAATAATTCTGCATTCATCTATGCCATACGTTTTTGACGGTACAAATCATACTTTTGACCTTCCTTTATAGCACTGATTTCGCTTGAAGCTACACCGCCGTGGATGTTACGAATTTTTTTTTTTAACTGTTTTCGCCAATAAATATAATAATTTCAAGCTCATCCCAGTAGATAATTTTAAGAGTTCAACGCCTTTCGGAAATGCCTACCGGGGAGTTGGAAGAGCTTCATTTTTCCATTCTCTTATTCTTCCTTTCTCGCATGGAGCGACAAAAACTGAAGGTCTTCTACTTTCGTTACTCACAGATGGGGTTCCCGAAAAGTTTTTGTAGGACGAACCTTAGAAGGCCTTTTGAGGAAGCTCCTAGTTATTAGTCTCCAATTGTCTTCCTGGATTATGCCAAAAATTTTTATATTTCTAAAATGCTACAGCCCAAATTCCAACTTACTTTGATAGGGTTAACTCATCGCCTCCGAAAACATCACAATTTATAAAATCAGATGAGGCAGTAACTTAGAACTCATAGACTAAATGTTAATGAGGAAGTATTAATTATAGACCTACCGAACACCGATTTTTACAGCCGAACCGAACTGAGCCAAGCCGAGCCGAACTTCGGTCTATTTTGGCAGAACTGAATATCTAAAGAATCCAAAATAATGAATAATCAATGACTTTTTTAAAGTTCTAGATTTGTATATTATTATTGAAATATATATGGACCTAAATAATTGTTCACTGAACACATTCGATGGAGGGGCAGACAGATAATTTAAAGCAAAATTTTTTAACAAAAAATAAATGCTTCAAAAAGAATTAGAAAATGTCATAATGTTTTGACGGCAGACGTTCATTGGGAACAATGCCCAATTCATTATGAAATATTTTCCAAAAACCAAGATTTTAAAACTTAGATTTTATACATTTTTTAAATTAATAAATGTTCGGAAAAAGTTCGTCTATTTTTTTTGGCCGAAGCCAAGCCAACACCGAACCGAACTTTTGTGGCCGTACATGGCCCAAGCTGAACCCGAACTTCGGTCGTTCTCTACAAACAATTGCATTATTTTTTCAAACTCTCTATCTAGGTTTTCATTAGGGTTTCATTTGTAACAATCAACGAATCAAACTGGTAGTTATTTAAGAATTTCCTACTTTGATGAGCTGTGAAATCAAAAAATTTAATTTGAACTTACTGCAATTTGAATCATATGATTTTCAACTACGAACATTTTTTAGGTGTCATACAAACTCCACCTAGCACATACTTTAAGTATTACTTATTTAATTTCACTTTGAAGTGCCAACTGATGGCAACTTAAAAATTTACTGATTAATATTAATAATGCTCGAGCGGAGCAATTAAATTTTAATGATGTCTGTGACAAACTCGAAAATCACAAAAATACGCAATAAATATTAATTAAAGTGGGTTGGCAGTGAAAGTAAAGAGATTTTTTTTCTTTACTGAACGGCTTAGAAGCAGCGCGACGCGCGGAATATAGGAGTCAGGAGTGAAAGGGAGGCAAGGAAGTGCTTAAAGGGTATTTGTGTGTGTGTATGTGTGTGTGCAGTTAGTTAAAAAATGTTGTGTGTGTGCGTGTCCGTACATTACAAAATTTGCTTGTATTTGTTTGAGTGAAAAATAATAAATCATTTCTTTTACGAAATCCATCATTGAGGCCACATTTCTGACTGACTGTCTGTCTCATTCACTCAACTCGCTTGTTGGGTTGTGCGCCGCACCCTTTCATCAGGCTATCAACGCGACTCTACTCTATGCAACCTTTCACCCGTAAAAAAGGTCACACGCACCAAATTGAACCGCAATTTTTCTGTGAACACTTAATAATTCTTACTTTCGCTTGCTCGGTTTGCTGTGTGCCTGTGTGTGTGTGTGTGTGTGTGTGCGTGCGCTGTAATCTGAGCTGAACATGTCGGCGACACAATTGTAGCGAAAAATCTTCTTTTTGCCATATTTTTACCAACCCCATGCCGCCTGAGTTATGAAAAAAAAAAGCAGCGCATGTTTTCACGGGTTACTGCAATTTAATTTTTCTCATATTTTTTTTCATTTTTGTAATTTTTTTTTTTTGTTTTGCTGCTGCTATATGAAAATATCAAAATAAAAATTTTTTCACGCACGCATTGCCATTGTTTGTACATTGAAAAATTATATGTTGTCATTGGCAGCGACGTTCGTGGCAATAGCTTTTGACGGTGGGCAAAAAAGGCGGCGCATTGTGTCATTTGCAGACAGAGAAAAATATATAGACAGGAGTGAATATATCGCAAAAAAAAAAACATATAAATTATAAAGGCAAAAGGAAAATTACGGGAAAATCATATGAAATTAATATTTTCGTTTCTGTTTTTTTTTTTTTAAATTATGATTGCGCGCCCTTGATTGATGTGAATTTTTGAATGTGTAAATGTGAAAAATGCTTGAAATATCATCGTGCTCGTGTAGCTCGCTGCATGCACACAAACACACACAAACACACATATTATATACTTACATATATACTCCATTCATGTGCATCCGCTTGCGCCGTTAATGCCGTTTGCGTCAATCGACTTTAATAACAAATAGATTGAAGGCAATTGAATATCGTTGCTCGAATGTCAATGAATACGCTGAATCACATCATCACCGCTCGAATTGTCCATCGGCTCACCACGGCGGCAGTTGACATTTTGAGTGACAAACAAAACGCTTTAAAAAGCCATTTATATTAATTAATTAAGGCGGAAAATTCTTGTCTCTTTGCATATCAACAGCCGTTGTATTGGTTTCAAAATAATTTACATGGATGATCCGCTGGGAAGCGGCGGCTGCAAAAGGTAGGTACCCTTTTCATTTTCATAATTTTCCTTGTAATTTTGTTTTTTTTTTTTTTGTTTTGAAATTATTGATTAAAATTTACTTTTAATTAAAACAGTCCATTCACTTTAAGTGTAAGTTCCAAGTAACTAAAAAATATGATATATACATAAGTATGTTGGAACGATTTTCCGTCATCCCTTGTGAGAAGTGCCATTTTTCAATGACTTGCATGGTGCACATTCTCTTTCATAAAACTTAATCTCATATGTAATTTTTTTTTTTATAGAACAAAATGTGCAAAACTTTCGTCCGCAGGAAAACTATTAAAAGACATATTTTTAGCTAGTTAAAAATTGCTCTCTATTATGTATTGAATTTTTATAAATTTTGTATTTATATTTAATTTTGTTAATGAAATGTCTCAGTCTATGATTAATAATTTTAAGTTTAATAAGAACTACATTTTTCTAAAAAAAAAAAAAACAATTAAAAAAAAAAAATTCTAAATAAAAAACTTAAAAAAAAATTTTTATTCTATCTATGATTAATAATTTTAAGTTTAATAAGAACTGCATTTTACTATAAAAAAAAAAAATTACAAAAAAAAAAAAAAAAAAAACTTTAAAAAAAATTTTAATTCTGGAGAAGAGGTAGAGTTTTCGGGCAAATTCATTGAATTTCAACTGGTTTTGTAAGCCTGAAAAACGTGTCATTTTTTAATTTTTTATTTATTTTTTATTTTAATACGAAATATATTTTTATAAAAAACTAGCTAATACCCGCGATATCTCCAGATTTAATATAAGTAAAATTCGCTGTCATGTTTAATGATATATGTAAAATTAAAAAAAGCTTCCAAAAATATAATGAACTTAAAAAAAAATTTTAGATTGTTGAAAAGCGATAAAACAATGTTGTTACAAATTTATAAAATTTAAAAAAAAAAAAAAAATTTTGTAAGCCTGTAAAAACTCTCAATCTTTGATATATTTATCTTTAATTTTAATACAAACTACCAATTTATAAAAAAAAAAATAGCTAGAAAAGTATTATCCTGTAAAAGATCTTGCTATAAGTACCACTAATGTCAAAAAAATATAAAAACAAATTTTAAAACAATTCTAAATTTTTGAAATGAAATTTTCGGCTTATTTATCTGTTTGTTTTTAAGATATTGTCCCCCAATATATCAAAATGTAAAAAAATAAAATATTAAAAAAAAAAAATTTAGATGATGAAACAATATCAGATAGCTGAATTTTTAAGTTCACACTCTTTTATGGTCTCAGATGATTTATATGTAAAGATGTTTTAAAAAACTATTTTAATTCAGAAAAAACCTTCAAAAAATGGAGTACATTAATTTAAATTTTATTGCGAATATTTTAATTGCTGGCTTAAAATATAACAAATTTTATAATACCGATGGAGATTCAGTACCGATTTTTTTTGTCTATGGGGAATAATGCACCCTTAATTAGAAATTCTAAAAAAAAAAAAAAAAAAAAAACATTAAAAACTAGCCGTTCTATTGTTAAATGGTATATTCATATTCAGATATAGATTATCAAATATTTAAAATTATTGCAAAAAATTCGCTGGACGGTCTTCAATAAGACCCCTACGGAAATTTTCCGGCGAATTGTTTCTTTCAAACATTTTAATTAACTAACAGCTTTTCAAATTTGGCTTTTGGTAGCTTCCTTAGAGAAAAGGTCAAAACGAAACTTTTCAGAGGAAGCTATTCGACGAAACTATTTGCCGTGAAATTTTATTCTTAACCCTTCATGTCTTTCGCCCATAATAACATTTTAACATTTTTTCACTTTTTTTTTTAATATGAAAAGAAATGGGAGTCCTCTAGAGCACCGCATAGGAACATTTTGGAATCATGCTGAGCCTTTGCGTTATGTTTGAATGAGTGACAACGTTGCATCCAACTAGTTCTGGAAATGGACACCTAAAAAAAAGTGTGTGTATGATCTGGCATTTACGAATACATTTAGAGGTAAATATTAGCACATAAAAAATCTTTTGACTAATATTAGAACTTTTCAATCGCATTTTAAGTGAGAATTTATTGGGTCTGATAAGGAATTCAGACCGCACGAAGTCTTTGCGGGTTATCTGAGTAAGAATTCTTAGACGCTCCAAATCACTCATTTAAAAAGCCTTATAAGCTTACGGTTTTCATCTTATATTAAGAACGCTCTTTTCTCCGGCAGATATGCTCCTTTAGAACTTTTTTTTTAGCCTCCCAAGGAAGGTGAGCACACCGAATAGGGAGCCCCCATTGTGCACCTTGCGAACTCCGCTGGTAGGCTGGGTATGATGAGAATATTCTCAAATAGAATTAGTAAGACAAAAAAAAACAAAACATTTGCCACACACCAAGCATTTTTAGCTAATGTAGTTTTGATGCAGCCAATTAAATACACACGCATGTACGCACAAGTGCGAGCAATTGGACTTAACACAAAATTTCTTTACAAAACATTCAATTTTTACAGATTGACGAATAGAATTTTAATTTTAATTGCCTATCGAAGTAAATACAATTCATGACACTTCAAGCAAAACAATCCACTTGCCACACACATAAAACCTGCAGTTCGTTCTTTCTCTTGAGCTGGGCTACGTTGCGCGTAGAGCTACATAAATGACGGACGGTAGCTCACACGCTATCCCGGTGGCAATGCAACGAAGTAAGGTTTTAGTGTGAGAAGCGAATTAAATTTAACAATAGAATCGATTGACCCAATGCTAGTACGATTGCTAGTAAGACTATTGTTGCTTGGCTATAGCCAAGTGGTGGAAACTCATAAATTTTCGCTACGCTCCACATGCAAACAATACAAATTAGCCACACAGCCGCAGCGGGTCACTTCACTCCGGCTCCGCTCCACTACACTCCATGCACGAAGCAATAAAATTTATGTTGTACTTACAAAGCGGTCGAAACAAACAGAGTAGATATACATAGCAAATAATTGTGTCCATCTTCTCAGCTGCTGCTGCTGCTGACGTTGCTCTCTCTCCAGCGCCAGCTCCTTTGTCAAATTGCACAGCACGGCCAATGTGCATGGGAATGCGATACACATTAAATAACACTCGTTGATGTGCGCCAGGTAATATCTAATAATAATGGATTGAATGATTTTGAGCACAGGCGTAATCGAAAGTTGAGTTGACGGTGGAGGTAAAAGAAAAAGCTAACCTATTGCGCCAAGCTTATAGTAGTAAGGCTAACTGAGATGCACACATACTACAAATACGATAGTGAACGTTTTGCCTATTTACTTTTCCCAAATTAATTTTAATTATTTTTTATAAAGCTTAGCTTAGAGCTTTTGATTTCTCGAGTAGCAATTTCTCGTGAGGATCGCGAGCTTTTCGCACATCGAGAATCTCGTACGGTTCGCTGTTGGCTGTACTTGTGCTTGCTGTCTTATTGTTTTTTTACTTTAAACAATGAAATAATCAAAAATAAACTCGTATCGATAAATTCTCGACGTTCGATACCCGATTTCTCGGTTTGACGAGGACGGAATTACTCGCGAACGTGCGAGCAGAAATCGAATGCCCTTGTTCACGAGGGAGAAAAAAATTAAAAAAAACCATATCCTAAGATTTTATTGACATTATGCTAGAGAAACTAGCAAAGCTCGTGAGATCGACCAAGGAAAATTGATTAGGGGTGAACCCTACGAAAAGAAGTATTTAACTCTTCACAAGTAGGTAAAAGATAAGATAGCAAATGCGACACGAAAACTAAGTGAATCGATGAAATATGAATCTTGAAGTAATTCTAGAAAAAAGAATGAACTGGAAACAAAATGTGCAGGAAAGGGTGTGGATAGCTACTATTGTCTTATACAGCTGCTGGAAGCTGATAGACCAAAAGTGGGGCATGCCCCCAAGCTGTGTACGGTTGTGATAGACCTGCACTCCTCTACCTCATAGTTCTTTCCCTATTGGCAATAAACTGCGACACTTAATTTTCACAAGCTTCTCTTGAGGCAAGTCTGTCAACAGCATAATCATTCGCCACAGACTGGAACAGGTAGTAGTGACTTGGTGTTCAGTCCAAACTACCAGGCGGATGTATAAGAACCTCCCAATCAAGCTCCCTGAGGTTCTAGCGAGACACTACCAATGTGTGTGGTCTGGCGTTGACCTGATGGAATACAATTCCTCTCCTATTGGCCAAAGCTGGTCGCTTCTAGGCGATTGCTTCCTTCAAACGGTCCAACTGTACACGCTCGAATTAAGAGATCGTGGTAGTCATATGACTATTCTAAAAACCCACCCACTGTCGAGCTCAACGTCTTGGGCAGATGGAATTACTGGATCAGAGGACCCCATACGATGAATCGAAGTTGGATAACAGAGTAGGTGAGGGTGTTCCGCCTTCCGGACCACTGTAGTGCCTTTCAAACCAAACTAGCGGCAGTACAAGAAGCGATAAAGATCTTAGAATCTGGTGTGATTGCGACAAAACAAAATTTATATATACTCAGACAATCAAGTTGCCCCAAAAGCCCTGGACTCGGTCACAAGAAATTCGGAGAAAGTAGCGAACTCCCGCATATCACTTAACGTGGGGCCGATTTGTAAATAGCCTGGACGCAGCTGCAGAAGTGAAAATATGGCAGCTGCTTAGGTTCATCGATTTGACAAGCTGGTTGAACGGGACTTAGGGGTTAAAATTTGGATCCAAGTGGTATCATAACGAACCCGATTGTAAGCTCACTGATAGCTGCCAAAAATTTCTTTGCTGATTTTTTTTAAATCTTTTTTGAGCAAATTTGAAACTTGGACCAACGGCAAATGTTTGTTGTAGAATGAGCTATATTTTCATAAACAGAAAAATAATTAAAACTAAATAAAGCGAATAAATTGTTAAAACTTGTGAATATGCGGCTGTGCTATCTTTATGTCGTGCACTGTATGTGTAGGCCCATGTTTCACGTCGTCGCATTTGCGGTCATCATATTGTGCGAGTATCCTTTGGCTGCTGTCGCAACTACAACACGCCAATACTTCCAACCGCAACGTAGGAGCACTAGCGACGCTTCCATTTCTCAACTACCTGTCAGCATTTGGCATTGATGGTGGTCGGTCTATGCGGCTCAAGTGAAACTGAAATTTCTCGCATGTCAGCACCGCCACCGTTGCCAACACAGGTACATAATTCAACATATTCAACGCCTACTCCACCACCACAGCCGCTTGCTCTTCACGGCATTCACGGCATTCACCGCTCTCCGGCTGTTACCGCTTTTTAGGTTATAACTACTACACACCACTACCACTACTACCGCGCGATTCCCCATTGTGTTGAACTGACAGCTGAGCACAGTTGGAATTTCTAATGAGTTAAAAACTAATCTACCATGACTACCAACCAGTTCGATTCAACTCGAAGCGTCGGTTTAATCGGCAATGTGTTCGTATTTGTACAAATGTAGTTGGCGGCAAATCCTTTGGTGTTTGATTTGGTTTGCCTAACTTCCTTCTGTTGGCGGCGTCCATCTGTTACCGACCGCAGAAACAACAAACAAAACAAATAGCCAAATATCAGCAGCTACTTGAAATGGTAGCAAACCGCATGCCCAAATGTGAATATATGTATAAATTTTTGCTGATAAGGATACCACCGCTGGTAATCTGTATTGTGTGTGTGGGGTCCTTTCTGCTGTCGACAAGCGCATTGAAAGAAGGCGTTAACATATTCGCAAAAGGTACAATTAGCTGGTAATTAGGATGCGTTCAAATGCAATCGCAAATATGATGGAGGTCAAATGATTTTTGCTATGTGATAAAACTAAACAAATTGTCGGAAAAAGATGAGGAAAGGCGGTCGGTTTGTCGAAATGGGAAGTTGTATGAGTATTATTTTCTTTTTTTGCAAAGGAGAGAATTGAAAATAGAAAGCAGATTGAATTGCTGTGTGTCAATTGCCAAATTTCTTTCCAGGAAATCTAACTTGTTTTAAGATATAGAATTGAATGCAAAATCTAGCACTAAATTTGAGATTCAACAAACACATAAAGCAATACCCAAAATTTTTGGCCTTCCTACATTAGATTCCTCCCTAAATTGCTGAACTTTTCGTTGCCTACCTGCAACAAAAAATTTTAAACTATTTCACATTTGACAAAGCTAGGTAAAAGTGTAATAAACAGGGGCCGTAACGGTTATAGTTTCTATAAAAAAAATATCACGATTTAGACGCTGTTTTGTAAATTTTATTTTACCTAACAAATTTTATAGATATTTTTATTTATTTTTTTGACAAAAGCTACAGCTATTCTGCAATTTAAAATTTACGTATTATAAAAAAACAAAAAAAAATAATAGCAAAAACAATACTATATATGACCGAAAAAATAATGATTACAAAATGGCGATAAAAATTATCGAAAAAAATTAAATCCAAAAAAAAACGATTATTTTTAATCGAAAAAACGAAAATCACTATACAACGATCAAATTTTATCACAAAAAAAAATTGAATTGAAAAATAACAATCAATTTTTATCGATAGAATAAAGAGCGCAAAATATCGATTAAATGATCGAAAAAGCTTTAATCCACAAATAACAATTATTTTTAATCGAAAAAGTAGAAGTCACGGTGTGTGTACTGATCAAATTTTATCGACAAAAATAAAATTAAGGAAGTAACTATAAAACTTTATAGAAAAGTTAAAAGTCACAAAATGTCGATCAATTGTTATCGAAAAAATAAAAATAACAAATAATGATTTATAAAAATACGATATATTCGAGGTCTTTTTTTATCGAATTCTTCTCAATTATTTTTGTATTCGAAAAAGTCAAAATAATAATATATGTATACAAAAAAAACATCCATGAAAATTTTAGGATCTTTTAAAAACATACAGTGATGTTTTATAAAACCAAATTTAGCCAAAAAAAATGAGTTTTTAATGCATTAAATTAAAATTTTTTTGTATTAAGTTTTCAAAGACCACCAAAACTTCGAAATGCATAAAATTTGGCATCAAGTTGTGGAAAAAATTTTAACAAAATTGGGGAAGACACCGACGGAAATCCAACAAGGCTTGGATTTTTTGTCCCCTTCGTCTTCTACTCTAAAAGAGTGCGCGACACAATTTCGTTTGGAAAGAGAATCAACTGATGATGAGCCGCGCCTAGAACGCCATTCGAGGACATTATCGATGACTTGCGAAGGAGAATTAGCAGTTTTGGCTCGACTTTCGAAAATAACAAGTTATGGACACCCAACATGGATGAGATGGCCCTTGGCGTGTTTGTTTGAGGGAAAGATTCTCCGAAGGATTATTGGATTGCAAAGGTGGATGAGTAAACTCTTGAAAGCCTTCGGTACAAATTTAAAATTCGATTAAGCAAAAGACAAGTTGACTTTCATTCAAAATACTAGACAGAATCGATAGACCACATAGCCGATCTTATCGTCACATGATGGACCTTCTTCAATTTTTAGCGATGCCATTACTTTAGGATTTTGTGTGTCAGCTAAAGCGAACCTGTGCCTCAAAGCACATCTAATAGGAGTTAGGAAGTCAGTTCCTGATATTAGCTAATTTGGCTTTCTCAATAAACAGAGGCAGGGTTGAAATTTTTTCCATTAATCTTTACCTGAATGCATTATTAGATTATAATGCATACCTATATATATCAAATTTTTTTTTCAATCCACAGTATTTTATGCCAGATATAAGACTACAAAAAACATTAGAAATGAGAGTAATGTTGTACACCAATCATAAACGCCTCATAATTAACTTCGTTTTTTTTTTTTTTTGCTTTTGATAAACGAAACCTGCGAGATAATATCTAATTTCACTTGGTCAAAAGAAGCTAAGCTAAACAACTTTACAAAAGTCCTAATGCCAACGCAATTAGTGCCACAAACGTCGCCAACGTCACCAACGCCAACAGCGTCATCAGTCTCATCGTCACCCCAAGAAACGCCAGCGCAATACACAAAAGCGGGGCCATTGAAAGGAAAAGTGAAATAAAAAGTGAATGTCAGATCGTCATATCAGTATATAAAAAAATGACAATTTTTTTTTATAAACAAACAACACACCTTACTGCTATCAGTCTATCAAAGTGCTACCCATTACAATTCTCACTTCTAGCTGTGTGCGTATTTAGATATGCACGTAATTCATAAAAAAAAAATATATGCAGGACATTACTGCAGCGCCTGCTCCTGCTCCTGCTGCTGCCAAGTACAGCGACTTTCAAGTCTATGCATCTAACATCGCTGACATCGCTGCCATCGTTGACACGTTAATTGCCGCTTGATGGATTGCCAAACGTTGCGTTGAAATAAATTTAATATCTTACAACCCCGTCCTTTTAACATTGGCTACGTTGGCGTGATGATGGCAAATGGAAGGCGAAGGAGCAGCAAAAAAATAAAAATAAAAAAATTATGTGAAGAAAAATTAGTGAAAGTTGCGGGTGAAAAGTAGAGGGAATGAGTTAAAGGAGTGGGAACAAATTGATAGGAAAAATGCGTGCAACGTGGACCTACGTCGTTTTGCAGCTGCCTTGTCGCACTCAGTTAAATACTTACATATTTCCGGTGGGGAAGAGCTGCGCCTACGTCACATCAGTAAGCCATAACCTTTGCGCAAATGAGTGGAAAATGTGGATATATAATAAGCACATATGTACCTACCTGGTGGGAAATGTTTTTGAAAATGACGCATCAGCAAATTAGATAGACTAAAAAAAGATCCCAAGTATGGTTAGTTTAAAGTTCCAATTTATTATTAGAGTTATTCATAAAAAATTATAGATGTAATTTGAATAATTAGACTCACTACTTAGTTTATGCAGAGGCGCACTCAGAAAAAAAATATTAAGAAGAAAGTAAATTATTTTGAACAAAGTATTACACTTCTAAGAATTTGTAGGAAGTTTGAACACTCAGTGAAAATATACATATGTTGAAAAATCCGAGACCAGCATATGAGTACGACTAAAATTTTATTTTATAGCGTTTGGTTTTCTCGAAACAATTTCGACCAGTTTGTTTTTCTCAGCACTGACTTATAACTTGGTTATTTTGAAAGTAAATATGTCAATTTTGATTTAAATTTACAGTAAGCATATCTTCAGGTAGGCTATTCATATAAAAACAAATATATACACATTTCACCCAAAAATTGGTTTTGTTTATATTTTGTATAGAACTATAAAATATTTTCAAACGAGATTTGCGAAAAAAATTTGGTCGACAGGATGTTTATTGGCAAAGAATTAAAAGGACTAAGATGGCCCATAAGCCAAAATCGAACAAGTTTTGTCTGAGTTATTGAAGTTTTTTTTGTACTAATCTTTTACGAAAGTATCTAAAATCCCAAAAAAAACTCTCAATATTATCATTCCGTTGAAAATTTGTTTTTAATATTTTTATGCCAAAATTTTCAACCTATAGCGCTTTTATGAACTGACGTGATTTTTTTTAATATAATTCAGCCTAAGCAAATCTCAATATTTTTCCAACATGTTTTTAGTTGATGTCTTAAATATAATGGAAAACCGTAAAAATTTTCCCTTGCATGGGTGGGGTGAGGTACCCTATTACAGATATATTTTTGCTATAAATATAATTCGTTTTTTTTTTTATTTTAATAAAAAAATAGAATTTTTTGTAAAATCTTCATATGCAGTTATATTGAAAAGAATTTTATTTAAATAAAGTGCATGAATGGAAATTTAATTGCCTTTCTATTTAGAATATAGTTCGTTTTCTTTAAGTTTTCATAGGTCGGCCTTTTTAAAGAAATTACATAGATTTTTAAGCTCAGTGACAAAATTTTGAATGTAGATTGAATAATAGTTGCAATATGATTTGACGGTAAAATTTGTAGAGAAAGACTAACAGGATAGATTTCCTTGTTCCTGTGTTCGCGGTAGAATTCTCAGCACCTTTGGGTTTTCTGGCCCAAAAGTAAGTAGATTGCAAATGGAAATATTATCAGGCGCTCAGAATAATAGTTATTTCAGATCAATTTTAGAAAAGTGATTAATTTGAGACTTACATACATATATTATATTGTATTTCGAGATTATAATTCCAAGACAAGTTCAGACCCATTTTCTGTTTAGAGTAACAAAGTAATCTAAAAATGCATTTTTACTTTTTTGCATTCACCTTATTTATGAAAACTGTAAAAAACTTATTTTTTTTTTGTAATCAGAAAAAATTAAGGCCTGAACGCCGTAAATGTTAAATTATCTCATACCGATTTTTTTCCAACTCTGTTTGACATTTAACAAAATTGCCTGTGTCTATTTCCTAATTATCATTTTTTTAATAAAACTACTATGCCAAGTGACCATGTGACAGATATTGTCTAGTTTTCAGAAATTCTTCTATGAGTCTATTTTTTAGGGGGTTTTAAACTGTGTTCACATTACAGCGTAAATTACTTAATTTCAGGCAAATTACTTTACATAACTCCAATGGGTTCAAAATTGTCATACCTAATTTGTTTTGGCAGTTATGCTATTTGATCAGAGGAAAAAATGCAAATTTGTGCAATTTTTTTTACATATTTCACTTTTGTTGTTATAATGTATTTTTTTTTTTAATTTACGATCACGAAACAAAGACTATAGAGGCAAGTAGTAATTGATTGAAATAGTTATATTACAAAATAGATTATTCGGTTTGGCTATGGGAGACTATGTTTTTCGATTGTTATCGATAAAATTTAGAGCCGACATGTTTGGTTTATCCTTTGGTTCTTAATTTGTGAGAAGTTTTTTATTGATTTTATTGAGAGATTTCAGAAGGCACTATTACTTCATTTCAGAGATGGGGTTTCCAATAGAGTGTTCAGTTTAAGAATTGAGTATCCAATGAATTATTTAATTAATAAATAATTTCACGATTTTCTATTGGGTATTCGCACAGACATAGTGCAATTTTTTTGTTGCCTCACGTGAAACGCATACCGGAAATGGTAATCATGCGGAAATGACGCCAAGACGAATTATGTAAGCTTTTTTCTCCGAAAAAGAACTCAACTTTGTACTTGTACTTGTATCTTTGTAATGTATGTGTATGAGTATATTTATGTTTTTATAGGTGGGCGTCCTGCTTTGCTTTTTCGAAATATTAACGCTAAATGACTTACGCACCTTGCCACACGAACGTCCATAACGTCAAACGTAACAATTGCATTTGCAACATTGACACAAAGTACATTATGAGAAATTCATCAAATGTCATTCGGATTGCATTTTTTATTTTTTTTTTATTATGCTAACTAAGACAGCAATAATGAATGTTGGAAATGAACAAAGTATAGCTATCATAAAATACAAACAAAATTAAAAAGTGAATGAAAATAGTAAAAGTAAAAACGTGTTTGTGGAAATGGGCGTGTGGATAATGGCTTATAAAAATATTATTATTGTGTTTATTATTATGCGGTTATTAAAAAATGACGGTACGTGCATGTTGACACGCGAATGTACGAGCGTAATAATTAATGCAACAAATTGCAGTGTAATGTAAGGGTGGTTCAAAATGTATATGTATACCTATTTCTAAGGCGAAATATTGTATATTTCAAAAGAAGTAAGCAATTTTCCAAGTTGGATCCATAGGAGGTGATAGCAAGATAAGCAAGGCGAATTCGTTGTGTAATTTAGCGAGTGAAATGTCAAAATCTGAATTCGCCAAGTATTGCCCATATATTTTTTGTGTGTAAACAAAACAATCCAGGCGAATTTGGAATGAAGAACAAGCATTCAGCTCATGGGTTGGTACTGCCTTACATGAATTTCCCTTTACAATTTTCCTTGTGTTAATGAAATAGTTTTTCTCTTGGTTTATTCACTCTCTAAACGACAAAAATATCTCACGACTCCTATGACATGATTTGATTTCACGCAAGCGAGGACAATTTGTGATCGATATTCGCCTGGCAATGGTCGGACCCATTTTTTTGGGGATAGAGTAGCTCGTATTCGTCTAACAACAGCATAACAGCATACAGCGGCTACCCCTGTCGCCTACACGTATGAGGGAACTTAAAAAGTTCGTCTAATTGGGGACTCTTAAATCTTTAAAACAAAAGCAAAAAATGCCAACTCCTCGCATTTCTTTAACGACATCTCGTACTAAATTTCAAAACGATCGCTTAAAAGGGAGACGAGAAAAATAAAATATCTAAGGACGGATCAGACGAAATTCCACCAAAAACTCAAACAAAAATCTGCTTTACGATTTTCTTTTGTTTTCGATATTTTTTATTCGATACTTTTATACCAATATTTTTGGGAGTCGAGTACTTGAACCCCAATACCGTATCGAATTTTCGAGGAAAATTATTTACAGACCAATACAAACCCTAACCGCGATAAAAGGGTAAGCGACATATGTATATATGTCTCCAATTTTTTTTGTTGTTACGGAAATGTCCCTAGAGCATCTAAAAAACTTTGAAAAATATGTCGCCAAAATTTGTTCACTGTTGTGCCTCGAATATATACATAGCTATGGAAATTAAGCAAAAAGAAAAAAAATAATAATAATTGCAAGACTGTTTACAGGTGGCTCCGAAAATGCTAGACATGATCCTTTTCTGCAGAAGGCGAGCACCAAGTAGGCCGAGCAAAATTTTCTACTAACGACGTCACTGTGGATATAGTGAAGTTCTAAGTTGCTAGATCACAAGTCATAAAAAGTTTTCTCAAATTTTTTGAAAAATCGTAGAAAAGAGGACTTGCGGTGCTACTTATTGCATCACGGCAACGCGCTGGCTCACACTGCTAAAATAATGAATATATTTGTTGCGATCTCTTGCATCGAAAAAATATGACCGGCATCTTGTTCTCCAGATGTAGGCCCTTTGGCTAAACAATTAAAAATCGAAATTTGAAATGAATGGTTTTTAACAGCAACGCGGAGATAATTTATGACGTTAATGCTGAACTTAATAAGACTAAAAAGCTATATTTTTAACTGCATCTTTAAGCTCAAGACGTGCATTGAAATCTATGGCGATTATGTTGATATAGAGAAGATAGAGGTAAGACGAAGATTAAGAATAAAAATGAGAGGATTTTTTCAGCTTTTTTTACCTTTGATTAAGACGAAAGGGTATTATAGCGCAAGTATAAGAAGTAGAAGCCAGAGACCCATTCCCAAGCATACAAAATCGATCAGGACCACGAGCTGATTCGATTTAGCCGCGTTCGTCTGTCTGTGCACTGAAAATAGTCAAGCTAAAGATAATTTATAGCTCTCATACGACTGATTGTTCAGACATGATCTACTACATTAACACTCCTATATTTAGACAGCTAAAGCCGTGAAATTTTGTAAGCTATTTACTGAGAAAATCATCAAGAATAGATTCTGGTTAGATACTTCAACATTTATTGCATTTCTTGGAATGGAATTTAGCCAACTAGGACCACATTCATGCTAGACGATCTTCCTATTACAAAACTACAAACTGTGACTGATTAGTTATTGATAAATTTTTCTGTAGACATTTTAGTGCCGATAACATATGAAATTTCGAAAAAAAAAAAAAAACAAAGAACATAGATTGCAAAGAAGATGCATGGCGTTTCGTTACCCATGGCCAACATTTTAGTCCAATTTCATCGCAGCAGAAACGAATTAGATCTAATAAGATTCTTATATCGATCAGCAAAAGTCAAATTAGTTATGGTGTGGGAAAATTGGACGGAATTTTTTAGTTCCAACGCTTATTATTATTAGATTTCCATTTATATCTTTATATTTTAATATTTAAAACCAAAAATGTATGTTATCATACTTTACTTTATTTTATATGCGAAAGGTAAATAGTATTTTAAAATGGGATATTTTTACGATAACAATAAAGTTTTTTATATTAAGGAAAGGTATAGAGGTTTCGACAAGGCCGAAGAGAGCACTTTCGCACTCCAATCAATCAGACTTTTGTTAGCGCCCTCGCATTAGACGACATTTCCAGGATTTAAGGCATTTCTTCATGTTTAGTAAAACCCCAAACCATGTGCCACATTATTGTTATGATTTTCCTTTTTTTCTACAATAATATCTGCTTCGCTGCTTCTTTCTTTTCCGTGCATTCGGCAATTATAAAGTTTTTCAACTGCATGTCCATTTAATAAAAATATTTCGTTTTTAATTTCTTTCTGCGGTTTAATTTTTTCCCTTCAACTACCCCTACAATGAAAATGAAATTAATGTAAATTATGGTTATTATAGTGATGTGATGTGGTTTTCTAATATATTAAGCGCTAATAATAACCACACCTTGACGTGCGTTCATCACCTGTGTCAGCCAAGAAGGAACTCTGCTCTGTTGGCGTTCGCATGTCTAACTTCACCTCGGTAATTATTTCATACTTTTATGAGCAATATGCCATGAAATGGCCAAACAACCGGCCAACGTCTAGGGATTAAGTCAAAGTTAAATTGCATGCATGTTTGAGTATGGGTGTGTGTGTGTGTGTGTGTGTGCGTTCGTGAGCAGTGATATCCTGCTTAATTTGTATGTACAATTTATATCATACTAAATTCTAAACTCATAACGCGGTTTATGTCCGCTTATTGTTGCTAAGTAGATGCGGGTGTGGGTGTGTGTGCGTGTGTGTTGGTGTGTTTATTGTATGGCACTTTTTATTATTGCTGCGTATAAAGACGGTCGAGATTCCTGAATTATGTAAGCGGTTGTTGCTCTCAAGAAATTAATTTGTTGAAATGCATTAAAATTCTGAGTTGCATCGCGGCTGGGTTTGGGTTTTTTATTATTGATGGTTAGCTAAGTGCATTTGGTTCGATTTGTGACTTTAGTGCTGGCTGGATTGTAGCAAATTTGCCACTTTGTATTTTTTTTCAATATTTTGTAAGTTGATTATATGGAAAAAATTGATTGTGAGATGTGGCGAAAATTGTATTAATTTCTTTTTCAAAATTATATTTGGTGTTATCCTTCAGTTAACATAAATAGCATAAATGGATTCACATTTCTTAGCCATAAAACTAAAATTAATTTTCATTTAAAATTGAATATTTAAAAAAATCGGTTATAAAAAATATTAAAAAAAATAACAAATCAGCAACATAAAATAATCAACTGCTACGTTGATGTCGTTGAAAAAGAAATAAATGCAAAAGAAAATGATTCTCAACTATTTTTTAAAAATGTATTTTATCAAATTATTTGGTACATAATTCCATTCAATGCACCTCTGGTCATTCGGTCTCTTCTTTAAAAAAATGTTATATTCATTTTCTTCAGCTCTAGCCAATGTAGTATTTAATTTTTGTTTTTCAGATGGGAATGAAATATTTTCAAAAAATTAAATTTATTTTTCCAATAACTGGCAAGCCCATTCAAAATATGTATATTTCGAATATAAGTAAGGTATTTTTCTTTGCACATATTTCGAAAAAGACCGCATTATATCCAAGATTTTTTAAGCATGTCCGTAACGTTTATAATTTTTATTAAAAAAAGAAAAATATTGATTTAGTCGTTATTTTGTGATATTTATTTTTTCGATAAAAAAATAATTGTTACTTTTGGAATTTTATTATTTCGAACACATTTGATCGTTATTTTTTCTTATACATTTCCTATCAAATTTAATCGTTCAAAAAAAAATATTTTTTAACGAAAAAATTAAATAAAATATTATCGATCAAATGTGATCAGAAAAAATTAAATCGAAAAAAATTGATTTTCTTATCGAAAAAATTCAAAAATATCATTCAAAATTGATCGAAGAAATAATAAAGAAAAAACGAGCACAGATGATTAAAAAATAAAAATACAAGAGGAACGTTTATTTTCGAAAAAAAACAAAACAGAAAACAACGATGATTTAAAACAAAAAATCTTCTAAATAAAAATAAGGTTAGATTTGTATAGCATATAACATGAGGGTAGAACGATATTTTCTAGTTTCATTTTGCACGAATCCTTGCCAATGATTTTTTGATCCGAAAAAAACTAAATAGCGATTATTTTCGGTCACCAAATTTAAGATCTCCATTGATCGCCAATTGATACAATAATTTATTTAACTTTATACCTAGTTATTTTTATTTTATAGTGGAATTCATAGCTGTAGCCCCACCGCCTATTGACCAGTTTTGTCTTTTCATTTTTTGCCAAACTTAATTTTAGTTATTTTTTTTTTAATAAAAATTTTGCTTATTTTAACAAAAAAGCCGTTAAAATCCACGTTTAAAATTTTTGGGCTGAAAAACATGGATCGGATGTATTTGGTATTTTTGGAAAATAGTAGGTAGTAAAATCCCAGAAAAATTTCAACAAACAACAGGAAAAAAATTTCAAAAACATGCAACATTTTTGTATGCTCTCTAAAGGGCAAGCTATTTGATATTAAGTTTAATTTTTCGACGAATAATTCTCTTTTTTTAATTAAATTTTATTTTAATTTTAAATAAATTTTTGGAATGTTTCCTTGATGTGAGGGCAAAATTGAAACTTTTAGCTGAGAACTTATGCATTAAAATGTGCTACGACAATATTTCCGTAAAATCTTACTGTGTGCTTTTTAACCTCTCATTTTGCCCAGACATAGATTTTAATAATTTTTTTTCACTTTTTTGAAAACACCTAGAGCCGAGGCATGAAAACTTTAGTAGGCCATTTAAAAAAAAAAAAAATTGCGCTAGTTTTCACAAAACCAGCTGGCGTTTTACACTTGGAAATTCTCAGCAGCATTGCAATCAACGTCATCTTTTATGAAATTTGTTTTGAAAAATTCTGCAAACAAATTAGCAACTTCCGTTCGAGTAAATTTTTCACTTAGATTTACTGCCGACCTTTTCTCGCTCTCTTTTGCATGAGCTAAGCAAATTTTCATCTTATTCGATTGGGTCAGCAAAACCTCTGCACACCCTAATGTACAACGGTTGGTATACATTTGCCTATACATGAAACAGACCTAGGTATCTGCCCAGCATATGTTTGGCATGCAACTGACAGTTGACGAGTGACCTGACATACTGCTGTAATTAACAACAACAACAACCACCACCGACATCGACATCGGTATCAATACAATAAAGTACCGAGCACGAGAAACAGCCAACTCATCAGTCGACAACGATTGACTTTGTATTGGCAGTGCATATCCTTAGTGTCGTGACGGTATTGCCAACGTGCTAGAAATGCGTGTGCGTGTGTGTGTAAGTCAAAATACACGCACACACACATTGAAATTTGGCAGGCAGACAAGGGAGAGATCTTTGAGTCTATTAACAACACTAATGTGCGGGAGATCAACGCTGCGTGAGTACTCGTATTAAACGAATCGGCATGCAAGGCGAGACAGGACAAAAGGCGTCCCATGGCGCAGCTGACAAACAGCGCAACGTCTGCAACTGAAAGGAGTTGAAGTGAAATTTTGGGTGAATATAAAGAAAATAATAATAAAAAGTAAGCGATGTTAACGAATTAATAATTGTAGGTATAGACAAAATGTAAACGCCATTAACTTGCATGCGTAATGTTAGACACAAATTTTTTGAGATGCGATGCACTTCGTACAGCAAGCAGGCTGTATGGAAAAAGAAAATTGCATAACTTGCAGAAAATTCAATAAAACTTAATAAACGTAGTAAAGTGAAAGTAAAAAAGAAATAAAAACAGAGGAATTGCAAAGAAAATTGTTGTCAGACAAAAGTTGGCAATGTCTCGTCACACAGCAGGATATTGGCGTGCTCGGCTCGCCGGCGTTAAAGGACTACATGCTGTTGCTGCTGTGGGAGCATATGGCTGGCGGGTAGTCGAATGTCATCAGCGACATATTGGCGCTTACGCAGTGCGCTACACAAACATGAATTCAATTTAACATAAAATCATTAAAAACAAAAATAGAGTAGCACTTCATACATTTGTTGCTTTTGTGCCGCCTACCGCCTGCCGCTCACAAAAGCCAAACTCTTTTCGATTAATAAAGTGTCAGTAGCAATATTACAAAAACACACACTGCCCCATACGAGCTAAGAACTTTTGTTTCTGTTTTTTGTTTTTTTTTTTCAGGACAAGTGCACTAACTGTGCGTCTCCGGTTGATGGTGTCCGTACATGGCTTCCTCTGTCCTAATAAATTGCATTGCTTTAAGCAAATATCGTATATGTAACTTCTTACTTCTGACTATTCGTTGCTCTCGCTTTCCCATTATTCTAATTCACGCCCTTTTGTTTTGTACTGTGTTTCCCTTGAGTATCAAAATTTATTATTGATCATAAATAGTAAAACTTTTATTGCTCACAGCGTGTTGCCTTTGATTAGTGCTCACCGCTCTACGAAGCTAAATAGTTACTTTAGATATTTACATAGTTGGTTGAGAGTAAATGGTGAGCGTGATATTTTCATTGTTTCAATTTTGGAACAATTTTGTTTCAACAACTAGCAACTTCAATTATAGAAATATGTGCAAAATTAACACTCTCTAAACGCGTATGCAAAAAAGCCTGCATAAGTATTATTCAATTAATTTTTTGGAATCCATAAATAAAAGATTTTATATTTTGTGCAGAAAAGTTTTGTATATTTCTATTTATTCCAGATACCAAAAATAATCATTATTTTGATTTCTTAGGATCAAAAAATCATTGGGAAAAATTCGTTCAAAAAAAACTAAATTAACTACATATATCGATCTAATCTTTGCTCCATATGCTATATGAATCTCATCTTATTTTTATTTAGAACACTTTGGGGTTTAAATCATAGCATAATCGTTGTACGAGTATTGCGATTTTTATTTTTCCGATCAAAAATAATTTTTTTTGTTTTCTTTTATTAATTCAAATCGTTATTTTCTAAGTTTTTTTTTCGATCGAAAACAGTAGTTATTCTTGGCTTTTACTTATCATAATTGATGGATGTTTGATCCAAACTGTTTTTTTCGATTACAAGTGATCTTAATTCTTGGATTTTTATTTTTTCGATCAAGTTTGATGTTTATTTTTTAATTTTTATCTTTTAGGATCATATTTAATCGATATTTTGTGATTTTTTGGATCTAAAATAATCGATATTCTTGGATTTTAAAAACGAATTTGCTTCAAATTCAATATTTTTTTAAATTATTTGCTGGTAATATATAAAAATAGACAAACTGCCCAATATGTATTATTTTTTACCGCCGAATATTTGCACCATACTTGAGGTAAAAATATCGAAATTGCGATTTATTTTACTCTGAATTTCTATCGATATATAACGATATATTTTTTTCATATCTTCACGGCGACAACAACTTCAACATAACCTAAAGTGTTGTAAGGAATCCGTAAAATTTTCACTAAATACGTCGATAAATTAGTCGATATTTTTAATCTCGAAATATCGATAATATTTGTTGAGTACCAAATTAGCATCAAACTCAATATTTTTTTATTATATGCTAGTAATAAATAAAAATAATAAAATTGCCAAATATGTATGTAATTTCGGCTTGCGGTAAACATTTTTTTTTTTTACTCTTCATTTCTATCGATATATATGTATCTGTTTGATTTTTTATTTTTATAAACTCACTGCGATAACAACTTCAACCTAGCCTAAACTTTTGTAAGAAATGACCAAAGTTTGCGCTAAATACGTCGATATTTTTATTTTCTCAATATTTTTTTGAGTCTCAAATTCGCATCAAATTTTAAATATTTTTTTTTATTTGCTAGTAGTAAGTTAAAACAATACAACTACCAAATGTATTATTTTTTTCTCCATCGAATTTTTTCACAATTATTTAGGTAAATGCGGCTTGAGCTGATTATATCGAAATAACGATATTTTTTACTTTGCATTTTCATCGATATATATCGATATATTTTTTTCTTATGATCATCCCTACGTCACCGCAAAGGAATAATAATCGACTATATATCATTTCGTTGGGTTAGAGAAATCCATTCAATCGAGTATGGAAGGGAACACATAAGTTGACTATTCAGAATTATCGATCAATTGACTCATTTTTTTTTTACTAAAATACAACGAGTTGGAGCAACGCACTGCTTACATGGCTCAATTCGACATACGTCTTCCTTTAGCGAGAATACAGATGTGAAGAGATATACAACAGGATGGATTCACTGTACATCTTCTTCGGATGGCATTTCATCAAAAGTAGAATAGGCAAAATTTTATAAAAATAATAACTTAGAAATGACAAAGCTTTTGACTTGTTAATATGCTATCTTACCAAATATTAAACTTGTTTTTTGAAGGCACTTTCATTTGTATGTAGATTTTTTGTCAATCCAAATAGCCATACATGCGGTCGTTAAGAGAACATAAAATAAATATGAAAGATTGCTAGATGCGGATAAATTTAGGAATGTGTAGAAAGTGAATAACCAAATGTTGAAGATAAAACAAAACAAATTTACGTTAAATTGAACTTATGAGGCATAAAAATTCGTTCCACTACTTTAACGCGCAGGACGAAGAATGGGGAAAAATGTACCACAGGAAGAGACGTGAGTAATGAAAACCACGTATTTTATATGGGAAGTGGTAGATAGATAACATAAATAGCAATGGAATGATAAAGAAGTAGAGTATAAATAAAATAAATTTCTGGCGTAAAGCAAAATTAGGAATCATGAATAAATGAAGAAATATAAGAATAAATAAATTGGTACGAGAAAGTCAACTGAGATCAAAAAATATTTGCACGTTTCATAGAAAGGGTGGTGGCTAATGCAATGAGTGTTGCCAGATGGACGATGCCGTCGAGATTTGGAGGATTTTCGGCAACGAATCGTGCGATTAGAGCAAAGATTTCAATGGTGAAAATGACAATTAAGTTTGAACCAATAATTTACTAATGGCCGTATTCATAAAACATAAAATAAAGTGAAATTTTCATAAAAACTTTCGATTTATAATGCGCTTAAAAACTTTTTTAGTTTTTTTTTATGAATTTCGGTGTTGGAGTTTACCATCTCTATTTTCCAGGAAATTTCCCACACACTCGCACTTTTTTCCAACATACATATATAAATTTAGAAAACTATAAGTTTAAGATTTAATGAAAATGAAAATATCCGAGCAGATGCTCTTTGTAAAGTTCTGTCTAATGTAAGGCGCGCTCATTCCTGTAGTGGTTTCCCAACCATATCAAAATTCCTCTCAAGATTTCTTTATTATTGCCAGCATCGGGCTGGGCATGCTTAAAATTTTAAATGTAGTATACACAAAAAATAATATATTACAGATGTTTAACATTTTTCTGAGCTCAGTGTAGGAAAAATAATGGAAATGTGAAATTTTGAAAATTTTTGGAAATTTTTGCATTTTTCTGAATAATAAAATTAAATTCGACTTTTTAAACAGGTGGCAACCCTGTTCAAAATATAGCTAGCTATAATCCTCTTTAGCGACACAAATTATTTAATACTCATACTGAGTTGACACCCATATTTCACTTTTTCACACAACTTGCGCATAATTTAATTAAATTTGACTTTTAAATCAGGTGGCAATCTTTTATATGCAATGAGCCCTCTTCTCAGTGAATCGAAAGACTTTTGCACCCATATTTTCGAAAATCAAATAACTCGTGTGTGTAATTTAATTACATTCGACTTTTCAAACATGTGGCAACCCTCGTAAAAGTAAGTTAATAGCCTTCTTTTCGAGAGTAACCGCTTGATGCATATAATTATTTTAATATTTCATATAAATTGTGTACATTTTGGTTAAATTTTACTTTTCATACAAGTGGCAACACTCTCCAAAGCATAAAATGTACCTTCGACCTATCCTCATACCTAGCAAATATACATAAAGAATTTCATTAAAAAATCGCACGATCCGTTTCGGAGAAGTTCGACCGCGAACAGCGTGATACGAGATTTTTATATATAAGTTATAAAACTATGTATATTTTAAATATTTTATAGTTTTGGAAACTGCTTTAATGCAGATTTAATTATTTCTTTTACCACATCGATGTATAGTTGAAATAAAAATAAAATTTCCCTCTTAAAGAATTCCGACAACTCTTTTGTTTAATCCTAATCATTCGATCGACTACCAGGGACTTTTGATCGAAAATATTTATGAACACATTTTTAATCATTCTACCCAACGTGTTAATTTTTTTTCAATTTTTAGAAAAGTGGCTAAATTATTTTGAAGAAAAAGATAATTAAACTCTTTTTGTAATACTACAAAAGACCATAAAACCCCCTATGGTTTGAAAGAAAATATAATGTAATAAAAATACAATCAAAAAAATTTAGAACTTGGGTATCAAAATTACGATTTTTGAAAATCCTGTGGACTATTCGAGATTTTTTTTTGTCTGGCAACACTGCATGTAATATTTATACACATATTAAGTCTTAATGAGTACTGAATGCAAACAAGGAAATAAACGAGGAAACAGTCGCGTATAGCGCACATAAATACCAAATTTTTTCTTAAGAAATATGAAACAGATTTGGATGTAAAGACAAAGAGAAAGAGGAGCAACGCTATTTATTGCCATTATGATTGGAGCACTTAAATTTTGCGAGCATGTAAGTGCATTTATTTATTTGACTACAATCAAAGATGTAAAGCTAAAGTAGGAAAATACAAAAGTGAACTGTGAAAAGATATTAAAGATTTAGGACAGATAAAAAGAGTTCGAAGTATCAAAAAAAAAAAAACTATGTGAGCAGAATAAGCAAAGGAGCGGTAGTAATAATAAAGTTATACGCATACTTGCATTTGTGCTTAAAATAAGGGGATGAAATTGAAGTACACGAAGGCTTGGTAGCAATAATTTTTGGCAACACCAACCCACACACTCAAGAAACGAGCGAAGATACAGGATTTTATGTGAGCATTCTACTACATACCTACATACATATATAAATAAATAAATTTTATGGGCTATTCGTATGTGAAACTGTAACTAAGTATTTGTGTGTGCTTGTGTCTGTGTGCTTGTGTGTGTGTGTTTCTGTTCATTTGTTTATCGTTTCAAAGTAGCGGCGCCTCAGCGGAAATCTCAGTTCACTTGCTTTTGATGTTGTGTGAAAAGTGGGCGGATTGCCAGGACAACAAATAGCTAAAGCAGCTACATATAACGGCTAGAACAATAACGAAAGTCACTTAAAATGCTGCTGCTGTTGCTGCTGCTGCTAAAACCGCGTGCTTGCTGCGACTGCGAAAGATAAAAATGTGCACACAAAATACACAACGTGTAGTAGAAGTAAAAGTAAAATCACAATCAGCGCTTGACATTGAAAAGGAGTTGGCGCTAGCTGACTAAATGCCTGATTGACTTCAAAGTGCGTGTTTGTTGAAGCTGTGTGCTCTACTTCCTTTTGGTTTGCCCGGAATGTAGCGTAACCTCGATTATTGTTATTGTGTTTGCTCAGTGTTATCATTGTTTTTTTTTTGTTTTGTTGCTGGGCTAATGTTGTTAGTCTTACTGCAAACTGTTGTCGCTTTTTGTTTACATCTCACCACGTCTAATTAACGTTAATGTAACGCCAAGTTAATGTCCCAAGTCATAAATTTTGGTTGGCGCGGCAACAACAACAACCAAACGACCAAATAATCGAAACAGCCAAACCAGCAACAAAAACCAAACTCAACAATCAAGTAAATAGCCTACCTACCAACTAAACTTTGCGCATCTTTAAAGGTGTCAATTTACCACAACCACTCCCACTTTTCCTATCCTATTTATAAGTGGTGTGTTTTCCTTTTTGAATTCTCCATAGCACAAAGGTTCCATCTTCGTATATATCGCACGATGTTTTGTTGCTCATCCTCGCTATCTGTTGAGTGATTTTGACATGGCGGTGAAATGTGGCAAAAACGTGATTTCACAACCTTGACATCTTTGCCTTAACACGCCTTTGCTTGCTTTTGTTGTTATTATAATTGTAAGTGAAATTTTACTTTTGGTTTGCCATTTCATACTCTTATAACAACCTTATTGGATTTTTTAGATATATAGATACATCAGTGTCGATAACAAAGTTGATTTTTGATTCAGGCAGACGCACAGATTTTTGTAGAGTGATTAGATTATTTTTATAGTCGTTCCGGAAACGGAAGCGGGGGAAAGAATGTTTTTGATTTGGCAAAAAGAGACCTTTCCTCTAACAATAGTGCCAGTATAACAGTCACAGATCCAAGGTCCATAAATTCGATTTTTTTTTTTTTGGAATAAACCGATTATTTTGTATTTAGATTTTAAAAAATGTGGCAACTCTCTCTAAAAATATTTTCGAAGTTAAGCTTTTTCAAGCTGTTTTAATTCGATACCCATATTTTAATATTTCATAAATATTTCTCATTTAATTTCATTTTCAAACACATGGCAACCCTGCTCCAAAATATTTTCGAAATTAAACTATCTTAGTGAACTCTGGTTTAACATTAATATAGCAGCATTTTAGGATTTATTACAAAAATTGCATTACCTCTTAAAATAGGTGGCAACTCTCTACACATTTCACATCAATATTGTCATAATGCAGTGAACTTAATAAATTTAATTAACCCTTCAGCATTTCATTTCGATACCCATATTTCAATGTTTCATTCGCATTATTCATTTAATTTAACTTTCAAGCAGATGGCAACCCTCTTCAAAAATATTACCAAAACTTAAGTTTCAAAATTTTCTCTCGCTTGACATCAGCATAGCCGCATTACAGTTAATTTATTAGTTAAATTGTATTACCTCTTTAAATAGATGGCAGCCCTCTTAAAAAGTGTTTTCGTTTGTTTACCTTTCGTTAAAAAAAATGTAAATATTTTAGTTAACACACAAAAATTTAATTAATATTTTGGAAAAGTGGCAACCCCATTTAAAAATATGTTTCAAAAGCTAACCTAAAGAATTTTTGTTCAACATCCGTATTGTAATACATATTTCATCAATATTGCAAATTTTATCAAATTTCAAACAAATGGCAACCTTCCCCAAACTATTTTCGAAATCAAGCTTTCTAAGTAGCCTCTCGTTTGACACCAATATAGCAGCATTTCAGTGAAGTTATAAATAAAGCCACATTATTTTTTAAATAGGTGGCAACACTCTACAAATGGGGTTTCGTTTACATCCTTTTCGCTTCACATCAACCTCGTTAATATTTTAGTATTTCAGTTAAATTATTGATTTTTATTAAACTTTTTAAAAATATGGCAACCCTATTCAAAACACGTTTATTATTATTTTAATAATTTTCGTTTCACATATGCATTGTAATATTCCTTGATTATGTGAATTATACTAAATTTAAATTTTCAAGCAGGTGGCAACCCTTTTCTATCATATTTTTCTATAAGCCTAAACCTCTATAAACTGCTTTCGTTGCACGCCGGCACTGTAATATTTTTTTAATTTTATAAATTTATTTGCATTTAAGTTTTAAAACAGGTGGCAACCCTTTTTAGCCATGATATTGCAATTTTTTGATATTTTTTACAAAAAGTAAACTTGAAGTTACAGTTTTAGTTTAACAAGTAATTTAAATTTTTTGGCTGGCTTGCCACACTTTTGGATAGGCATTTCCGAAAATATTTAGCAAATTTTAATTCGTTTTTGTATGTACATACATACATTTGTAAATTTGTATTTTTTGGCCTTGAATATATTTTTAATAAATTTTGTTAACTTCTCATCTAGACAAATATTTGTGTACACATACATTTTTCTATCTACACATTTACAATTACATATAATATATTAATATTTCAAGTAGCACTCTGACGCTTGCAATCAAAAGGTCAAAAAACAGGCTGCAGACCTTCAAAAGTCATTAGTTTAATTGAAAATTTCCTTGGCCAACAGCCAGTCTACATAGAAATATGCCAAAAGTCGCGACTGTGTGTGGCAACTAAATATTTTTGTAGTTTTTTTTTTTTTTCTTTCAAATAAAAATTATACCTACTTAGCTTTGCGCTTACATTTTGGCGTATAGTGAAAAAATATGAATATGCGATCGCCTGAAGAACAACAACAGACAGTGGCAAGGAGTATTGAAAGGACAACGAAATAAACAAACGGGCGATAGGATTAAGTCGGTGATGGGTTGGCATAGGTTTATTTGCATATACAGAGCCGTTGCTTTCACACTCCCAGTAAACATTTTCGAGGAATTTGGATTTCTGATTGGAGAAGAGCTGTATATTGTTAGAATTCGTTCGCCTTACGGTGGGACTTCCAGGATATTCTACAACTCTTGTGAAAAAATAATATATAGTGTATTAAAAAGAACAATAATGGAGAAATCTCTTCGATTCCTCAAAAATTATGCCAAAGGAAATAATTTATTTTTTTATTTTCCCTTTGCTCCACAATGAACAGTATGGGAGTACAGAGTGTACGGCGAACTCCAGGTGCGTGCTGAGGTATCTGACTCTCCTAGCTTTGAGTAAATCAATTTACGACTGCCTATTCCTAGTTGCTAGCCGGCTATTTGTAGTACTTGAAGGCCACAGGACCGAAGTCACGTCGCGTCAGTCCAGTACATTGCATCTTTTTTTTTTTTGATCAAGCTTGATCGCTTTTTTTAATTTATATTTTTCCCATCGATATGCGGCCCGATCGTCGACTTCACGAGAACAAATCGTTCCCATAAATTAACAAGCAAAACAAAAACAAAATGGGGAAAATTGTTTTTGTTTCACTTGTAAATTTGTGGGAATATTTGTTCCCGTGAAGTCGGCGATAGGGCCGATTATGTTATTTTCATTTTATTGGTAAAAAATAATCGTTATTCTTGGATTTAAAATTTATCGATCATATTTGATCGATATTTTGTGATTCCTATTTTTACGACAAATAATTATGGTTGTTCTTCGAATTAAAATGTATCGATCATAATAAACTCTAGTTATACGATTTATGTTTTATAATCAAAAAAAAATAAAACTTACAATATATCGATCAATATAAGGAGAAAATTTAAATCCAAGAATAACGATTATTTTTGATCGAAACAACACAACCCAAAAAAATCGATCAAATTTTATCATAAAAAACATAACGATCAAACTAGAGCGAAAGAATGAAAATCATTAAAACCAGTGCCCGTAACGGTTATACTTTTTAAAAATAATAATATCATGATTTAATCATCATTTTGGAACTTTTCTTTTTCGATCACAATATTTTGTGGTTTTAACTTTTCGATGAAGTTTTATCGATCATTTTAATCGATTGTTTTTTGATGAAAAATAATCGCTATCCCTGAGTTTAAGTTCTTGCGATAATAGCTGCTCGATATTTTGTGATTTTTATTTTTGTCTATTAAAAATAATCGTTATTCTTGGATTTAAAAGTTTGTCGGAGATGAAAACAATAGAGACAACACAAATATTACGATTTATGTTTTATGAGCGAATACGATTAATTTTGTTTAAAACCGCGAGATATCGATTAAATGTGATTTGATCGAAAACAAAATTTCAAAATAGCATTCAAACCGTATCGCAATAATAATAATGACAAAATATCGATCACATGTTATCGAAAAAATTTATATCACAAAAATTGTGAATACAAGAATAGCGATTATTTTTTATCGAAGAAATAAAAGCCAGACAGTATGGAGTATACAAAGATTTAAAACAAAAAATATCTTCTAAATAAAAGGAAATAAAATTTGGTATTGCATAAGGCATAAGAATTAGCTCGATATATTACAGATATGTTTGGAACAGTCCATTTAATCGCAAAAAAAAATATAAAAACATATCGAAAGAACCCGTCATTTTTGATCCCTGCTTTTTGTTGGAAGTTTTAAATACGAATAACTCGAAAACTAGATACAGACTCCAAGAAACCGAAATCGGCATACTCGAATTATCTTGGCACCCATGATCTGCATGCTATTGAATATTCGAATGTTGACTAGCACAGTGCAATAGTTTGCGTAAGTCTACAGATAAATTCCTATTTATGTAAATAGATAAATGTTTGAACTTTTTGTTTTTTTTGGAAAATTCGCACGAAAGCCAAACATTGGCCGTTGCGGAAGATGCCAGGCCGAAGCCAAAGACACTGGATGTCTGCATGGGATATGAGGCAGATTAACAAACGAACAAAGGCAACAACAACAACAACAACAACAATAGCTGAAGCAACAGCAATAAGCGGCGAAACACAAGAATGGATGGTCGTACAAGTAAACACAAAGCGAACAAGCGGAAGAAGTGATAACATCAGAAACTACCACTACTACTGCCACTACTGCTACACAGGACACCCATTGAAACGGACATGCCGGCAACGGCAACACGGAGCATTGCAGTGCTGCCAACAACACCACCACGAGCAGCAACAGCCAACATACCATCAGCCAATAATAACAACAAAAATAACAATAACAATACAAACTATAGGCTAAAGCTGAAACGAAGCAATTTCGCGCAAACATAAAAGCAACTCCTGGGGAATTGTAAAAGAGGAAGTCGAGACATAGCATACACGGAGCAAGTTTGTTGTGCCAAGCAGTTGGGATGTGAAGTAAGGTGTTGCATCCTCTGCCAATGAAAGTGGCACAGTAACCCCGGTCAGACGCATGTATTGTACGATTGTAGTTGTTGGTGGAGCAAATTGTACAATGGCATATGCAGCTGTTCGCCACACACACACACACACACACATGCATGCATCCGAATGGTTAAAATATACCACAAGTTGATATGCAGCATATATGTATGTAGTTTGTTGAATAACTGCAGGCAAGTCGGAATTTTTATAAGCGCAGATATTTATATGCCAAAAATATTGTGATTGCTGTTTTGTTTTTTTTTTTTTTTTGTTTCAGACACATATGGAATGAATGTGAAAAACGAAAAACAAAAAAAAAAACCATTTGAAAAATATGCCGCAGAGGCACAACACCAACAACATACATACAATGAATACCCTCGCACATATGTTTTGTAAATGCAATGGAATATATGCAATAAAATGTAGTTTATTGAATACAAACAGCGAGTAACCAAATAGCAATATGGCTTTTCTTTATAAGCTTCGTTACTTGGTTAGTGTGCCTGCTAATATATTTTTACTATGCAAATGTAAAGAAATTTTTGTAAAATATATATTTTGTTGTTTCGTGAGTACCAAGAAATTAAATGTACGAGTATTTGAAATTCACTTCAACATTTAAGGATTTTCAAAATGAAGTTTGGAGAAAGGATATAAATAAAAAAATTTTCCACTGCTATAAGTATGTATATTCACTTTTTATCAATTTCATTTAAAAGTTTTTTATAGATATTATATTTTTCTCGTATGAGCCTTTATTTTGCATTGCATCGAGTTTTTTATACCCGAGCGCACCAATGCCCAAGGTATTACATATAACTTTGTTCATTTAACGGTTGTTTAGAATAACAAAAAGCAACTGGGATATATACCAAAATGTTCACAACCAAAACCGGCATCGACTAATCCATGTCTGTCTGTCTGTCCGTTCGTTCGTACATCGCATAACTCGAGCAAATATTAAGATATCTAGACCCAAGACAGGTTGATATTTTGAAAATGGAAGATAATTTGCTCCAATTTGATACACAGGATTGGGTTAGAGAAAATTGCCATATCTCAGAAACTGCATAACCAAACTCCACCAAATTTGGTACACTCAATTTAATGAGCAAAATTTAAAAAAAATTTAAAAATCGCGCCCACATGTCAAGTAATAGTACTATACAGAGGTAAAAAAATGCGATATTTTCCTAATTGGCTCAAATTTTATGCACGGAATGGGCTTGCACAAATAAATACACAAAATAAAAAATTTTCAAAATGCGTATAGAGAAAATAAGCATATCCTCGAAAATATGCCACCAAACTCTATCCAATTCGCTACACATATTGCATTTTAAATAAGAAAGAGAAGTTTGAAAAATTATAATAGTTGAACAAAAACACACATACCTCTTATATAACGGTAATAACCGAATCATGGCTTAGCTGCATCATGGCCTACGGCCGATAGCTTGCCGATTGGAAAATTCAGCGCTGCCCAGCCGCTGCCGCTGCCGTCGTCGTCGTCGTCGTCGTATAGTGTGTTATTGATTTTACCGCATAAAATTTACTATATAAAGGCAAATATTTTGTAAAATTATTAAATGTATTCTGATAGTGAAACTGATATAAGTGAAAATAGTGAGTGTTCTTATCAATATTCACCGCAAAGAAATAATGAGGAAAACAATGGACCAGCAATTGAAGAAAGTGACGATCAGGGATCCTGTTATAGTGGACGATACGATACCAAATTGCTCCGAAAACGAAGAGGAAACTGGTATGGAAGCGCAGCAACTTATTTCAAAAGATTTAAGCCCGATGATGAATCTAGCGAACACTCAAGCGGTAGGAGTTGCTATAACGAAAGAGAGGAAGAGGAAAAGGAAATCGGACAACAACTTGGAAATAATGAAGAAGAAGAAGATAGATGTGGACGAAGAAATGAAGAGGGCGAGTATTCTGCCAGAGGATGCAACTCAGATGTCTCTTCTTTCATTCATCTTTTTGATTTGGACAACGGAATTTCTTCTCCATGTGAATACAACATTGGAGACTTTGATCTCTCTCTCCTTAATACAGAAACAATACGAGGCGAAACGGAATTTACACACGTTGATGGACTCCCTACTTTATGTTCAAAAAACCCTAATAGCCCAGAAGAAAGATTTAGGAAAATGTTCACTGAGGAATTTAGTAACAATCCTCTTAGGCAGCGAGTGGTGCATGACGTATTTGGAACAGAATATGAGTTTGGAGACATCAACTTGGATTACCAACAATTATGCAGAAAATTTTCAGGTAATAAATATTTTTTAACATTTTCTATATATATTAATAATTTTTTTTAGGGACCATCCTGCTCATCGCATACCATGGGAACCATCTCCACATCGTCCACGACTGTACATATTCCAACAACTCCTGTAGATGTGTCTTCACAAAATACATACATCCAATCAAAAATCAATAGAAGATTTGCTAGACGAGTCGTTCCAAGTTGGAAATATTCGCTCCAACATTGGATCAATATCGCAATCTATCTGCAGAAGGATACCCGGCAATATTTATACATTAACATCGACGGGCGAACGTGGTTTCCAAGTAGTGAAACTATATGTATACGATTTCTCCAAGATTTGCAAGAAGCCAAAAACGGAATGAGATGAACCTATTTGTTCTAAAGTGCGCGGTGCCACGCCTATTTACAACATTTTGTCACTTCTTGTATTTGGTTATGCAACCCAATTCTGCAGATAAGATTTGAGAAAATTATCTTCAATAGTTATATGAGAGATAGGTGTGGTTTTTGACTGATTTTCATAATTTTCGAAATTTCAATTACTAACTTAAAAAGCCATAAGTGTACCAAATTTCGGTGTCATATTTACTTAAAAAAAAAAAAACAAATTACACACGTATTCTTTGCCCCAGTATGAAATTTGAGCAAATTAATTTTAGAGGATTACTATAATATCGGATATTGCGTACTGCAATGGGAATACTATGCGCTGGGCTCCTTCCACGATAACGAGACGCCCTTTTACAGTGTGTTACCCGGGGCTATTGTCGAGCCTCTGTAGACTAGGAGTCTAATCCGGTCTTAAGAGACCTATCTACTGCTTGTTTAGAGGCACGATTAGCATAGAAAAATCTATCGGGCTATCAGAGAAAAGTGAGTAGGGACACTCACCATTACTCTGGTTCATTGTAGTCAAGGACCCAGTGCTGAGACTGGCGATGGTATTGTCTACGCAGATGGCTTAGCGCTCATTGTCAGAGGAAGCCCAGGCTGAGGTAAGACTCTGGGACATTGATTATAAATTTAACCCGGATTGTGGCTATTCCAGAATTTTGAAAATTTTCGATTTCGTCCCACCTCTCTCTAAGTTCGTACCTTCCAATGAGACTTTTCGGCGGCGCCATTCACAGTAGCGAAGATTGGGCGGGATGGTTATCTACTTTGATAGTCAAGCGGAAATTAGAGCGCTTGGTTTGGTTATATATAGTTGAATAGAAAAAATTCTCTTTCGAAAACTTTGGAATATTTATTCATTAGAATAATCGCGGTAGCGGGGCACAGCGATAACCCAGGATATTTAGCAGCAAATGAATTAGCCAGGCGAGGTAACATGACTACTTAAGCACAGAGGGTTGCGGAATTTCCCGGGCCACATGTCGGCAACTCTTGAACGAATGGGTTCGTGACAAGCTTGGACACAGCTGGACAGTTACTAGAACGTTTGGGGTTAACCAAGAGCAGACGGGAGGTAGTCACAAGAGCTCCTTTAGGTGGCCAAGCCACTTTAGAAGATGAGGAGGTGTTGTCCACGTTGCTTTTGCGAAAATTTGCCTCTTGCGGACATATTGAGAGAGTTGAACTTAGGTCATACAAAAATGGTAATTGTGTAATTTAAATAAAAAGCTTTTTAATACCGACTACCTTTGCTGGCATATTTTGTGTCATAAAAAACTTCATACAAAAAACATATTCCGTTCGAAATCGGCGTACTTTTCACTGTACAAAGACTGACTCGGTCGGATGTCTATAGATATACATGTAATTTTACCGAAGCTATCCATGACTGAAGCTTCCATCAAAACATAACATAGTACTTCATTTCCACACACTGTCTCTATCGTACACCAAACTAATCTGAATAAGTTTTCAAACGCTTTCTACCATACATGGCATTTGTAATAAATTGTCAAAGAAAACAATAATACTTCGGTACATTGTGTGGCATAATTTTCCATATTGCATATCGATTACTTTCATGTGTTGGCCGAACTAGCAATTTGCATTTATGTTTTGAATCCTTTGCCAATTGCAACAACCTAAATGTAGAGGCGATGCAAAACACGCATGTTGAATACAACGAGACCGAATTACGCTAAAACAATAAATGACAAAATGTAAATACAATAATAACTAACAATAACCCGTCGAATAGACGAAGTGGTGCTAGGCAACTTATGGCTCGAGAGAGAAGGGAGTGATTAGTTATAGTCCTCTTCAAAGGCGCCTGGCTTGGCGTTTGTTATATATAGCGGAAATTGATTGAAAATTTAATAAGAGATCGAGAGAGAGAGGGCGAATAAGGGAAAACGTTCGTTGCGCTATAAATTTATAAAATAACAGGGTTCTATGACAGTGAAATATTTTGCATAAATGCGGATACATATCAACGCACACACACACACGCGCACACACATGAAGCTACATATGTAACTACTTCCTAAGCAGCAGGATTCCTGTACGACGTTTGGCTCTCCAACACTCGCTTCATAGCTTTTGTAAATATGTAGCAAAAACGAAAAAACACACACATAATAACATATGCCAATAACTTATGGCAAATGCAAACTATTTTCTTGGATAGATTTCAATAGTGAGATTAAAATTTTGTAGACGCTGCAGGACGGCAAAGTCGGTTTATAATAAAAACAAATAAACGCTCAAAGCTCATGCAGACAAAGGGTGCCTATGGCTGTGTGTGTATGCGTGTGTGTGAACAAGTAAGTTTGTGTGTTGTTCTTTGTAGAATTGAAAACTTAAAGCCAAGAAACGAAAATAATGAGGATTTTAAAATTTTCAATGAAAAAAAAAACAAAAGCTTCCAAATACCGGAAAACAACGTGCATGTTCTGTTAAAATTTAAAAAATTTTCAGTGCTATTTCTAAAAAAAAATTTTAACAATTTTTATTAATCGCAAAGAAAAATTTTTCTAAGTATGTATATTTTTTTGATCAAAAATATAACTCGTTTTTCTAGTATTATTTTTTCTCGCTGAAATTATGATTTTTATATAAATTTTTGTTTGGTTCGTAAAAATAACACTAGTTTACAGTACATTTGTTGCCGAAGAAATTTTAGCTGTTGCTGACTACATATAATATGCTATTTTCAAAAATATAATTAGAATATTTTTATCAGCTCTAGTTTCTGAGTTTCAGCTATGTAGGTATTAGACAGAAAAAAACATGTATTTAATAAGAAAAACTTTATTTAAAGAAACAGTTAATCATTGAGTTCTAAAAAACTTCGTTTTAAAGCTTTTCTCCGATGTGTCGACTTTGGAAAATTACGTATTAGATACCAACAATAGTCAGACATCATATTTGTATCCCAGAAACCCTGATAGCGCTCTTCCATGACGCGTAAGTCTTGATGCATACGCTCTCATAGAATAGAAAAACTCAGTTCTTGAGCAACATTGCAGCGTCTCAGAAACCAAAATTATTTTTGAGTTTGATTTCTTGTTTTTTTTAGGCAGATCGAAAAGCTTAAAATGGCACGCCGGCTTTCTAATAATTGTTTAGTGGTAAATTTTTTTTTAAAATTTTTCTCACATCAAAAACTGAGTTTTGTTTTTGCTCAAAAAAAACAAAAATAACCCAAAAACTTATGATTTTTTTAACTTCAAAAGAACAAAACTAAAAAAATTTTGAGAATTTTTGATAAAAAAATAAATCTCATAAAAAGTGGCTATTTTTAATCTTTTGATTAAAAATTCACAAAACAGCCATTATCAATGTATAGGAATATAAGATTCCGAAAAAAAAAAAAAAATGCCCTTTAAAATATGCAAGCTTTTTTTTCGTTAACATAGCCATAACCAGTGGCAGTTAACAGAGCTATTATTTTATACATATAAAACTATTTGTTACTTTATTTTATGTAGAATTATACGTTAATTGCGCTTAGATTTTTCGTCTGAGAAGACCGTAGTGAAATCTTTTGCCAAATAATTTTCTAGAGCATGAAATTTATTTGTTTTTATTCACTTGCTCAGACGTTTATTTTGATCATTTTTTCTACTTTTTTGATTGCCACTGGACGAGAAAGCTTTTGCAGACCATACAAAAAAAAAATCCTAGCTGAATTTTGTAAATCCATGGATAAAATTTTTACTGCATAAAATATTAACTAAGTTAAGACTCATGTCGATAATAGCACTGTAAATTGTAAAATTCTAGCAACATTTAATAACGTAAACGAAAATCATCTGATTAGTTAGAGCTTTTAAAGCCTTTTTGGTTGTGATTTAAAAGAATTCTATTAGATCTCACATTTTCATATATAAATATAGTACATATTTCTTCCATAACATTCACCAAAAAGCCACTTTCCTCCTCACGCATAACCCTTTATTTAATCTGTTGTTATACTCCAACATAATTGAAGACATGCAACGAGTTGGGTAAACGCACATAAATTTCAGTCGCTTCCTGACCACCTCTCTCTCTCCTCTCTACACTCCTTTCTATCGTTGCTTTGTTTGTTATTTGTACTTAATTTATGTGTACAATGTGAGGTATGTATGTTAGTTCGCTAAAAGCTTAAGGCGTGCCAAACGGACCTTCTTGGCAGCCTAAACTTTGTTAACTCACCGAGTAGACAGTCGAGTGTTTGTAATCAGTAGAAGCAGTAGTGTCAGACATTTAAAATAATTTGTAGTGTATTGCAAAAGGAGCTTTAAAAAATCGGATTTTTGTCGATATTTACATGGAGGCGTCGCACAATGCAGCTAGGCAAAAACAAAGAAATTTTCAAAGCGAAAGTTTGAACAGAATTAGAGATATCTTGACTGCATTAATCTGATGAAAAAATGTAGGAATTTGAGCACTTTATGTTTTTTAAGACATAGATAGAGATATCTATTGGAAATAGCGATATCAGCTGTGATGCATTGCCTCGAGGTCGGCATTCAACTGTGCAGATTATGTACTTCATAATGTCTATAATTTTCGTCTGGAAACAATTATATGGCAAATTTTCTTTTCTATATTATATTAGTATGAATAAAAGCCCATTACATAACGGAATGCAACAATTTTTTATCCACGTAAATAATGCATTACAAAGTTATTAAAAGTGTTTTATATTTTTCTGTGCATACTTTCAGGCTGTGCAATGGCATTAACAGTTTGAGTGGCATGTGTTGAGGAGGCTTATATTTTACATAGTCAGATGTTTTTTTCTTTCTGAGACAAGCGATTTTCTGAAAAAAATTTGGTTTTTCACAATTGTCTATAATTTTTATTTAATATAAAATTGCCTATATATTTCAGTGTATTTTGTAAATGTTCCTTTTAAGCCTTAAACGAAAGCAATTTAAATATTGACACTATCAGTGCTGCACATGATGCCTATTTTGAAATTTTTAAATTCCATTTCTGACAGACCATATTTATTTATTTGCAAACGAAATTTATAGAAAATTTCAAAATAATTTTATGGAAATTTTTTAAGCTAAAGTTGCACAAGTTCAACAAAAAATAATTTCTAGAAAAATCATAGAGAACTACCTGCGTAAACCGCTCCGTATCATAGGTGGCGTACTTCGATTCACTAGGGAGAGACGACCTCGAGATCGAATTGAAATTTAGATTTGAAATTTCTGTAGCATATTTTTGTATAATAAAAACAAATTTTTTTCTGAGTATTGAACCTTCCAAACTTGTTTTTTTTTTTTAGATCGAGTAATAAGTAAACAATTAATTTCTTCTTCTTTTGCAGTTAGCTTCCAAGGTCGAGATATGGATCTTCGAAGTTCAAAATTGGGTTTTTGCTAAAATTTTTAAAACTATTCCTTGTAAAAACTAAAGATCTAAAAATATGTGCGTGGCCACTTTTTCATGCATTTCAATGTTATACAACTTTTTTTGTTTTGTTTTTTTTTTTTTTAACTAATATTGACCCTATCAAAATTCCGAAAAATTCAACATTTTATGTTTTAAAAAATTTCAGCACTCAAAAAAAGTACATACCATTTTAATGGGAGGAAAAGGCGGACCACATCCGTTTTGTTAACATTTTTTTGGTTATTTACACGCCATTACTGCAAAAATGATTTGTAAAATAGCTATCCAGTTTCGATTTTCAAAGCACAATATCTCGATTTCGAAAGCTAACATCGAAAAACTGAAAACTTGTTTCCTTTTAATTCTGACACAATCTTTCCATAAAAAAAAATTAATTTGTTTCAATACCCAGGCGAGTGTTGTTTTTCTGTATATAAAATATAAATTTTGCGCTTAACTACTTAAAGTTTCCGTGTAAAAAAAAAAAAAAAAAACTGAGTGTTAATAAAATAGACAAGGTAGACAAAGAACACATCTTTATATATAGCAATGCTAATGCCAATCCTAAATGCCAATATTCGAAAAGCATTTCAACTTTTACTCAAGAATTTCGGAAAGGAATTTACTAAGCCTTATATTTCCACTTACACAAAATTCCAGCTTACCAAGGCAAGCACTAATTTGTGTGCCAACAACAAATAAATTATTTCTTGTGTTTTTTTTTTTCATGCACGTGCATATACCTCAATAATTTTTGTTGTAGTGCCAATGCCGTTAGATAGCTAGAACACAAATTGCTGCCTCAATTCAATATCTAAAGTATAGTAGGCTATTGATTTCCTAATGTTTAACAATCATTAACATAAATCGCTCGAAATCAGTTACATATTTGCAGAAGAACACTCACACACACACACACACACAGTTACACAGGCACACACACACACATGTAGACAAAAATACTTGAGAAATGAAAATAAATCAAAACCAAAGCAAACGCATGCTGGCGTTTACACAAACAAACATATTAAATAGTTGGTAATCAAATAATTGGCATACGGCTGAAAATGAGAACAGTTTTCGATAGGAACACAAAAAAAAAACTTAAAAAAAATCACATAAAACCTGATTTACTTACATCAAACTTTGGTATTTTTGTTTTAAATATGTACATAAAATTTGCTTAAATTAACGATTCGAAATGGCAAAGAAATTTTCTGTTTACTTGGAAAAGTTTTAAAGAACTTTTGTTGGAAAAGTTATTTCGATTAAAAGTAAACTAATTATAATACGCTACGTTTGCTTATAATACTTATTTATGTGGAAATAATTAGTACAGGTATTTTAAACTTGCGGTTTATTTGCACATTAGATAAATAGTGCTACTAATTTTACGAGGTTTTACTTTATTCAACTATAACGGAAGTTTGAATAGCAAAAATGCGCTTAAATATAATTGGTAGTAGCATTAGTAAAAACAGTAGTAGAAATTAGTAAAAAAAAATAGTAGTGATTAGCAGTAGTAGTAGGAGTAGTAATTTGTAATTCTAGTAGTTATAGTAGTGGTAGTAGAAGTTGCATTTCTAGTAGTAGTTTCAATAACTAGTAGTAGTGGTAGTTAGTAGTAGTATTTGTCCAAAACTTGTCCTCAAATGGTCTTGAAATATATGAGAAAATATAAATCTCATATAAGCGGCATGTGGTAACTTTGTTTCGCGACCTTCGTTACGGATTATCGACACTACTTACGTTACGCGATATTGGTACGATTTGCTTACTTGATTTGATATCAACGCGATTTACGTGTCGCGATATAAATATTATCTGTCATGTCGCTAAAGAAATTTTACTTCAAACAAAAATTTTCGCCTTAGATTGTAATCCTGCTAAACAGCTCCATAGACATTTTGCAGTTCTGACAAAAACCAGCTAATTTTTTTTTATTTGTGACGTAGGAAGTAAACTTATTAAATTATCGAACAGGATTATATTTATTGCGATAGTCTTAGCAAGCTTTTTGATATAAATCAACAATATTTTGTATTTTAAGCAATAAGACGACCATGGCCTTGGAATCGCTTTAAAGCTCTGAGTTAATCTCCATATTTTTTACAGACAGTCGCATTCGCAACAGGTCAAGAGCTTCGTGTATTCGAAGGTCTTTTCCACTATAACATTTTTCGTCCTAAGGATCTTGGGAACAAAACAAGGATTGGAAATATGTGGAATTTCTGACTACAGGACTAGGTGACTTGGGTTCGGCATGAAGTTTCAAGCAAAAATTCTTTCCTACAGGATTCCACAACTTGACTCCAGATCGATAGATTGATACAATGACGGGCCAGCGATGTATTGAAGGGACAGTTACAAGACTATATGTAGCTGATCGCAAGCTTTTGTGGGCATATAACGCGACGGGATGTATTCGATGTATTTTTGCACTGTTCTACACTTTCAGTGCATTTATCGAACAGACCTAAAAATATACACAAAGCGTAGAGAAGAATTATGAGTCAAGTAGTTTAGCGATTAAAAAAATGTGAATACGATGATAATACGTCTTCTTATTTCAAACATTCATTTAATTTGTTTATTGTATTGTAAATCAACTTAAAAGGCACATCAACATATTATCAATTCATTTTATTGTCTAAATTATACACAAAATTTGCAAAAAAGGTTGGAATAGCTGTCTCATTTACTCCGAGACGAACTTAGATCGAACCAATTGATTGTCACTAGTGACGCCTGAGAAAATTAAAAAAAAATTGGCTACTTTTAGGCGTTCTGGGTACTAATTGTAATAATTTAAATTTTTTTTCCCCACCAAACCTGAAAGGATTGGTGTGGAGTTCTAGCTTCACTGTTTTTAAATTTTTTGTACAAAATATGTGCAAAAAATCTCAATATTGATAGAAATCTACCTACAAGGTTGGAAAATAAATATCGCTTTCCGATCAATGAACGGCTAAATGTGAAGGAGCAGTATTTTTAATATTAATCCAAAATGAATTTATTCAATTTTTGTATTTGCACAGAATTTGGCTTTTAATTTTCACACAAAATCGGAAAAATAACGCCCAAGGTATTTTTGTAACGTTAAAAAAAGTTATATAAATTTAATTTGATATGAAAAATTAAACTTTTGAACTATTTTACTCTATTGAGATTATGGTTAGTTTTATGATTAGTTTGAGTAACTATAATTAAAGTATTTAGTAAAAGATAAAGCCATCGATTTTTTTTTTTTAAAAGCAATGCTGTAATAAAAAAAACAGCTATTTTACCATTCATTTTATAAAACCCAACATTTCTGAACAAACTATTTGAGTTTACGTTCAGTTATATTCTCGATAAAGAACTGATAATGTTCGACTTGCCTGTGGCGCTTAATACAATAGGCTATCTAATCACAGAGAGATATTTGTGTTCTACTATCACGAGTGAACTGATGATAAACGTCTGCACCGCCTCCATCACGCTAGATGGATTCAACAAATATCCCGATTCAGTTTAATTTTTTACCTTACGCAAGCAAATTGGCATGCAATTCCATTTCAACGCACACACACACATACACAAATATGTACATAGGCTAACGAATACCAATAACCATAATTGAAGGTAGAAGAAATTTTGCTCGTACTCAAGAAATCAAAGTAGCTACACTTTCAATTGAATTGAATGGCGGTATAACGAAGCTAAAGAGCCACATTAAGTTGAAGCATAGCAGAGAAGAGAGGAGATGAAGCGATGTGTTAAGATGTGGTGAGTGGTGTGTTCAAGTTTGATATTCAAACTACAGTTCCACGAACGTTGCGCGTTTCTATTTACTTACAAACACACCCACACACCCACACACCCACATACCCACACACACTCACACTCACTCACGCTGCGATAGTTCAGCCAACGCGCTCAACAAATTTTACTTCCAAATTTGTGGCTCGTCTGAACGAGCGCGGTATTGGTAAGTACTATGTAAGAATTGGTTAAGTTTCTAATTTCACTTTGACTGCTAGTTTGTGTACTGCTGCTGCTGGAGCTATGAGTTATTTATTTACATACATAAATACACAGTGTTGTTGGAAACAAAAGTACCGCTCCGGAAGATTTTTGCAATCTCGAGTTCTCTTAAAAAGCAAATAAAATAAATATTTTAATTTTTAACATGATTGAATTTTATTTTAAAAATTCTGAGCGCAATTAATACAAAATATTCAAAATCAACAACACCACGGACCGAAAATATAAGCCACTTTTCTTTTTTTTTCGGATGAAAAATTCATTCTTGACAAAACTCGCATACATCGATCTAATTTTTCTGCCAAATGCAATAGAAATCTGACTTTATTTTTATTTAAAAGATTTTCTGCTTTAAATCATTGCATAATCGCTATATTGTGATTTTTATTTTTTCGATCAGATATATCGTTATTTTTGTGTTTTTATTTTATCAATCAAGTTTTACTGTTGTTTTTTTTTTTTAATTTTTATGGTTTCAGTCAAATTTTATCGTTATTTTGGGGTTTTAATTTTGTTTATCAATTTGATCTTTACTTTTTTTAATTAAGTTGTTCGATAAAAAATAATTGTTATTTTTGGATTAATATTTTTTCGATAAAAAATTATCGTTATTCCTGGATTTTTTTAATTTCTTCGGTAAACTAAAATCGTTATTCTTCGATACATTAATTTTTCGTTCAAAAATAATTGTTATTCTCGGATTCTTTTCAATCAAGTTTTATCGTTATCTTTTTATTTTTCCGATCATATTTGATCGATAATTTTTTAGTTTTAGTTTTTCGAAAAAAAATAATCGTTATTTTTGGATTCACAATTTTTCGATCATATTTGATCTATTCGATATGCCGGGAAAGATAATGTCGAAACTTAAAACTTACGTTTATGATGAAAATAAAAAATATCGAACAAAAATAATCGTTAATTTGGGAATTTTTTTCGATCGAATATAACCGTTATTCTTGGGTTTTAATTTTTTCGAAAATAATTTTTTTTTTCAATCAAGTGTTATCGATACTATTTATTCCGATCACATTTCATCGATAATTTTTTGCTTTTATTTTTTCAATCAAAAATAATCGTGTTTTTCTTGGACCTACAATTTCTCGATTTTCAATCATATTTGATCGATATTTTGCGATAGGGGTCCCTAAGATATGTCGGAAAAAGTATTGTCGAAACTTAAAACGATAAAATATTGTATTAAAAGCCTTTTTTACCGAAGACATATCTGACCGAAAACAAAATGTAGACAAGGAACGACTGTAATTTTTATTTTCTTCGGTCAAAAATAATCGTCATTTTTAGCTTTTTATTTTTTCGATCAAAAATTATCCTTGTATTTTTCTTTTTTTGATCAAAATATTTTTGGATTTTTTATTTTACCGATCATATTTATTATCATATCGAAAGTTTGTGATTTTTTTTCGATAAAAAAAGTCGTTATGATTCGATTAAAGAAATAATCGTTTTTCTTGGATTGACAATTTTTCGATCACGTTTGATCGATTTTATGTCGAGCCAGTCTACTTCTTTAACAAAATTTTATTTTTATTATTAAAATCTTTAAATTTTATTTTTTCATCACGTTTTACTATTTACATAAACTAAGTGCACTTATTGTAATTTGAGCTGAAGGAGCTTTTTTTTAAAATTACACAAAAAGCATACAAAAATCTACAGCAATTTTCGATCTTCACTTTTTGAGGCAAACAACATTTGCAAAATATGTAACAAAGGGTTGCTGTGTTTTTTTGCCCAACACTGTATACGCTCACTATAGATATAGATATATGTATAGATGTTTGTGAAATTTTTGAAGGACCAACTTATAAGCACTTGCAAAATGTTGTGTAACGGATATGAAAATGCCGAGAATGATAACTTGCCACAACAACACATACAAACATAAACCGCAAGCACACACACACACACATAGGATATATGTACATAAGTACTGGCTTTGTAACGTGAGCATACTCCGGGATTTTTTCATAAGAAATGTGGTGAAAACTGAACAGCTAGATATCTGCAGAGCAGTCTCAATTTTCCACTTCCTATTAAAAGCAAAACCAATGGCAATGGGCGTCAGCGTAAAAGCGTAATGCCATATTTCAGCCAAAATTCAATAAGCAATAAAATACCGAAATCCATGTACTTTACGTATGTATGTAAATAGATTGATATGCGTAAAAATTTACTAAATAAACAAACAAATAAATAAATTTATAGTTAAGCCATAACAGTTCAGTCGATGCTGGATGTTGTTGTTATGGTAGCAATAGTGAAGCTCGACAAATAGTCGTAGAACTACTAATGTCAATAAAACTTCAATTCTATGTTGAATCTTAGCTACATAGCCGTACGAATTGTTGTTGAATGTTACGCAAATAGTTGATAGGCAGTTACGCAAATACCTTGGTAAATGTAAATAGAACTTAACTAAGTGATTAATTGATTAACTAACTAAAGTTTCGACTCCATAATTGCATTGAATCAAACGGGTAATTGTAGTGTGGCTTATAAAATGGAATTTGACCAACAATCGGTAACGACCAAGCGAAATATTGTTGGCGGATTTCCCCCACTGCCACATAAGGTTAGTTTTTATAAATTGCGCCCTGGCAAAAGAACTAAAGAACTATCGATGATACTATAGAGAACTTAATTTTTGGGAAAACATCGATTGTTTTCGTTCGATAGTTGTTCGTTTCGATAAGGACGGTGCATTGAAACTTTTCTGCAAATTACCGTTGAATTAAAAAAAACTTTCTTGCAAAAACTTTGGCTCGAAATTAGCATGTAAATGAAGAAACAACTTTGTCGAATTTTTCTAGGTTTTAAACAAAATTTGGAATTTCGGATTTTATGGTTTCGTAATAAAAATAATAGATATCATTTAACATGGGAAACTTTGGAGAATATCATAATATTAAAAAAAAAAAATGTCTTTTTTGGTGTTCAATTTTGAGTGTGACTCACTATAGAATATAATTTGTTAAAAACTAGGAATATTTTGAACCTTTTTGATTTCTTTTTAATATTAAAAGCATTATAGAAATTTGTATGGGTTTGTTGAAAAAGTGAAATAGAATTAACTGATTTTTATTATGACATAAATTATTATAGAAATTTGTGTAAATTTATTGAGCTCGAGTTCAGTTTTTATTAGAGAATATTATGAAAAAGCTTTAGTTTTTTAATGAGGTAAAAGTGAAGTACGG
>OX639996.1:108231120-108313290 GCA_951828415.1 Anomoia purmunda | reverse complement strand
GTTCTGGGTACTAATTGTAATAATTTAAAGCTTTTTTCCCCACCAAACCTGAAAGGATTGGTGTGGAGTTCTAGCTTCACTGTTTTTAAATTTTTTGTACAAAATACGTGCAAAAAATCTCAATATTGATAGAAATCTACCTACAAGGTTGGAAAACAAATACCGCTTTCCGATCAACGAACGGCTAAATGTGAAGGAACAGTGTTTTTAATATTAATCCTAAGTGATTTTATTCAATTTTTGTATTTGCACAGAATTTGGCTTTTAATTTTCACACAAAATCGGAAAAAATAACGCCCAAGGTATTTTTGTAACGTTAAAAAAAGTTATATAAATTTAATTTGATATGAAAATTAAACTTTTGAACTATTTTACTCTATTGAGATTATGGTTAGTTTTATGATTAGTTTGAGTAACTATAATTAAAGTATTTAGTAAAACATAAAGCCATCGATTTTTTTTTTTTTTTAAAGCAATGCTGTAATAAAACAAACAGCTCTTTTACCATTCATTTTATAAAACCCAACATTTCTGAACAAACAATTTGAGTTTACGTTCAATTATATTCTCGATAAAGAACTGATAATGTTCGACTTGCCTGTGGCGCTTAATACAATAGGCTATCTAATCACAGAGAGATATTTGTGTTCTATTACGAGTGAACTGATGATAAACGTCTGCACCGCTTCCATCACGCTAGATGGATTCAACAAATATCCCGATTCAGTTTAATTTTTTACCTTACGCAAGCAAACTGGCATGCGATTCCATTTCAACGCACACACACACACCCCAACACACACACAGACACAAATATGTACATAGGCTAACGAATACCAATAACCATAATTGAAGGTAGAAGAAATTTTGCTCGTACTCAAGAAATCAAAGTAGCTACACTTTCAATTGAATTGAATGGCGGTATAACGAAGCTAAAGAGCCACATTAAGTTGAAGCATAGCAGAGAAGAGAGGAGATGAAGCGATGTGTTAAGATGTGGTGAATGGTGCGTTCAAGTTTGATATTCAAACTACAGTTCCACGAACGTTGCGCGTTTCGATTTACTTACAAACACACCCACACACCCACACACCCACACACCCACACACCCACACACACTCACACTCACTCACGCGGCGATAGTTCAGCCAGCGCGCTCAACAAATTTTACTTACAAATTTGTGGCTCGTCTGAACGAGCGCGGTATTGGTAAGTACTACGTAAGAATTGGTTAAGTTTCTAATTTCACTTTGACTGCTAGTTTGTGTACTGCTGCTGCTGGAGCTATGAGTTATTTATTTACATACATAAATACACAGTGTTGTTCGGAACAAAAGTACCGCTTCGGAAGAGATTTGCAATCTCGAGTTCTCTTAAAAAGCAAATAAAATAAATATTTTAATTTTTAACATGATTGATTTTTATTTTAAAAATCCTAAGCGCACTTAATACAAAATATTCAAAATCAACAACACCAGGGACCGTAAATATAAGTCACCTTTCTTTTTTTTCGGATGAAAAATTCATTCTTGACAAAACTCGCATATATCGATCTAATTTTTCTGCCATATGCAATATAAATCTGACTTTATTTTTATTTAAAAGACTTTCTGCTTTAAATCATTGCATATTCGCTATATTGTGATTTTATGAGATATATCGCTATTTTTGGGTTTTTTTTTATCAATCAAGTTGTACTGTTGTTTTTTTTTTAATTTTTGTGGTTTCAGTCAAGTTGTATCGTTATTTTGGGGTTTTTATTTTTTTTATCAATTTGATCTTTGCTTTTTTTAATTTAGTTGTTCGATAAAAAATAATCGGAATTTTTGGATTATTATTTTTTCGATAAAAAATAATCGTTGTTCTTGGATTTTTTAATTTTTTCGATAAACTAAAATCGTTATTCTTCGATACATTAATTTTTCGTTCAAAAATAATTGTTATTCTCGATAATATTTTGCGTGCTAACTTTTCCGTCATGTTTTGTAAAAATGAAATTTGTATTTTTTTATTTAAAAATTTTACGACAATTTACCAAACTTGAAAAAGTTTACATAATTTAAAATTTTCCTCTCGGATTTAAAAAAAAAAAAATTTCAAGTATTTGAATTTAGCATAATAAGCAAGGGTCAATTTTCTAAAAAAAAATTATTGATTTCGGATAATTTTACTTGCGGAAAAACTTCCTATTTTTTGCAAGGAACGTAACGCTATAATTTTTATAAAAAAAAATCATTTTTGATCAAAAATAATAATTATATTTTGATTTTCATTTTCTCAAAAAAAAAAAAATCTTTATATGTGGATTTTTATTCCCTCGATAAAATTTGATCGATATTTTTAGTTCCAATTTTCGATCAAAAATTATCGTCAGTCTTGGCTTTCCAATTTTCCGATCATATTTGATCGATAATTTTTTTTCGATAAAAAATAATCGTTATTTTTGGATTCACAATTTTTCGATCATATTTGATCTATTCGATATGCCGGGAAAGATAATGTCGAAACTTAAAACTTACGTTTATGATGGAAATAAAAAATATCGAACAAAAATAATCGTTAATTTGGGAATTTTTTTCGATCGAATATAATCGTTATTCTTGGGTTTTAATTTTTTCGAAAATAATTTTTTTTTCAATCAAGTGTTATCGATACTATTTATTCCGATCACATTTCATCGATAATTTTTTGCTTTTATTTTTTCAATCAGAAATAATCGTGTTTTTCTTGGACCTACAATTTCTCGATTTTCAATCATATTTGATCGATATTTTGCGATAGGGGTCCCTAAGATATGTCGGAAAAAGTATTGTCGAAACTTAAAACGATAAAATATTGTATTAAAAGCCTTTTTTACCGAAGACATATCTGACCGAAAACAAAATGTCGACAAGGAACGACTGTAATTTTTATTTTCTTCGGTCAAAAATAATCGTCATTGTTAGATTTTTATTTTTTCGATCAAAAATTATCCTTGTATTTTTCTTTTTTTGATCAAAATATTTTTGGATGTTTTATTTTACCGATCATATTTATTATCATATCGAAAGTTTGTGATTTTTTTTCGATAAAAAAAGTCGTTATGCTTCGATTAAAGAAATAATCGTTTTTCTTGGATTGACAATTTTTCGATCACGTTTGATCGATTTTATGTCTACTTCTTTAACAAAATTTTATTTTAGTTATTAAAATTTTTAAATTTGATTCTTTCACCACTTCTTACTATTTAAATAAACTAAGTGCACTAATTGTAATTTGAGCAGAAGGAGCTTTTTTTTTAAAATTACACAAAAAGCATACAAACATCTACAGCAATTTTCGATCTTCACTTTTTGAGGCAAACAACATTTGCAAAATATGTAACAAAGGGTTGCTGTTTTTTTTTTTTTTGCCCAACACTGTATACGCACACTATAGATATAGATATATGTATGGATGTTTGTGAAATTTTTGAAGGACCAACTTATAAGCACTTGCAAAATGTTGTGTAACGGATATGAAAATGCCGAGAATGATAACTTGCCACAACAACACATACAAACATAAACCACAAGCACGCACACACACACACATAGGATATACATAAGTACTGGCTTTGTAACGTGAGCATACTCCGGGATTTTTTCATAAGAAATGTGGTGAAAACTGAACAGCTAGATATCTGCAGAGCAGTCTCAATTTTCCAATTCCTATTAAAAGCAAAACCAATGGCAATGGGCGTCAGCGTAAAAGCGTAATGCCATATTTCAGCCAAAATTCAATATGCAATAAATTACGGAAATCCATGTACTTTACGTATGTATGTAAATAGATTGATATGCGTAAAAATTTACTAAATAAACAAACAAATAAATAAATTTATAGTTAAGTCATAACAGTTCAGTCGATGCTGGATGTTGTTGTTATGGTAGCAATAGTGAAGCTCGACAAATAGTCGTAGAACTACTAATGTCAATAAAACTTCAATTCTATGTTGAATCTTAGCTACATAGCCGTACGAATTGTTGTTGAATGTTACGCAAATAGTTGATAGGCAGTTACGCAAATACCTTGGTAAATGTAAATAGAACTTAACTAAGTGATTAATTGATTAACTAACTAAAGTTTCGACTCCATAATTGCATTGAATCAAACGGGTAATTGTAGTGTGGCTTATAAAATGGAATTTGACCAACAATCGGTAACGACCAAGCGAAATATTGTTGGCGGATTTCACCCACTGCCACATAAGGTTAGTTTTAATAAATTGCGCCCTGGCAAAAGAACTAAAGAACTCTCGATGATACTATCGAGAACTTAATTTTTGGGAAAACATCGATTGTTTTCGTTCGATAGTTGATCGTTTCGATAAGGACGGTGCATTGAAACTTTTCTGCAAATTACCGTTGAATTAAAAAAAAACTTTCATGCAAAAACTTAGGTTCGAAATTAGCATGTAAATGAAGAACAAAATTTGTCGACTTTTTCTAGGTTTTAAACAAAATTTGGAATTTCGGATTTTATATTTTCGTAATAAAAATAATAGATATTATTCAACATGGGAAACTTTGGAGAATATTATCATAATATTAAAATAAAAAAAAAATTCTTTTTTGGTGTTCAATTTTGAGTGTGACTCACTATAGAATATAATTTGTTAAAAACTATGAATATTTTGAACATTTTTGCTTTCTTTTTAAAATTAAAAGTATTATAGAAATTTGTATGAGTTTGTTGAAAAAGTTAAATAGAATTAACGAATTTTTATTAATACAAAAATTATTTTAGAAATTTGTGTAAATTTATTGAGCTCGAGTTCAGTTTTTATTAGAGAATATTATGAAAAAGCTTTAGTTTTTTAATGAGGTAAAAGTGAAGTACGGAGATCACCACGTCTCCTCATCTTTCTTTTCTAATAGCGGTATGCTTAAAAATTGCGCTAATGAGAAAGCAAACAAATTCCACACGAGCAGCGAGGAGATGTGGTGATATCCAAAATAGCAGCTATCACTTCTATCACTTTAAAAAATTTTTGTTATTTCATACTATTCTTTAAAAAAAAATAGCCTCGAGCTCAATAAAATCTATCGGATCTATCTGATAAATGGCGAATTTGGTATTCACGTTAAGGGTCTGAATCATCGGCGAACCACGACAGCACACAAAAAAAATTCGAATGTCATCAAGTCGCCGGTCAGAGGTGGCCCATTGTCATCATAGAGACAGCGACCGATTACCGAATTTCGCCACAAAATTTCGATTGTAGCAATAGCTGTGGAGCATGGCGCGCTATTCTGCTTAACGTAAATATCATCCAAGTCCATGTTTTCAATTCCCTGCTATAAAAAATTATTTATCATTCATATCTAGCACTCATTGTTGACCGAGGTGATGTTTCCAGCTTCATTTTCAAAGAAAAAAAAGATAAATGTTGCGAGCGCTTGAAAATCCACATCAAAATGTCACTTTTTGAGGTTGCATTGGCCTTCCGTTCCCAAGATGGTACTTGCCGACATAGCTGTGGAAAGAAAATATAATTTTTGGGGTAAAAAGGTTATATATTTCGAGCTGCTTAAGGCCAAACGATTGTCTGCCTTCAACTGCTAAATCAATCGGCTATTATAAGCGAAGATCACGAGGAAAAATTCGCAACAGGCTGATGGGAAAAATGTCGCGTTGCTGAGATCGTTTGCGACTCGATGTGCAGGGGAGAGACCGCACACTCTCGGCCGCGGCTGTTGCATTCTCAGCAGTGCGCACCGTACGACAGCAAAAATCGTGAGTGTGGCCTACTAGCAAGGCATTATAATAACATTTTTGCTTAAACTGGCGTACAGCGAGTGTGATGGGTGCCTCATTTCGGCCATAAGTTCTTTTCAATGAAGCCACTGTTTGCGCAAATAAGCCTTCAGTGGCTGACTTTCTGTCAAGATTTCTAGCCGAAAAAACTGTTGCTGTCAAAAACTACATGGACCACCCTGTTTGTTTGTATTTCGAAAAAGTAGTTTTACTAAAAAAAAAAAGAATCATCACAATTTTTGCGCACCTTGAAATACTCATTCACCTTGATCTAGATTGTCATAAAAGTCTGCACGACAAATCGAAATCATGACCGACCATGACATCGACATTACAGCAATGTTAGGAACTTCGTTAACGCAAAAATATGAACAGAATATCCGCAGTTGCATTCGCATAGCCATCATTACCGTTAGCGCAAAAACCATGAATACCAGTAACAGCAACAACAATAAAAGCAACTAAACTAAGATTTGCACTGCTCCACAGCCAGTATTTATACTCAACGTACTTCTACAGGCATTTCGTTTTATTTTTTGTTTCTTTACCGTCAAGACCGCTTTGTCATTTCTATTTTCTTTTCGAATTTCTATACATTCTTCGCAAACAGTCTTTTGTTCCGTTTCCTGCATTCATGCTGTCTTGGTTTGTCGCTGTCGCTGCTATTGGCGTTGCTGCTGCTGTTGCTGCCGTTGACTTTTCCGCATACACTTCGACATTTTGTGTCATTCGCAGCATGGCGTGTCTGACTTGTTGGCGTCCGCTGCGTCTTCACCTACTCGCCGTCATCGCCTACACTCTGACGCCGCCTACACCGCCGCCATCCATGTCATTATGGCAGGTTTCCGTTTCCGCTTTGGAATTTGTACCGCAATTGTTGGGCGATTGGGTGATTGGATGCTGTTGAATTGAGTTGAATGTTGCATGCACTGCTGAAGTTTGCAAAACGTGCTGCAGCAAGAATTCTAATGCAGTCGCAGCATCACCAAAGGCGTAAAGTGTTGTTGTTGTTATTTTGGTAGTCGAGCAATTCACGCCATCGTCACAGCCGCCAAGTTAGCGTTTGAACGCTGTAACCGCATTTTATCGCACCATCAGGGAACTACTTGAATTTTGTGTGGCCGCGCAGCTGCTTCTAGTACATACAAGCCAATGTATATTTATGCATGTGTAACTATGTATGTGTGTGTGGTTGTGTGGGTGAGTTGTAATGAAGCTGTCATAATGGGTGAACTTGTGAAATAGTGAGACATTTTCAATCTTCGCCTTTGCCACCGATTATTTATGAATGTCGCATTGTATTTTGATTTTTGAATTTGTTGTGATTTGTAGATTGCATTGGCGAATTTTTAGATGAAAGGGTTGCCAAGTTAAACATTAAATATTATATTAAATATTTATTAAGGTAAAATTTTTTACAGCTTTCCGGTTTTGCTTTAATGGGAAGATTTTATGGCGGATTTCTGGTTAAAAAAATTATATTTACAAGAACATAGAATTTTAAGACTTTAAACCTTCACCTCTATTTTTTGTCTTTATAAATTACTAATAATTACTAAAATTGATCTGGAATTATCAAACAAATTCAAATAACGTCGTATATACCGCTGCTGGTTGTTTTACGGGCCAGTATACTGTGCTTTGAAACTGTTTGAAAAGTATTCGAATAACTAATAGTTTGAATGAGTCAAACCAATGATGCTGTATCTTAGTAGACCTTGCCATACAAATTCCATTATTTGTAGTGTTTTCCGAAAATGCTTATTGCTCTTTTAGCCCGGTATGTTTTTTTCTTTTGTACAATTCATTGGTTCGTAACTTTTTGAAATTTCGCTTTACAAAAAATTAGTTCGAAGATGTTAAAGTATTGCATTAAGAAGATTTATCGCAGATTTTATAAAATAATTCAAACAAGCATATTTTGCATGGGAAAAATGCGAAACACCGTTCACAAAATAAATTTTTTTAAATCAAATGAAATTTTTAGCTACTAAAAGTTTTCAAAGCAGAATGGAATGCGTTATAAAACCGCGTGCTTAGAACTTGTCTTAAAATAATATTTGTTTATGAAAAAATGTGATAAGCCTATAATAAGCTAGCCCTTTCTAAAAATATAGCAAACGCAAATCAAGCAAAATAAGAATAACCACAACTGATCAAAATGTAATGCCGCTATTTTTTCCAAAAAACTATTTATATTTTATATATTCATTTACGTTAGTAGTTACATCTCGTCGCATGACGTAATTCAACCATTTTGTATGTGCATTACAAAGATATTAAAACTGTTACACGTTCGTAGTGCATACTTTCAGGCTGCATGATTTTATTTGACAGTTTGAGTGATGTGTGGTGGGTAGTAGGACACTAGGCCTTTATATATTAGATAAGTGGCTTACAAATTATACAGATTAAAAAAAAATATACTAAAATTACTTTTGGTGCTTTCTCCAAACTCAAGTCGCCAGCTTTATCGTTCACTTTGTTGTATTGGAATTAAGTAGACTCCAAAACTCTATACCTAGAGTTTTTCTAAAAGTCCTGAATAAAAGTTGATTGTTATCGTAAAATTTTTTTTAATTTCCTTATTTTTCCTTTAGATTGTGAAGTGTGGATTTATAAGGTGATCAAAATGTCGTGTGCCTATTTGGTCACAACCTCCAAATTTTCTTCGTTCTCATCCTTTCAATCGATAATACCACGGTCAGAGATATTACTCACATTCAAGGACCACCTTAATGTACATATCTAATATAAAACAAAGGCTCTTTCATTTAGTACCGCAAGCCACAAAATTACCACCCGTATATATTCTGCACAATCGAAGTTTGACTTGGCAACTCTACCTATACTGCTGTCCACTTTGAAGCAGTTACCCCTGTTGTTGGTTAGACTGAGCGGCCACCCACGCAATTCATTCACGTACATTCGAGTACATTTTTCTGCTGTTCATTCATTGTGAATGGCTGTCGAGAAGAGTCAACGCATTGCATAGATATTAGAACGGAAATCAGTAAATAGCGAACATCGAAGTATTCGCTGGCGCATTGCAAGTGGATTATTTTATTGGAAATGTTGCCGGATACATAAAAAGTTTTCAATGTCTTCCGCGGCAATATCTAATGACAAAAATAAGAGAATTTAAAATCGCTGCTATGCAATGATAGAATTTAAGTTGATAGTTAGATGTTGGTAGAAGGTAGGTAAAATGAACGAAATTATATAATTAAGGAGTGGAAAAGGTATTGGCCAACTGGCGTTGTGCGATAGATAACTTAAATTTACAATTACCTTTTTAATGTTATGGAAATGTGGTCCACAATAATTTGTACGGTCCACGAGAGTTTGTAAAATCACTAAAGAAGAAAAAAACATTTCCATCGTAGCGTATATGCTGTGGGCGTGTCTGTAAATATCATAAGTGCGTGTCTAAAATCGATCGCAAAAGTATTTGCAGTGTACTGACTGAATACTTCTTTCTTCTGCAATGAAATTCCATTTGTTGGTGGGATTCTCCAAATTGCGGTCTTACTAGTCGTTTGCCTGACTAACTGCGTGACTTGGCGTATGACTTTTCCAAAGCATAGCAATGATTTTACCAACGGACTAACAACAAAATCAACTGCAGTGATATCGAAAATGAAGACAACCGCAAAATCTAGATTGTTTATATGTAGGTTTTAGTGGTTTCGTAACTCAACTACCCTAGTTAACATTTTGTACAACACGGCGTATACGTAACCTACCAGCAAAATTTATCTGCCTAAAAATGAAGTTTAAAACCAAACCTAATATCGACACATATTACACGCTTGCTGTATTATTTTTGCAATATTTTCTTGTAGGCTTTTTTATTTTTTTAGTGCTATCGTAGGGCAAGAAGTTAACGACTATTTTGGACTTCTTCTAACCCCAGTGCCACAAACTACGTGGAATATGCAATGATCAAAAATATTTAACTCATTGACAAAGATTAATGGGACTAAACTGCATACAGCTAATGCAAACTGATATACTTGGGATTTTGTCGGGCAAACTCTATGCTATGCTATGCTGGAAAATTTTCCAATACGAAACTATTGAATGCGAATTCTTTGGGGCGGCGTTATTCAAACTCCGCAAGAAATACCATGGTCCAATAGTAAGCCCCCTTAATTTTTTTACATTCTCAAGTTACGTTTTTTTTATGGCAATAGTAAAAGAAACGTAGTTTTTTAAACAAAGAAGTAATGAAAAGTATTGTTATTCGTCTTGAAAAACTGCTTTGCCTTTGTTGCAAAATTTCTTGAAAAAAAAAATATATGAGCAATTATTTTGGAGAGCTTGCAAATTAGTTTTAAGGCATTTTGAATTAAGAAAATTTCTTTTTAATTTTTTTAGCCTATTTTAACATATTTTTTTTGTAATACTTAAGAGGTGGATTGGCTAAAATTCGAGATTTTTTTGTCTATATAATAAGCAGAAAAACGAATTTAAATTAATATCTGAATGTCAAGTTTCGATACATTTGACAAAATTTCATGAGAAATAATTACACAGAACATTTTGGCCCATTAGCTCTCTCGGAATCAAATCGGAGTGTAAATACGATTTTTAGAAATATCTCGACAATAGCGCCACCTATGGGAATTTTTTTCGCTAAGCGCTATCTCTAGTGTATTGCAAATACTTCTCCTGCGTTTGTGCTTAAACGGTTCAGTAGTTTTAGAGTATATGCACTGCATACCGTCAGACACACGGTTTTTTTTTACTATATAAGAAGAAGGAGTGCGGCTAAAAAAAAATTTTATATGAGAAACTTTGTTAATATTTCAAACAAAAAAAAAATCTCTATACCCAAATTAATGGTGGCAGAAATAGTTGAGGTTTTTTCACCGAAACTTATTTGTCTTAATCGCAGTTGTATACAATATCAATTGCTCAAAATTTAAACCAATATTTGTGAAATCAAAACCTAGACATTTTTAACGAATTGTCTCTTTTATAAATTAGATTTTTTCACTCAGCAATAAATGCAATGCTGGTTTTTAGATTTTTCCATTATTGGCAATTTGGTGACTTCTGTGGATGCACTCCCATCGTTTTATAATTTCTAGCTACTAAGGCTGTAATGTTGCATTTTCTTGACTTTTATTAGCAATTTTCTAATTCTTGACTTGACTCCTTTACAAGAGCTCATTGCTGTTGTATGCAACATAAATTCCAATGCTCATAACTCTTGTTATTGACTTTGATTCTAATGCAAGTCGAAATTTTCGCCCCTCTTAACGATCTCAGTTTCCCTTCATCTTATTAAAAATACATACGTGATTTCTACTTCACCACACTCGTACTTTCAAAAACTGCTTAATGTGTGTTGCAAACTTTCACCATTCAACTTTGTTAGTTTCTTGTGTAGTTACTGGTTACTTTTCCCCTCTTCCTCCGGCCCCTAAGTTTCCGGGCAAACGGCTACCCACCATTGCTAGACTCCCTCCTGCCTAGCGAGCTGGGTATTTATGTAAGTGCTCGCCTCAGCAATATGTTTTTGATTGTTAGTGCCATTTAGGATTATTAAATTTTGCCAACTTGCTTAACTTGCAAGCTCTTGCACCATTCACCCCTACTGCTCTGCAGGCAACGATGCACAGCGTGTGTGTGTGTGTGTGTGTGTTTGCAGCGTGTAGCAATAAAAGCGGTCTTGCACTGCTGTGCACATTTGCTTGATTTATGACAGAAGTAGCTGACGTTTTCACTGCTATTTTTTTTTTATTTTTGTTAAGGGTCAACCGCAATTTCCTTGCGTCACTTCCACCACACGCCATTTTAGCGCCTAGATTCAACCAAGTCTACTCACCAGAATTTCTACTCTACTATTTACTTATTTGGACATTTCAATTGCCCCTATTGCTTAGCCTGAAAATGGCAATTTCAGCTGGCTACTACTCTGAACCAACTCGACTCTACACTCGCATACCTGGATCCTATATTTTGCCACTAATCGTGAATTGCTGCTGCTGCTGTTGGCCCCACCACCCACCCACACGCGCCCTCTATTATTACTTTCTTCCTCAGTTGCTGCAACATTTTGCTGCCATTTTCTTGATGCTCTGTTGTGCTGTGCTCTGTTGTGCTGTGCTTTGTGCACCGTGTTTTATTTGATTTTGATGATGTTGTAAAGCGTGCCAGTTGCACATCGCATTCACTCGCTCGCGCTCTGTGTTCTGTGTTCGCGAAATAAAACATGCATGTATGTATTTGTGTGTACGCGGTGGCATCTACTTACTTGCAGTATTCGCATATGGCAACTCCACGCTGTTGAGCAGCCCCCAACAGCCAATATAAATTAAATTGGAAAATCATTTAATGCTGCAAACAATTTCATCACTTTTAGTTGCGTGTGGTTTATGTGTATATTTAAAAATGTATTTAAAGTTTGTCGGTTGATGTTTTGCGCGCACCAACTGACGACTGCAACACATGGTTGTGTTATGCTATTTATTTAATTGTACAACAAGTTTATGTTCAGTAATAAACCATCGTTCGTTTTGTGTTGTTATGAACAGCTGTTGGATTTTATATAGAAAGAAGGAAAATATTATACTATTGTTTACTAGTTGATACCCGCGATTTTGTCTGCGTTGCTTTTATAGCAGTTTCCCTATACTAACCGAAAATTTGTTTGTTAAAAAAAAACTATGCTAGGCCACAGTAAAGAGCAACTCGACTCTAAAGCTAGTAACAGTTTTTTGACATAATTTTCAATAAGATGTCTGGGAATATCATCATATATTTTCTATTCCAGCGCCACCTAGCGAAAGCAGAGGATATAGAGGTTTTCTGAATAACTCGCCTCTGGCGCCACTTAGCGCATCTATTTTTTGTTGTAAAAGAAGTTTTTATTTTCCCAGCTACATAGCTTTCCAATGTCATCAGTGTCAGAATATGAATACAAATTTTCTATAAAAAAAAATCGATGCCAGCGCCACCTAGCGGTTTAATTTTTTTTTATTTTTTATTATTTTTTTTTTATTTATTACGACTTCGTAGAGTCTAATTCAAAAAAAAAAAACAATCACTTAACAGATATTATTATTTACATTTCATTAGCAATATGTACAATGTTTGAATACAAAATAGAGAAATATTGATATATTTACATATCTCAAATCAACACAAACTACAAACTCTATCTTATATTCCATGATTTTGTATAAACAAATAATCTTTTTTTTAACAAATTAGTGTCACAATTTTTAATGTTTTCAGGCAATTCATTGAAGTATTTTAAACCCTTATAAAAAGACTGTTTTTATCAGATTCTACTTTATAATTAGGCAATCTGAAATCATTTTTCCGTCTGGTATTTTTGTCACGAACCTCGTAGCTAACTTTAATACAGGGTGGGCCAAAAGAAACCAAGGGGTGTAAGAGTTTAATAACTTTTTCGTTTATTAATTTTTTTCATTTTTTCTTTCAGATTATATAATATACAAAAGGGAAATTTTTTTACACTAAGTATGAAAAATGATGTCTTTTAAATGACCACCGTTTTCAGCTTCGCACTGATGGGCTCTTTTTAGAGCATTTTCCATAACATCTTTCAAAACTTGTGGCTGTAGCGTTCGAATTTCTGCAACAATGTTTGCCTTGAGTTCAAGGATTGTCTCTGGCTTGTTCACATACACTCGCTTCTTCAAATAACCCCAAAGAAAATAGTCGGGTGCTGTCAAATCTGGCGATCGCGCTGGCCAAATAATTTCCGAATTTCTGAAAATTATTCGCCCTCCAAAAATTAGACTTAAAAGTGCCATTGTATTTCGGGCAGTATGGGCAGTGGCTCCGTCCTGCTGAAACCACATACCAGGTCTGTTTTCAAGAGCAGGACGTTAAAAATTGTTTATCATAAACCGATACCGCTCTCCATTTAAGGTTACAGCACTTCCATCTTCATTCTCGAAGAAGTAAGGCCCAATGACATTTTCAGATGTGATCCCACACCATACTGTACACCTGATGGTGTGCAATTGGCGTTGATGAATGGCTCTTGCATTTTGAGATTTTAATTCTTGCACCATTTGCACCTTATATGGGTATAACTGTAAATCTTTTTTTTTAAATGCGCCGTAGTGACGTACGAGACATTCCTAGCTGAGCAGAACGCCTTCTGGCAGATGTTTCTGGTGCTTCGTTAACACTTTGCTGTACTCGTTCAATATTTCCGCAGTGCAACTTAAACGTGGTCTACCGGTTCGAAGCAAATCAGTTACGCTGCCATGTTGGTGATGACGATAAACTAAGCAACGAATCATCGCTTCAGAAGGCGAAATTCTGACGTTAAAATGTCGACGATATGCTCTTTGCATTAAAATAATTGATCTCTGGTTTAAATAATAAAATTCTATTGTTCTGGTTCTCTGTTCAGTTGTGAAGCTCTCCATTATAAATTCTCCTAGTGTTGTCTATATAATCTGAAATAAAAAATAAAAAAAAATTAATAAACGAAAAAGTTATTAAACTTCTACACCCCTTGGTTTCTTTTGGCCCACCCTGTACTTGTTCTCAGATAATCAAGCAAATGTCCGTTCTTTATATTGTATATAAATTTCATTGTGCAAAAAAATATTAATTGTTTTACGCTAAACCAATTCAAACTGAGTAGCATTTCACTTATTGGAGTATCATAAGGTTTGTTTAATATAAAATTTTCATAAAAGCATTTCTTGTCGCACCCAAATTATACGTTTCTTATTGTATTAAAATTGGTTTATAAATAAAGATTTTCTGAATAATTCGCCTCCAGCGCCACCTAGCGCATTTATTTATCATAAAAGTATTTGTTATTGTACGAGCGCCATATACATATTTTTAATAGCATCAATTTTGAACCAAAAAAAAAAAGAGATTCTTATGAATATCTCGAATCAGGCGTCATCTAACGGATTAAAGTGTAGCTTTTGTACTTGCCACGGCAAATCTAGGGATTTTGTAATAAAGAAAATTGCAAAATTTTTACAACAATAATTATTTAGTTAACTTCAAATTAGGCCTATGGCGGAAACGGCGAAGGGTGTCAGGCCAGCTGTTGCCTCATCTATTCTGGCGCGCTCATCTGATATCTATTAGCGGTCTATGTGGGCTGTTGGCAAACACTGGAAGACCAAGAAGCGAAATGCCTTTGTGCCTGTATTAAGTGACGAACGTTCGATAGAACTTAATCATCAACCTCAGAATAATTTACAAGACTACTTGCCAAGGCTATGACGATTGAGATACATTCCGCCAATGCGAAAGGATCAACGTCCAATGGACAAAGGGACTTTCTCGATAGCTATCTATGGCAGACTATTGGTGAGTCGAGAGACAAACCACACTTCGAATGGGATCACATGTAGAGGACGGTGTCATTAAGAGAATAGTTGTCCAAATTGGCACCGTTTATGCAGCAACAAGAACGGTTTTTAGGTGATCAACTTTTAACGGGTTAATTTGCAATTTTTTTAAAAGCTCGCCAAATATTTATTTGTTCTAGAAATTTATTTTCCAATGGACCTTTCAGCTAAAGTCCGCATGGAAATCTAACTGACAGAAATTTTAAGCTGAACAATTTTACACTTCAGCTAATTCCTAGAATTTGCCGAAGGCTGTGGTAGCACACGCGACTTGCTGTACTTCGGTAGCGAACGTAACCAGAGGCACTGGTAGAGGTTCGGACAAAGAGTGGTAGCGCCAGTGATGGCAGTGGGGGCATAGCCAAGCGAGGGGATCGAAAATGCGTGAAAGCCATCCGATCCTCTCCGTTTATCGATATAAGAACTCGAATATGGCTAAAGTTGAAATCACACGATCTGCGCATTTGTACAGATTTTAACAGTTTGACAGTTACAGGATGATGTTGTTTGGAAATTTTGTTTTTGACAACACCACTCTGTGGTACAAATTTGTACAAATGCGCAAATCGTGTGATTTCAGCTTAAAAGGCATCGGAGTGTTGGAGAATATTGTATCTTATTTGCAAGTAGTTATTATTTTCGGTCATTGATATGCAACATAGGCATTGTAAATTTTTTTATGTGAATCTCTATTTTCTGCAAGAGAACCTTTCTTTATCGCTAGAGGTTTTCTCTTTGCCTTTATAACGAAAGCAAAGCTTCCAAGCAAGTATACAATCCACTCGCCAACTCGAGTATTTGTATACGAAAAATAAGCAATAGTTTACGTGAACATGTACATAATTTTTACTAAATTTATATAAGTTTATCACATTAAATAAAAACAGATATGTGTGTATGCGCGGTTATTATAAGCTAAAAAGTCACCTTAATGCGACAACACAACTCTGGCTCCACACTGTTATCATTCATCTACGGCGGTAGTGTGAAATCAGCCTACAATTTTTAGACACAATAAAATCAAACTCTTTTTGAACCAAAAAAGGAAATTGTTTTTCACAGCATTGACATTTGCTTTTATTGCCGACATGTCGCCTCTCCCCGTTTGGTTGCAAACCTACTATCCGCTCGGTAAACTTTCACGCTTTTTATTCCCCCCCTGCCACTTAATGCGCCTATCTATCTGTTCTGTCTGCCATTCAGTCTGACTTCAATGCTTTTTGGGGTTTTTTTTGTGCTCGCAACGAAAATCTTTTTTTCATTTATTTATGCTTGGTATTGTTGTTTACTTTGTCTTTATTTGTTTTTTTTTTTTTTTGATTTTTGCATCCTCGCAGGAAAATAAGGAAAACTTCGCTTCAAGTTGGAAATATTTTCCAACACTCTCGTGGAAACTCAAGAGATGTCAAAATGTCAAAATGTATGCTGCTTCTTCCTGGCTTCTTAAAAAACAATCGGAGATGAAAACTCTCATTTCGAAATGAGCTATATTCATATCGGTAGAATTTCGAATTTACTCCATGAGCAGTTTTCTGCAATTTTCTTCCAAAATTTGCATAGCGGCATGCTCCCTTTTCCTAAAGGGCCATGCACTATTATTTTCCACTCATTCCCTTGCTTTTATTTTTTTATATAAATGTAAGCACCGCTATCAGACAGCCCAAAAAATGTGTCGAAATTTAATATTTTTTTTCAACAGTTTTCATCACTAAACAAAGGGTTACGCGTGAAAAGTTGGCATGCGGGGTTCAGGCAGATAGACTGCCAATATTTTTTAAACATATTTACAGATTTTTTTTATATTTTGTTTTATATTGCCTTTGTCGGTATGTAGTCATATATGTTCGTATGTAAATACATACATAAATATATTGTGCTGTTATCCTTTCGTATATTATGGAAAATATTGCTGCGAAATTTAATTTGTGTTCTCACATTGTGTCAATTTAGTAGGCAAATAAAGCTGTGTATGATTTTCAAAGAAAAAAAGCAAAATAAAATTGCACAAAAAGCCACGCAAAAATATTTGGCTTCCTTTAGGCGCACAGACGGGGATTTTAAGTACAGCACAGTGGGATGGATTTTTTACACAGCACTATATTTATTTTGTGGTTTGATTATAAGATGCCAAATCTTAATCTTATATTTTGGGTTTCCTGAAAAATTGCAACTGTACGGTTGGTGCATTAAAATTTTTTGGGTTTCGTAGAGTACCCCAAAGCTTCAGTTAATTCTGCCAAGCCATTTTTATTCAAAACTATCATAATTTATGCTCGCAATTTACAATGTTGAAACGAAATGTGTTAATTTCGGTTATATGTAAGTGGGATATTACGAAGAAATTAGTTTTTCAAATGAAAGTTACTCTAGTTCGACAATTGCCGGCATTCATCTCTCTCAGTAATCCGTCTCAGGTATCTAGTCTCAAAATAAAGTTACTAATTTTTCAACTAGAGCATCCGTGCATAAAAAATAAATAAATAGACGAAAATATGCTCTCGATCTGTTCCTTGGTCCTTGGCCATATTTTGCTTAATTCTCTAAAAACACTACCCTTATTTTCAAGAAAACAAAAAGCAATCTCATTTCAAGGTGTTTGTGGTCGCCCTTTTCAATGTACATTTGGTAGATATGAAAATAGGAGAGGGTTGCCACCTGTTTGGAAAGTCAAATTTAATTAAAATACACGGAAGTATTAAAAAATATAGATGTCAAGCGGTTCGTTTGGCTAAGAAGAAATTTTATGCCTAGCTTTATTTTGAAGAGGGTTGCCACCCCCTTAAAAAGTTTAATTTAATTTAATGCTACACAAGTAATAGATACGTAATAGTCAAATATAATTGTCAAACCGCCAGGAAAAAATGTGCAGGTACATTTTGAAGAGCGTTGCCACCTATTTGCAAAGACAAATTGAATTAAATTATGCGCAAGTATTTACATAAAATATTACTTCCAATGAGAAAAGGCCCGTCTAGGCGAGCTGAAAGTTCACACCTATAATTTTTGAGAGGGTTGCCACCGGTTTTAAAAGTAAAATTTAATTAAATTATATCCAAGTTCTATAAAGTAATAAAATATATGAGTACCAAACTGTTCGTTACAGTAGAAAAAAATTCACAGGTAGATTTTGAAGAAAGTTGCCACCTGTTCGAAAAGCCAAATTTAATTTAATTTGCACAACCAATCGAGCTTAGATGTAGAGGATGTGCATGCGAAAATTTCTATTGTGCAAACAAAAATTCCGTTAGGTGGCGTTTGTGTCGAACTAATTTAAAAAACCGTAATCACAGTCCGGTGTGATTCAAAATCCATAATATTTATTTGCTACACAAATATAAATATTTTATTTTTTAAAAATTAACCGCTGGGTGGCACTGGCCCGAAAATATCTCTAAAACCCATATTCACAGCTCAATTTGATTAAATTCCGGAACATGTCCATATTTGTCGAGTGTATCGAAGCGCGCCGGTTCAGCTAGTAAAAAAAAAATTATGTTGAGGTAAAAACTTTTTTTACCATCTCCATCACACAGTGCACGCCAAGCAGGTTTGTTGAACCGGAACCATTGTTTGCCCATTTTTTTTTTATATTTTTATTTTTAAGGCATTATATGTTATTTAAATTATTGTTGTCTATTATCGTCGCACATTGTTTTTTTTTTTAATTCATGTTCTTTGTTTTCATATTTCATGGCAATTTTGTTTGCTCGTTTTTTATTTTTGTGTTATTTTTTATTTGTCGTCGCCGTCATCATGCACATAATTTCCCTCAAGTCGTCTGTGCAAATACCTCGAACAAGCCAAAATTTCGCACACGTTCCATACACCATTTTTTCTCAGTCATTGTTTTATTCGTATTAAATGTATGAACATATGTTAGTGTGTGTGTTGGTTGGGGCTATGCCGCTTACCGCCTGCGGTGGTTTAAGGTTTTATTTTGGTTACCCGCCACGCGAACGTACCAAAATTTTTAAAATATAACTTTCACACGCACAATGTACAATGTACAAATGTATTTTTAAAAACAATTATTTTCGCGACGCCGCCAATTTATGTATTGTCTGCAAAATTCCATTTTTCGTATCTGCTCAAGATTGCGTGTTTTTTTTTCTCTTTTAATAAAACTGTTATTACGATGTAAAAGTTTTTTATAATAGAAAGTTTGGTTAGATTTCTTTTTTATTATATGTACATGCACTGTATACGGGAACGAAAAGAATGACAAAACTGATGCGCCCTATCATTCTCACTTTATTGGTTAAATAACTTAAAAAATGTTTAATTTCATATATGAAATTTTTTGCCTAAAAATCTTTCATAAAACATACCAGTTGAAAATGCATAAAGTCCATAGAGCTAAAAGGCTGCTTATAAGTAACGCCGCACAAAGTTGCTAGTTTAGTATGGGCATTAATTTGATTTTTTCAATAAAAAAAAAACCATTGCGAAAAATTCGTGCAAAACCAAACTCGAATTAGTCGATACAATACCTATGAGTTATGCTATACAAATTTGACCTTGTTTTAGTTTTTATGATTTTTATTAGAAAAATATTACTTTTCACTGAAAAAGTCCCTTGAACTTTATTAACTGGTAAAGTAATCAAACACAAATATCCGATGAACGGAAAATAACAGTTATTTCTGAAAACTGTCATCGAAAACTTCGCTATAAAATTAATGTTCTACAAACAAGTATTTTAAAATAAATTTTTTTTGCAATTCTTACGTAAATTTAAAAAAAATAATAACAGTTATTTCCTGCTTTTATTTTATAAATCTAAAATTAAAATAAAAATTATTTTTTATTTTAATTTTATAGCTCAAAAATAACATTTATAGAAAATTTTTATTTATAAAAGCCGTCAATATAAATCATTCACTGGCTGTTAGTTTTCAAGTCATACTTATAAAAAAATTGTAAATATATATTTTTTGCAAACCTTATTAGAAATTTAAAAAAAATAACGGCTATTTTTTACTTTCATCTTATTTTTAATGGCTTTTTCAGGGACCGTAACAGTTACAAATTTTATTATAGAATACGCTCGTTACCGATTTTTTGTAATTTTAATTTAATTGCTCATTATGTAAATAACAATTAATTTTTATTTTTATTTTAAAATTCATAAATAACAGGTATTCTTGATTTTAAGTTTATAAAACATAAATTAATTTTTTTTATGTTTTTTATTTAATCGATCAAAAATAACTGTTATATAAAACTTTTATTTATAAAAGTAATCAATATAAATTATTCACTGGCTTTTGTTATTGAAGTCATATTTATAAAAGTCATTTTCATTTTTCGCAGAAAATAAGTTGTTGGCAAACTAAAAAACCAAAAAATTATTTAAGTTATTAAAAATTGAATAAATTTTTATTAGTATCACTTGAAAAATTAATGTCAGTGGCTTCTATAAAAAAAAGTTTCCAACAACTGTTATTTTTGATTTGTTAAATAAAACTAATAAATAACTGTTTTCTGTGACTTTTAAAAATCAAAAAAAAAATAAAAATCAAAACTAACTGTTATTTTTGAAAATCAAAAAAAAAAAAAATCAAAACTAACTGCTATTTTTGAAAATGAAAAAATTAAAAATCAAAAATTATTCTCACATATGACTTTTAAAATAAAAATCACAAATATCTGTTATTTTAACAGTAAAATAAAAGTTACAAAATAATCGGTAATGCGCGATTTTTATACAAAAAAATTATAACTATTACAGTCCCTGAAATGTGCGCAAAAAATTTGAGATTTTAATTCACAACATTATCAGTTTTATTAGAAAGTAAATTTACTAGAACTTATTGTGGGAGCAGATAAGTACAATAGCATTTTAATTTATAGTGCTTTATATTACACAATATAAGTAACTCATTTAAATTGCTAAAGATTTTCTAACAAATACACACAACCATAAGTTTGTAGCTAACAAATAAATTAAACAAAGTTTGCATATGTATTTGTAAATATTTTCCATTTCATTTTACTTGCGAACAAATTTAACTAATAATGCAAACAAGTACTAAGAATTAGTGCAATTAATATTAAGCAGTTAGTTACATAAACACTATTTCTATATGCAACGCAATATATATATATATTTACTTTATATGTACATATATGTGAAAGAACAAATTTACATACGTATTTTGAAATTCACGAGTATTTGTTAACCAAACCAATTTTGCCAGCTTATACTTCACACAAATACAATCCAACTATATCTATATATAAATCTATATAACTGCATATGTTTTGTGCAGTTTAAACTCATTTGCGCTACATGTGAATTGTGTATTAAAAATATTACATTTAAATCACTTAGAAGCAAATATACATATTATATTTTCTAGTATTGTTTATACGAATTCTCATAGGTATTAATGCCTAGCAATTGCCTGCAAAATTATTTACTAAATAAATTTTAAATTTTTACCTGACCGCACAAATCAAAATTATATATATGTATATATATATGTATGTTTAATTCGTGTAACAAAATGAAAACAATAAATCTGCGTTTTAGTTGAATTTTACGTATAATTAGCCACTAAAATTTTGTGGTATATGCAAATGTTGAGAGATGGATTTTCAAATGCTATATGCATTTTATGTGTGAATTTTATATAGCCATTATATTGAAAACTATTAAGGAAGATAAATCAATTGGAACATAATATATCAAAAAAAAAAATAAAAAATAAAAAATTGTAACATAACAACTGCTACTTATTGCCCAGTTCAGACACTTAATTTGTTTCGTATTTAATTTCATTTAGTTTTTAAATAAGCAAATAGTTCACTCTGCAATAGAAACTCAATAAAACTAGTTTTCAAACTTCATACAAATTTAAATTAAATACAAAAAATTTGCATCAAAATTTCACACTTTCTAATCAGAACTTTTAGATAAATTCCGAATATGCAGTTTTGTATCGCATTCTATTTAAGCGCACCAAAGTGTAAGCGTTGATTTTTCGATTGTTTTTTGTTACTGACCGAGTTGACCATTTTCTTTTATTAAATGTTAGAAAATTCACCAAATCGCCAGCAAAATAAATTAATAAAAATTAACGAAAATTAACAAAAATTATCAGCAAATTAAAGCTCGAATTTTACTACATATAATAAATTTGAATCACAAGTCCAGCGCGCTATCAAATTCCACGACAACGCTTGTGTTTTCCAAATTCTTGTTTTTTGTTTAAGATATTTTTCTTAAAATTCCAATTCTCCACACACAAATGATTCGCCCCGGGCAGCCCACCCAAAACTATTTTACGTGATTAAGTGAGTAAACCACTTTTAGCTTTAGGATTTAAATGAGATAACTGAATAAGTATTAGAGTTTGTCCAATTAAAGGAATTTTCTTTTGCAAAATTTTAGTTTGTTACTTTCATGTGTGTATTTGTAGATATATATGTATATATATGTTTTTTTTTTTTTTTTGAAGGCTTGAAAGAATTTGTGTTGACCTAATTCACGTAGCTAATGCATGCAAAAGATCAACAACACATTTTTTCGACTAACAGATTTTCATTTCAATGCTTTGCCAATGTCAACACAAAATTGAACCATTGGGATTTTCGCTAACAAAATGCTTGTATGAATAGGAGGCAAACTACTTACTAGACGACATGCATACAAGTAGCTTTTCCATATATGTATGTAGATATGTATGTGTGTTAGAGTGGAGTGTTTTTTTAGAGGTGTATAATTTAAAGCATAATCCGGCGGTCCAATTTTCGGTCAGAGATTGATTGCTGGAAAAGTTGAAGTTGTAGCTGCAGTTTACTGCCCTCAGGCACAGATCTGTAAGCCTTATAATTTGCCAGATTTCTGCAGTATTTTTCCTGGCCGTGAAGAAAGCGGCTGAGCTGATATCAAATATTCAATTAGCAAGCGGGCGGATTAAGATCTACATCGACATACAGGCATCCTTCAGGCACATAACCTACTCTAAGACGATAATGGGATTGTAATGTGGCCTTGGAAAAGTTGGCTATGTTCAAAAGCTTGCATTTTTATTGAGTTCTGAGAAAAAAAATTGTGTAGAAGGGATTAAAGAAGCAGAGGACCTTGCCAAACGGGGTGTATATATAATGGAGGCTATTGACCCAAGTGAAGAAGCGCCGATATTGAAATCAGCAATCAAACGATCGCACTGATTCTACACATATCAGCAGATAGACCGTGGAATCAAATGCAGCGCGGCATGGTAGCAAAAATGTAGTGCAAATCATACAATTTTAAGCTTACGTTCTTTTTATGTTCATTGAAAAGAGTGTACTCTAGACTTTTAGTGCAGCTGTTAAGGGTTCATTACCTTTTGGCGGCGAATGCCTCTAATTGGGCTTGGTAAGAGATAAAAGGTGCGCAAAATGTTGCAGGACGAAACTGTAGAACTCATAACATGCGAATGTCTATCATTGTTTTTCGACAACGTCACCGGCTCATGACACGAGATTTTCATGGGTCGGCGTCGGTCGCCATTTTTTCCAAGACAAAATACCTACTCGGCCTGAGTGTGGTGTTTTTGTTGGGCCGGCAGCCAAACCTCTTTATTTTTATTATTATTATTATTATCATGGGCATCAGATTTAATATATTGTGCATGACGTTTTTCTTGTTAAACCTTAAGCTTTTAAAATATTTTAGCACTCTTCGGGGTTTGCTGTTTCACTGGTTATGTAATTGGACAATGATATCACCTAGATGACGTGTATTTGTTTACCAAGTGCAGGAACGTGATCTGAGTTTTCTATTCTCATTTCACAGAACCGACAAACGTCGGTATCAAATTGGCACAACTTTTTCTTTTGGCAGCTCAGCTTACAATGTCCTGCAAAATAATCACTAAGAAAATGTAAGTCCCTTCTAATGAGTAAAAGTAACTTTCTCGATATTCCCCTTGAGGGAACAATGAATTATTCTGCTTCACGTTGCCCGGCGCTATTTAACTAGTGGCTAGCAAATGTCTTTCCTTCAAGTCTCCTTACGACTTCATTAGAGTGGCTTTTGGTGAGTTCATCAAATTGCTCAGACCCAATAGAGGGCATGCTGGGACCTAGTCAACGGCTTCCTCATTTCCCTCATCTATTCTACATTTAGGATAGTAATGCTTCCTATTATATTGGGAAGAGCTAGGCACTCGAATGCTGGTTTAGAGGTCTCTGATTTTAGGGCTTGGATACATATAAATTTGTACCTCTTAATTTTCGGCGCAGACATTCTCTAGCGCTGATTTCTATGGCATTCATTTCTCTCGGAGAGGTTACCGTATATACCCACCTCTGTTCTGCCATTACACAATTTTTGAACCATCAGTAAACTAGTTCTGAGAATATGGTTTGAAGTTGATGTTTTGGTTCTGCAATTTACCTCAAAAAAATACACCCCCTTTTTTTTATATATGGAGTGCAGTTACAGCGACAAAGGTCCACAACTCGAGGCATTTGCGGCTAGAATTTTGAACATCATTAAAATGCCAGCCACAAGCTGTGATTTCCGCCAATGGCACAGTAGGCTCAAGTCAAATTGTACTTCATATATAGAAATCTCTATATTTAGATGCTCTAGGCAATTTCACATGTTTGAGTAAATATTTGTGTAGCCATCCATGTACCTCTGCACGTACATACTACACATATATATATATATATATATAAAGTTCACATGCAAATGCCGATTTGTATATCAATGTAGTGATTTCGATATGCCAGCAGCTGTTACAGTGGCCCAAGGTTACCACCACCTACCTACCCAGCTTAGCACTCGTTCCAAAAATCCGTCGACCCCATTTTAGCTTCTTTGGATCACGTGACATTGCTAAATACAAAATGGTCATCTACAATCGAATTCATGCGGTTGCTAGTTACATGTAAAACGGAAATGTGTTCTAATTTTCAAAGTACTTGCTGGCAATATGGCTTTCATTAACATTCATTCCAATGCCCATTGAGTAGAGCTGCTGGAGTAGGTCAGATTTAGATGCTTTGGATGGATTGATGGTGAATGTTTGAAAGTCAATTTCCATTAAAGGAAAACTCATTTAAATGTTTGCCGTGCATACTTACATTTTCCCAATCGATCAAGTAGTCGGCTGTCAGTTGGTCAATCTGAATTTTGGTTTTGTTGGTCACCAGGACATTGGACATCTATTCACTTTTACATATTATGTAAATCTACATGTATTGTACTAACTGTCGGTTTAGTTTGCGCTTCGAGTCATTTAATTGACAGGCCGGTCATTAATGTTGCAAAGCCGATATTACCAAATGCAATTGTTAAAAGTTTTACTTACTTAGTTGAATTCTTGTTAAGTGAGCTGTGGAGAGAAATTATGTCAATTATTAATCAAATTTCTAATCGTTGCTGTGCAAAGCTGAACGCGTTTATTTGCTTCGCAAGATGTTTATTACGCATTATTGAAATTTTCATCTGACGGAGTTGTAGCCATTATACTGGTACTATTTGTTTTACAATATTTACCATGTTTTTGACGCCATGTCGTTTTTGTTAATCTTATAATTAAAAATCTCGCCAAAAAAACGCCATGTTTTGGTCGAACTGCTCTGAAACGTCTCGAGCAATTTTTATGAAATTTTATATGTAGCTATATTTTGAGAATAGGTCATAAGGTATACTTTAAGCTTGGGAGAGGGTTGCCACCTGCTTCAAAAGTTAAACTTTGTAATTAAATAAATAAGGTAAATGAAATATTAAAATATAAGTGTCAGGTGGTTCGTTTCGGCAAAGAGGTTTATGGGTGTTGCCACCTGTTCGAAAAGTCGAATTTAATTAAATTATACAAAAGTTATAAGAAGTACTGAAATATCGGCATTAAACTGTTTGTCTCGGCGAGAATAAGGTTCGTTAATATATATTGTGGAGAGTGTTGCCACCTATTTGAAACGCCCAATTTTATTAACTTATACACAAATCTTTAAAATTTGGGTATCAAACGAATCGTTTCAGTAAGCAGAAGGTTTGTAGCTAGCTTTATTTTGAAGAGGGTTGCCACCTACCCGAAAAGTTGAATTAAATTAAATTATAGCTGAGTTTTTTTTTTCTGGATACATTCATACTTCCTACACTGGAAATTTACCAATACTGCTGTTTTACTATTCGGTATATAAAAATTACATATCCATTTTCAAATCCACGTATTTACACACAAAGTTCCGCAAATGCTTGGCTCGCCACTTTCGCGTGACAATACTTGGCTGTTTCTGTTTGCTATCATTGTTGCTACTTGAAAATGAAATAGATTCCGTGAAAATCTTAACTGTTTACGCGCTACTTGTGAGTTCTAAAATATTTACATAATATCTACAATGTTCGGCATTAGATACTTTGTTATTTAAATATTGGCATTGATTCACTCGTAATAGGTTTTTAGTGAAGTGAATTAAGCTGAGCAGAGGTTTAGTTGGTGTTATGCTGAATTCGTAGATTACATTAGCAAAATCAAGTAGAACCGATGAATATGAAACCCAAGAAATTGTCAAAGTTTTAATATTTTTCTTACTAATAATAAAACTTGGCCGCCTAGAGAAGTTGACCAAATGAGAGTTAAATCCTATGCACTGGATAACCACAATGAAAACTAAAAATATTTTTTTTTTTTGCAACACTTATCTTAACTGCGGATAGAAAGTTTGATTATTTCGATAATTATTTGTCGCTGACCTATTGCTTTTTTTGCCTATTCCGTAATAAAATGAACAGTTAAATTTATGTTTCAAACTTCGTTCGATTTGGAGGAAAAAATTCCATAAACTTTAGAAAAGGTTTAAAAATTTCGGTACGCAATTTTGTAGCTTATTCAATTTGGATACAATAAAGTGCAAGTTTCTAGTAGCTACAAGTTACAGTTGATTTTTGACAATTTTTTTCCGGGTACTCTTTCTTAAATTCGTCCATATAACGCATGCTCGACTTTTTTTTTTTTTGTATATGGGGAAAACCGCACAACATCGTCAATAAAATAATTTTCAAAAATCAACGGAAATTTTTAGCCACCTAAAATTTGCACTTTATTATATTAAAATTAAATAAAAGTGCTATAAACTTGTGTGCTCCAATATTTCTTTAAAATTAAAATTAAAATTTTTAAAGCCAAGTACTGTAAACAGTTTGTTATAATAAAACGTTTATGTTTTAGTAATTTTCTGTCGTCTCAATTTTGCAAAAAAGTATTGAAAATTCCAACAGAAAACGAGTAGTAAAATTGATTATTTTTAATACACAAATTTTGAAAAAAATGTTTACGTCTTCATCATTCAATCTTCTATGTCGCCCTCGATGGCAGGGTCTTGGATCTTTCGTATCGAAATTCAACCGGAAGCCAAAGTTTTCTCATGTTTTTGGGACCTTTTATTAAAAAGGTTAGGGCATGGTAAGGTATTAATAGAGTAAAACTTTGGGTCATCAAGAGGTGGGCTTGTTTTTTTTGAGTCCGGTCTTAAGGTAGCACCTTTTTCTGAAAACTATTATATTTCTATATTTAATAGGAATAGAAATCCCTTTACTAGTAGTTGATGTCATGGAATTTCGAACTATAAACGAAAATTTTTTGAGCGTTGCCAACGGGTAATTTGTATTATATTCGTGCACCGCTAAACGGAACTCGTTTGTCTCCTTCTCTAAGCTGGCGACTTGTGGGACGACGAAAGTCTAGTAAGTGTCAATTTATTTATCTACGATCTTTTCCAATTCAAAAGCGCTGATATTGTTTCATTCATATTTGAAGAATACTTTGAACGAATATTATCTTAAACGCAATAAGGGAGTAATGCGAGTCGAAGTTAGCTCCTGAATTAAAATGAACAACAAATATGTCCGAAATGTATGTTCAGTCTATATAGCGATGTCATCAAACATCGCTCAAGAGATACGAAAAGAAATTAAATATAAATTTAAGAAAAATGTACATTTATGTTCCCAGCTTTAACCTCAGAAAACCTTTTAAATATTTTTCTGAGCAAAGCAAAAACATATTTTTACGTCTCTATCTAATATCCTCGTATATTATACCTTTGTAACTTTTGTACCTTAATTATTTACCAACATTCTTGCACAAACATTGAAACACACCGGTATTTGTCTAGCGCAAATAGTATGTGATTCTAAGCAGCAAAGCCAACAGCACAAAATGAGCAGTAAAATATTGAAACCGGAGCACCAAAAAAAAAAATGCTGTTTTACTGATGTTACCAAGCAGACAACTCGCCAGGCAGTTAAATAAAAACCAAAGGTAAATAAGACTGGGAAATAAACAAAATGTCCGTTAGCCGGAAGCCCTAAATTAGATCGTGTAAAGAAAATTAAGTGAGCAAATCTTGTACTCTTATAAGTACACATTGTGTGTAGAGTTTTTAAAATCCTATATAATAAATTTTAAACCTAAAACACAGGCACAAAAATTACAGCTCATACCCAAATACACGTTAGTACCCATCTGTCCGCTACAAATACAAGTATTTTCGTTTAGATTATCTAATAAATTAATTAGTTAGTATTTTATATTAATTAACTATTCAGAAAATGATTTTGTTCACATTTTCTGCCAAATACATATATAATTTTATTTTCGATTAATTGAATTTCAATTGACAGAAGAGAAAATTGGATCTTTAGTTCAAAGATAAAAAAATCATTTTTGGAATATTTTGGGTTCATTTCAGGATGATTTCGGCACTATTTTGGAATAATTTCAAAACTATTTCGGCACGTTTTTCAAGACCATTTCGGGACCAGTTAGGGACTACTTTGAAACTAGCTCTGGACCTCTTCGGAACAATTTTGGGATCAGTTATTTCGGTTCGATTTCAGGATAATTTCGTTAACATTTCATGCCTGTCTCGTGAACAGTTCGCGACTAGATCGATACCAGCTCGAGACTAGGTAGGATGACTTCGGACATAGTTGAGGACTAATTCAGAATAGCGTTGACTCTATTTTAGGACTTTTTCGACAGAAGCGCGGGGCTGTTTCGGGGTAGCTTCGAGGCCAGTTCAAAACTTGTTCGTGACTGGTATCGTAATGGTATTGGACGAAAATGAGTATAGCCATTCTCATATTCCCCTTCTATCTTTTTATGGATTCTGCAAAGAAGTAACTTCTGCTTCGCGCACTTGGGTTCACAGCTGTTTTTTACTGCATCGGAGGAGGGGCAGGGTAAGGAGGTTTCTACTTTGGAACTACCACTATCCATAGCACCCACTACGTCGACCATCCCTCCGACTAGTTGTTGAGCTACTGAAGGGATGCTTACTGAGGTAGCGCAGGTTCCTTCAACCCAAGAGTCAATCGAGGTATTTGGCTAATGTCAACAATAGTATGTGACCCTCCATCAATGCCAAAAGATTTTAAAATATTATCCCAATGAATTAGGCGGACGTTTCCGGGCTAATCGCTATTTTTACTGTCGGAGTTGTAACTTTTCAGGCGCGAAAGAAACGATGGAACACCTACCCTATTTGTTATAAGCTAATCTAATTTTGGAGGTCCAAAGGCGCAGGACAACCTTCATTTGAGCAATTTGCTGAAGTCTTTGAACTTGAGTGTTAAATCTTATGTAAAACGGGAGTTTTCGTTTTATTCTTTTACACAGTTTATGATAGCTATGGTTCGACGGCGAGTATGCGGTATTGAAATGGCGATTCATAGCGCTCATTGAAGTTGGTATGCTCTACCGCAACCAACCCCAGCGCTGCTTCAAGAGGTATCCATTTAAAAGACTGGATAGGCTAGCCACGGTTCAATTGAGAGCCTGACATAATTCCCCAAAGTAGCAGAGCTATCTAAGAATACAAAAAGATTGATTTGGAGAAATATAAAAATGAGCCGTTGGGCCATCCGCATCAACGTTTTAAGGGCAGCCAGCTTAATTTCTCATAATCAGCATTTTCGCGAAAATTTTCTTTTAAATCATTCATTTACATTACTGTGTTTTTTTTTTTTTGGTTTTTTAACTCATATCATGCTAAATTGCAAATAATCGTTAGATTATTAGGCACTTGAACTGATTAAGTTTGACCTAGTAACCTTAAGTTATTCCAGTATATCGAGATGCACGTAAATCTCCGTATGTAATGGATTAACTATTCGCACACACTCGCAGAACGATAACAGAAAGTAAAAGTGGCAGAGATTTTTTCATTAGCAACGTCGATTTGCGAAGACATCAGCCACCGCATCGCTGCAAGCGCATCCAACATTTTCACCGCCATTATTATCATCCTCATCAGCAGAACGTTCGTTGGCGTCATCATCGCTCGCTCGCTCGCAAATAGCGTTATTAGCCAGAATATCGTCAACATTATCGCCGACATGCATGCTCGTAGATTTGCACAAATTGGGGTTAATGGGAGCACGCTTGACTAGCAAACGGCTTTAGTTGTTGACTGAGAGTTGAGAGAAATGCTGGCGGAAGAAAAAGAAGAAGAAGAAGAAGAAGAAGAAAAATGCAAGGAAATCGAAAAAAAGAATATTTACTAAGACAAAATATTGTAGAAAGCGAATTTATGAACATATGTAAAGGTGCACTACTTTTGTTGTATGTGTGTGTGTGCAATGTAGGTACGCACACAAGAAGACCCAGTTCGTGATACGTATAATATATAAAAAGAAAACAAAAAAGGGATATGTTTGCAGTAAAAAAAGATTTAAATGAAAAAAGGACAATTTTACTAATATGCAGCGAAAAGTGCAAGGAATATTGCTGAAAAAGTTGCAAAAGTGTGGCAGATTGCCGCAACATGTTTGCGCAACCAAATGTACGTTCGTAGCTTCATTCAACTGATTTTTACATACGCTTTTCTGCAAATTTTGATTGTACACACACACACACGCACTCATATATAAACAGTGACTAACAGCAAAATAGGTACGGTGTTAGTTTTTTTTCTGTTTTTGCCATATGGACCATATTTTCCATTAGGGAATGAATGTAGCCATTATTGGATTTTTTCGAAAAAAAAATCACAAGCTACCAGTTATTTGGTTTTTTTTTTCTTTTTTCGGATTTTCATTTGTCAATAAAATTTTATCGATATTTAACTTTTTTTTTTTGTTACTTTTCCATATAAAATAATCGCTATCCTAGAACTTAAAGTTTTCCCAACAAATTTGGTGGATATTTTGTGGTTTTTATTTTTTTGCCCAACTTTAATCGTTGTTTTTAAATTCTTATATTTTCGTTTAAGTTTGGTCAATATATTGGGATTTTTATTTTTGCGATTCTCTGTGATAGATATTTTTGGGGTTTGAAGTTTTTGATAAAGTTTAATCGTTATTTTAACATTTTTTATTTTTTCGATACTATTTCATCGATATTTTTCAATTTTTATTTTTTCGTTAAAAAAAATACCGTTTTATAGCATCTATAATTTTCGCATCACATTTGTTCCTTAATTTTATATTTTTATTGTCCAGATCAAGTTTAGTTGTTGTTTTTAAAATTGAAATTAAAATTTTATTTTTCCGATCAAATCTTATCGATACTTTGCGATTATTTTTTTGATCGTATTTGGGTAATATTCTGTGATTTTTTAATTTTCTAAACAAATTTATTCGTTATTTCTACATATTTATTACATCGATAAAATTTGATCAATTTTTTCCGATTTTTATTTCGTCGATAAAAAATTATCGGTATTCTAGATTGATTTTAGTTTGCCGCTTAAGTTTGATCGTTATTTTTAAATTTCTATTTTTTTGATCGATGTTAGCTGATATCTATTTTTTCGATAATATTTAATCGATATATTGCGATTATTAATTTTTCGATCAAGTTTAACTATAAATTTAATGTTTTTACAATACGTTTTGGACTAAATTTTATCGATATTTTCCGATTTTTATTTTTCGATAAACAAAATAACTGTTATTTCCACTACAATTTATGGGTATGTCGTGATTTTTTTCCACCAAGCTAAATTACTATCTTTTAATTTTTATTTGTTTGAGCACTTTGATCGATACTTACTGATTTTTATTTTTTCCGGCTTAAAAAAAATTTATATTGCTGATGTTGTTACTGTAATAACAATCGCTGCCAAGATTTTTCGCGTTGTAATCGGAAAACTTTAAATTCAAGAAAAATAGAAAAATTAAGAAATAAGGATATATCGATAAAACGCCATCGATTATGTATGTAAATAAAAAATAAAAATCAAAAAAACTATCGATAATGTGTATCGTAATCATGATTGTTTTATAAGAAGTATAACCGTGCATGTTAAATTGTTTAATTTTTTTTTTAGAAAACCAAACCTAAACCAAAAACTCCAAATTTTAAGCTTTGTAAAAATTTTACGAAAATACTAATAACTCTTGCACAAAATTATAGTTTATATCAAAGAAAATGCGAAAGACCGCTGCCAAAAATATCCAAAATCGACAAAAAAATTTTGGAACCAGAAATGGGCACATTATTGTATTAGAACAAAAGTGGGTATAAAACTGCGTACCCGAAAAAACTTCCATACATTGTGAGAAGAAATTTAAAATGTTTTCCAAGAGCGCATCATTTTCTCAAAAATGTTTGCAAAGTTTATAATTTAAATTTGAAATACGGTAGACCTATTTCGCTGTACACCACTGTACCTGTACGTATCTACCACGAGTCTACGAGGGCATGTTAGTAATATAAGAAATGAAAACAGCTGCAATTGCTTTCAGTGAGTGTAGCGGCTAATTCGGGTTGGCTTTGTTGTTGTAAGAATGTTGCAAGTAGTGCAAGTTGCAACTACTTTTGCTAGAGCACATGCTTATTGCTTTTCAGTGTTGGCTGCTGCAGCTATTCTCCGTGTTAAATTTATTATTTCCGCTTTTTCTTGGACGCTGCAGTTGTTTTTATTTCTGTTTATTAGATACTTGTGTTTTCTTGGACATCAAAAAAAAAAACAAAATAAAAAACTCTAAAATAAAAAAGTTTGTTCACTGCAAGTGGCACATATTATATATTTTTGTAGCAAGCAGATGTTTAGAGGCTCTTTATGTTGTGCAGTTTCTGCATATTGACACAATAATAATTCTGGTTCTGTTTGGTAAATTTTAAACCCCTAAAGGCTACCTCGGCGCACAGCAAAGCAAATCTTCTCACATCTGAGATTTTTTTGTACCAGTTGAAAAGCCTGTGCGCTTCGGCCTCTGATGTAATGTGCCGCGCCCCGAAAATATTTTACCTTTTCTGTTATACATTTTAAGCAGTGAAGGACTTTATTTACTTTAGATCCAGCAAAAACACCGCCAGTAAGATCAGCTTTGAGATCAAGCAAAGAACAACTCTTGCCTTAAAAAGTGCTGCTTCGGGTTCGGTAGGGAATTTGAACTGCACAGATCTCTCTCGGTGAACAAAAATTTCGCTCTACAAATGGCTCATCATCTCGGTCCTGCAGTAACGTAGGCATTGAAGGATCCCTCGACTGGGTAATCATGGGTGGACAACGAAAGCAAACGCGTCCACGAACACAATCAAAGGGCCAAGGACCAGTCAACACTTGGTGTGATTAATTGGCGTAACACCGCAAAGGAGAGAGCGGTTTTTTGATCTCACCCAAACCGGCAAACGGGTGTAAAACCAAATAAGACGAAAAAGAAGAATCATACCAGTACCTGACGGTGATAAAGCTAACCCGTGGGTCAGCCGAAAACCATCGCTCTTCACTCTATTCCTTTATATGGATTCCCACGATTAGCCTCATGGCGGTGTTCTTGATTCTGCTGTTGTTTATTCGCTTATAATGTCAAGAAGTCTATCCATACTCCTCGGAAGGAACCCTCTTACCGTGTGCATAGGTGGTGTATCATCTGCCTCTTGGCGCCCACCTTGGGACCTTTGCATGCTCTGAGACTCTTGGGATCTACCTTCACCAGCCGTGCAGCGGTTCTTCCGCCCTTGCAGCCCACAAGGAGTAGCCCTGCGCCAAGGTAAGCTCCACAAAAGGCAAAAGGATGGGCCCACCTTTTGAAGACCTCATAAATTATAGCCCCCTGCAGATCAGTCAAGTCTTCCGATACGAGCGCCAACGCTTAGTAGCCTTCAAAAAATATAGCCCACCGATCTGTCGAGTTCGATAATGAGGTATGTTGGGTGCCCGCTGTTATTTGGAGCTCAGTGCCTGTGGAGTAACTTTCCCGCAACTACACCTGATTGCGGTTGCTGTTTCGCCTCGCCTTCTTAGCACATGTGCTTCCCTGCTTTTCTGCTTAACAGCTGGAGCAGATTTATCAGGTGAACGGGACACGAGAGCTGGTACCACCACCTCGCTCTCCCGATTTTCTGCGGGTTCGTTTCCACGGTTTCGCCTCATTCGCAGGAGAACCATCTGATACGCTGTCTGAGAAGGTTAGTCCTGGTCTAGGTATAGCAGAGAGCCCAATTCCACTGGGATCTTCTCGGCCATCTACTGACTTAATGTTAACATTCCGAGCGTGAGCGACAAAGAGGCCTACCTCCGCAGGGGAAAGATAGACTCGGGACGGGAGTCAGGCCTCTTTCTTGTTGTTATTGTTCCTGCTATTGTTGTTACTTTCATAATTGATTTTGTTGTTCATTTGCTTTCCATCTGCTATCGAAATAGTTCAGACTTGTTGTCTCTTTGAAATAAAGAAGTATAAACATCTGTTTTTCTTTCTATATCACGAAAAACTTAAATCAAAACAAAATGCACGTTAAAACATTCGCTCTTTCCTTGCCTTTGCAACCAAACCGCATCACACAAAATAATGAATAAAAATTACTTTACTGTAACTTTTTCAACCCATCTAAACACATTCCCTTCAATGGAAACGCATAAATCTCATTAAAATGATTGCATTGAAAACTTTCAGCTGCTACGCCTTACTGCACTTTACTATGCGATGACACAGCCGGGACACATACATAGAAAGAACCATCTCCCACAAGAATTTATTCACTTTAGAAGAATCTCTTACAAATTTCACTCCAATTACCTGTCACCTTTTAAATTTTTGCGCTATTCAAACTTCTGAATGTGGTTTGGAAAGGTAGCAAAGTTGCATTGGTGGTGGAGTGCAGAGGGTTAACGGTTGAATGGAGGAGTGAAGAAAAATATTCTATGTACATATTTCTATATGTATGTGCCCGTCTGTGTGCGTGTGTGTATGTATATTTATAATCCTATTTGTGAGTTGTTGCTGATGGCGGCGGTTGGCTGTGCATTTGCAATGGCAAAATGACACATTTACTCAACTAGAAAAGTGTTGGTTGTGCTCCAAAGCGTAGGCAATGGCAAAAAGCAAAAGTGTTGATGCTGAGATGCGAAACTTCTTGATTATAAACTTCAGACTATGAGTGAGTGTGAGTGTGTGTGTGTGCCCGCCTGCATTGGTTACTAAAATAAAAATGTGTCAAAGACAAGTGCAGTAACATGCTGCAGGTGATGTAAGGTATTTAGAGTTTTGTATGTGTGCGTGCAAGTGTACCTATCTTTCAAACGTAAGTATGCATGTATGTAATATTTTATTGCAACATTTGGCGGCTGATTTTAAGAAAGCCTCTAATGATTTTCATACACAAGCGAGCAAAACCAGACGAGTGGTGCATTTTCTGATCTGATATTAGTTCGTTTTTTTGTTAATTTTATAAAAAAAACTTAAGTTCAGACTATAACAAAGCCTTGTACATAAACTAATGTTTCAAACTTTATAAAAAAGGTATAAAAGCTCAACAAATTTTTATAAAAATTTTTTAATCTATTAGAAGTAAGTTAGACATTTTTTGGGTAGGTAGCTTTAGAGTAAATTTGATTTCAGAAATATAAAGTGCAAGTTCGTGGTGGCTAGAAACTACGGTTGATTTTTTTTAAATATTATTTTTTTTTAATTTTGGACTCGAAAACTTTTTTCAGTTAATTATTATATTACAGTAAAATTATTATAAATCAGCGGGAATTTTTATAAAATGCAAGCGTTTTATGGGAAAAAAGTACGCAAGACCAAAAATTATAAAAATTATAAAAATCTGGAGCAGCTTTTAGCTGCCTCAAACTTGCGCTTTATTTAACTAAAACTAAATCTGCATATTCGAAAAATTACAAAAAATTTTCTACAAATTTTTAACATTTTAATGAAAATTTCTTAAGTTTTCAATAATTTTGTGTAAAGTTTGCAACATTAATTAATTAATTTCCGTGGTTTTGATTATAGCGTGAACTATATTTGTATATAAAATTACTTCTAGTCTCGTTCATTTGATATAAAAAAATGTGCCGAAAATATTTCGAAAAAGTAACGCTTTATTTTAATTAAAAATAATAAAAATATAATAAAAATTTTGTTTCAGTTATATGATTATTTTTAATCATTTGATTGCTTGTACTCTTCGATTCATCGATTTTTTTGTTTTATAAAATAATAATTAAAGTTAATAAAAAATAGTCGTGATGATTTACAATTAAAAAGACAATAATAAATAATAAAAAAAACATTAAATTAATTAAAAGTAAAGATTTATTAAAAAAAGATATAATTGATTTTTTTAATTTTTTTTTTTGGTTTTAGTTATTTGATTTTTCTTATATATTTATTACAAAATATTTGCGACAAGACGGAGGTTGCGTATTCACAACCATGCAGAATCAAGTAAACTAATTTCTACCCGATTGTTGGTGCATTTTTCCAAAACTTTCCGAATAAAAGTTTAGTTCAGAAATTATTGTTTAAATAAAACACGAAGTTAAAACAATAGTAAATATATTCCAAAGTACTCAACGAAAAATATAATTATAATTATAAATATATCTAAAGTAACTAAAATAATTCGAATAGTCATGCACTAGAAGAAAAACGAAAATAATCAAAAAAAAATATTAATAAACTTTTTTTTTTTTGAAAGCAATTAATTAATAATCATTAAAAGGTGCAAATAATGGCATTCGAAGGGGACCTTAAAAAATATTCCTTAATTAATACTCATTATGACTGTTAATCATTATTTAACTAGTCTGATATTAATCAATCATATAATCACACAATTCTATTTTTTGATACTCCTTAAAATGTTACGGCGTAGTTCATTTGAGATTAAGGCAAGCCCAAGAAGTAAGAAAGAATTAATTAAAATTATAAATATTTTATTTCAAAAACATTTCAAATATTTTATTAGTGCCCTCTTTAAACGTTCTAGTTTTTGTATATTTTTGGAGAAGTTTTTAACCTTCATCTGCTACCTACTTAAAAAAACTTACGTTGTCTACCCTTACGCGTCGATTTAGAAGATCTTCTGTAGTTAAAATGAGACCACAAACCGAAAACCCTGAGTCCGAAGAGAATTAACCAAACCCCCGTACCTTTCAGTGGGCCTGCTTACAAAACCTCTTGCCTCATACACTTCAACACTGAAATGAGAAAAGTTGAATTTATCACTTCCCTTGGGAAATAGTTTGCCTCATCGTTTATTTTACATTTATTTTCATTTGTCGAGACGAAAAAAGTTAAAATGCTAATAAAGGGGTACTAAGTTATCGTTTATTGTAAATATTACCTTCTAAAAGAAATTTTGAGGATCAGTGTCTAATTTGGTTACATTTCGAAATTGGAGAATTATTCAACAAGATTCTTTGCAACTTCTTTCACGTTCCGCAACTTTATGCAAAATGGGTTATTGGACATCAAACTCTTTCACAAACCCACGCCCCCCTTACATATCTAAATACATTGCACATTTTTCGCAACCACTCACACTGTTGCACACACACACATACACTCACATTCACACTCAAAAGCGTGTGCTCATAAAGTTCTGCAAGTAATAAAAAGAAAATCCAGTTACATGCCAACAAATATACGACGGCAGTGCACGAAACCCGCAATAATAAAAATAAAAATAAAAAATCATAAAAAGTAAAAAAAAAAACGTAGAAGAAACTTGCCACATATATAGTACCTACATACATACTACAAGTGGCAAAGAAGTAAGGCTACAGAACACGCACACACACATAGTACACTCACACCTGCCTGCTTGTAGAGGAATGCAACGCGACATGAGCGACGGACGTTATATTGGCGGGAGGCTTGGCGCCAACTTCGCCGCTGCCGCTGATCGTCAACAAGTAGTAAGAGGCTTTGCGGCAATCGGCAACCGGCAAGCACAGGCAGTCAGTCGTCAGTGCAGCTTTTGAGCCGTTACGTGACACAACTCCTCAAGAAACTGCAAACGAGCGAGTACTTAAAGTGAACAAAATGGCGTAACTTTAAATTAAAATTTCCAGCCAATGCATGCAGATAGAGAGAGAGGATGAGATGGCAGAAAGGACGACATAATGCGACTGCAACTTTTTACTTGGTAATTTAGCGAATGTATAGAAATTTTTTAAAGAATATGAAATTGAACGCGGAAATTTAACTAATACAAGCAAATACTTTTTTTATGTATGATCAAAAAAGTGTACATTATATTTTTAGCTTTTAACAATTTCAATGCTTCAATTTTCGGGCGTATTTAATTTGAACTGCAGCAATGCTTAGCGAAAGCAGGAAGTAGACAGAAAGCTTGAGGAAATGATTTAAAATTTGTACACTCATAAACTCAGTGAAAGTTAAGTTTTGCAAAAAGAAAGCTTAACCATATATCAAATTACTTTCTAAATGAGGCAATGTGTGAAGATTCTTGAAATAAGAGATGGCAGGAGTATAGATTTTGTGAGAAGGCTGGAATGGTTAGTGAAAGTAGAGGTTGGCTTTGGAAAATCTAAACACTACAACAAATCTCTATTACATCCAACTGAACTCTAACCGAGCACCCCGCGAGCTTATCTTCACTAACTATGTACAACGATTTATTGCCAATCTTCGACACTTAATTTATTTCTTTAAAATTTTTGGTTAATTTTTTGTAAAACTGCAACTCGTTCTAAAATAAAAAAACGGTCTAAATTTAAGCTTCACACTTTGTGTAACTGTAAATAAAATGCAACAAATTTCTTTCACAATTTCAAATTTTTCATCTGCACGTTTAGAAATTTTTTAGGTATGCAATTTTATAGGTCATTAAATCTCAGCATAATAAACTATGAAAGTTCTAATAGGCAATAATTTTTCATAATTATTTTTGCTAACGTGGCTGATCATTTACTCCAAATGCGGAACGCACGTTGTTTTTTATATGGAACGAAATGGCCAACATCTTCAGCAGAACGAATTTAGTTACTATAAAAAATTAACTTAAATCAAATAATATTTAAATAAAGTGCCGAAACTTGTCAACAATTCTCTATGCTATTTAACCCCGCCCGTAACACAGGTACCAAAAAATAATCGTTATTTTGATTTCTTCAAAAAAAAAAAAAAATCTCCCAAAAATTCGTTCAAAACAAACCTCGAATACATCGATCTAATCCTTATACCATATGCTATACAAATCTAAACTTATTTTTATTTAGACGTTTTTTTGAAATCATTGCATTTTTGTGATTTTTAGTTTTTCGATACAAAAAAATTAATGTTATTCTCGAATTGTTTTCGATAAATTGCGCGCCTTATTTTTTAATTTTTGTTTCGTCGATCAAGTTTGATCGTTATATTATTTTTTCGATAAAAAAATATTGTTTATTCTTGAATTTAAATTTTTTTTTTTTTTTTGGACCGATATTTTGTGATACTCATTTTTCGATCAAAAATAGATATTCTTGTATTCTAATTTTTTCGAACAAGTTTGATTTGAGTGGTTTCCTTTTTCAATCAAACATATTTACAATCTTTCGATCATATAACATGAAAACCAAAATATAATGGCCAAACTTAAAAAAAAGCTGCTTCATTAGCTGAAAGCATACTAGAGCTCGATTTCCCAGATTTAAAGAGACTCTAGAGCTCCAACTATATGTACGTAAATTTTTACTTTTTGTGAATTGCAGTTAAGCAGTGACATTGCATTTGCCCCACGCCAATGTCGTAACTGAACAGAATGCTATCGAGACAACAAAACAAATTTTCTGCATAATTTGCTATTCTTCACACATAGCTACTGTATTTTGTTTATGCTTTTGTTGTTGCTCAGCTGTTATTATTACATCCGCCGCTTGCCATCGAAAAATTCTCTTGCGCCTCAAAATTTAACACTTTTGCTTTGCCATCGTCATAGCAATGATACAACAAATAGTTAAACTTAAAAAATTGTAAAAAAAAAAAAAAACTTGCCAATTCATAGTAGGTCAAATGCGCATACACATTTATGCTGCAAGTATGTAGCATAGCAAGAGGATGGGCGTGAATGGTAGTAGCACAGTGTTGCGCAGTTAAATGATTGCATGCAACATTGGCTGTGGCAACGACGCCGTTGAAAGCGGCGCCGCTCAACTGCAAAACTTTACTTTGTGCCAACCGCATTGACAAAAGTTTGCCATAATGACAGCAACAAAAATGGTGACTGCTACAACAAATTCTACTGTAGTCGCATGCAACAGTAGCAACAACATTAACTGCCGAAAAATTTGCCGCAGCAACAAATGTGATCTATGGGTTTTGAGTGCTTTTTGGGTGTAGAAAGGAAACAATGGTTGCATAACTGACATTGAGGTTGCATGCAACATGCTGCACCAATGTCGGTCGAATTCTTTATACACACACATACAAAAATTCAACAGCAATCATTTTCTGTCGCAGTAGCAGCTGAGCAGGGTTTTATTGCCGGCGTTGTAACCGAAGAGTGGCTTTTGTCTGCGGAGGAAGGTGTGTGGAAAGGGGATGGCAGCTGGTAGAGCTTAAACTCACGAGATCACCGCATTTTTTATTATTGTTCGACTGGCGTTTCTTGCTACATTCGAAGTGTAACGAAGGTTGAGAAACTTTAACTACGCTTTATTCCAACAGCACCGAGAGATGTTTGCTCTACATAAATTCTCGCATTAATGCGAGAAACGCAGTAAAACTAAAAAGTTTCTAGTCTATACAGATTAGATTTGTTAGAGACAGTAAATTTTATTGTCTGTTATTAAACAACTGGACTTTTCGTTACCTGTCCAAAATAAATGATATGAAATTATTTTATTTTGTTACAAAGATATACGATAGCCGATAGGAGTATTTACAATAAATAACCGCACAAAATTATTTTGCGACTTTCCTTTACATTTTTATCCTGCTACTCACCACATGTCGCTCAAACTGTTAATTGCATTGGATTTAGCCTGAAAGTATGCATAACAAAGAGAAAACAGTTTTGATATCTTTGTAATGAGTAATGAGTTATTTGTGTGGATACAAAATGGTGGGATCCCAACGGGTGATGGGCTTCTACTAATAAATATTAAATAAAAAATAATCACCCAAATTCTTAAAAAATTAAGGAGATTTTAACTGCTTTATAAAGCAAAATTTTGTATAAAAATGCCACTCTATAAAAAATATACTTAATGTGTTATGAATAAAGCCAAAGAATAATGGTAAAATAAGGGTTATTCTGACGTCATATAATAATGGTAAACCGCTGATAAGGGCAAATTCAGGTAGCAAAATAAGAAGGGCGTAAAGCAGAAGGCCTTCCGTTTGTGCCTCTCCATAGAAAAAAAAAGAAAGGAAAAGGGAATATAGAATGGGAGGTCTTTGATAGGGCATTTAACCACTGAAATTATCTGCTGAGTAAGCCTCTCTCTCAGAACTGACCTAAAACCTTTGGAAACAGTGGCAGTTTTAGAAATAGGCCTATAGTTTGAAACATCATTCTTGTTCTTGTTCTTGTTGAACAAAATTTTTATAGTTTAAGCATATCACCTGAATCAACCTCATAATCCAATTCATTTGAGTGATTTACGGAAAATATGGCTTCTCTCACACCGCTTTATTCAGAATTTGTGATATCCGGGTTGGTTTCAGTAGAAAAAGGTTTTCGTTTTTGTTTTGTTTTTTTTTTTGTTTAAAATGATCAGGGTTGAAGCAAAACAGCTGTAAAAAAAGAAAAACTGGCAATAAATTGGCGCTTAAGAAATATTTCAAACTTTTCTAGAAAACAGATTTCCTTTTATGTTGGTTGTTATTCATTTTGAACAAATATTTACTCAAACGGTAGAAAATATCGAAATTTGCAGAAAAAACTACATGAAACTAAAGAACACTTTTTTTTTTTTTTTTTTTTTTGGGTTTTGAGAGCCGTTTAACTCAAATCTGCCTGGCCTTTATTATTATTTTCCACAAGTATACCTATCGAGCAATAAAAAACGGATTGATTGAATTTTATTTGTATGGCATACGAAATTTTTCATATCCCGTCCAAAGTGGTCTACATAAAATTGTAAAAAAATTTTAAAATATCTGTCTGAGCGAAATGAAACATTAATACTTATACAATACAAATTTACAAGTACTATTTCCGTAGACTATCTTAACCCATTAGTGCCGTTTTAACCCTGCAATCAAGAAATCCCTCAAAAAATAAATTTAGATGGTCGGAAGTTAAAATGTTCCAGGGAATTACTCGCTGGAAAATTTCATTCGGGTTATTTTCAGATAAAGTATTTGTGCCATTAGTTATTGAGTTACTGGTAAATGTGGCGCAATTTTCTAACTATGTTTTAATCCTACTCGATCACCCCAAACCGCAGTGCCTAAAGGATTTTTCTTGCAAAAAGAAATACCTCCTCGATTTGTAGCAGAATAAGTAAAAGGTATTCCAAACTATCTCAAATGATAGCTACTGGAATGCACTTTGGATTTTTGCCACCTTCTTCACACTGTCGCTGCAGCTGCATACAAAAGTAATTTCATAGATATTTTTTTCACAGCTAGAATTACTACTCGTACAATTGCGGCTGGTGCGTTGCTATTAACTGCAACGCCAACTGGATAAGCCGACTCTGCATGAGCAAAACTAAATGCATATAAAACGCTTGCAAAGAATATTCGAGTATTTTATTTACCTACTTCTGCTAACTCTCACAAACTTCTGCGTTCCTATTTTGCATTTTTCGGCTGACAGTTTGCGCAACAAAAATTAGACTTTATAAGTTTTCACACTCGAAAGGATCTCCTGAGGCTGCACAAGCGCCACACCATGCCCCACAGTGGAACACTACTAGTAGAACATAACTACTTACAATCTGTCTCACTACAAAATTCGAGTTCAACCACCACTGTACGAAACTTGTATTATGCATATTACTTGAATTCTGCTTGCCACAAATATTTTGTGTTATATCCAGAGTTAGTTCTCTGGCTGTTTAGGTTGGCATGCATGTGTGTATGTGTGTGTAAAATACGTATGTATATGTGTATGTACTTAAATATCTACGAATCATCGCCTAAACTATTATTTGCGCCCCTCGTTGCCATTCAAACCCTTCGCAGCAGCCATCTTAATGTCCGAAACTCTGCAACTTACATTCTCTGCATGCACCCATCACACCCTGGCAGACTCTACTCCCTTTCATCCTTAATGAATTCCATACTTTACATACATATATAGATTATCAAATATATGTACATGCACATAGCTTCATATAAATGCACTTGCTTTTTATTCACTGCCTAGTACGAGGAGTGCTTAAATTCTTGGACTACTCATAAAAGATCGTCGCTCAGCAGTTACGGTTTGTGGTGCTAAAAACCAGTGCATCGTAAACTCGAAAACTACGAATAATGTCTCCAGCGCAACCTCAAATCCCAATGTGTGTTTATGTGCAAGGAAGTTACTATTTTTGACAGTTATCACTACCCCTCTAGAGATGGCACATGTTTTGGTTGATTCAAGTGATGGGGAATATAGAAGGATTCTAATTGTACCTAATTTTACATATAAAAGAAATTTTATATAACAGTGTGGGACTATTATTTCCAGTTGGAAACATCGGAAATCTCCATCCAAGATTGCGCCTTCCGCCGATCGCTAGTCCTCTCTTTGTCGATTCGGGAGCATCCCCCATTCAGTTATGATATAAAAGTATTTATCTTTTATTTTACACAAATAATGCAAACAAAACTTTCAATCATTTCATTTTCCTCTTCAATTTTAGAATTTTTCCTTTCCTCTCTCATTCGCTACCTTTTATAACACCACTTTCAATCGCTCTGAGCGTAAAGGGTGCAACCTTGTTTTCTATCACTTTCGCTCTCCAACTCCTAATCAACACAGAGAGCAACGTCCAAGAGATAGAACTATATTTCTTGCGCTTTACGCATTGCCGGCGAAATAGGCATTGGGATTCAGTTAGAGTCTGAATGAATAGTTGCCGCGATAAAGAATGTCAGGCCGCTTGGGAGTCCAAATATACAAGCTTGCTGTAAATGTACTCCCCTTTCAATTGAGGTGTGCCTTAATTCCCCTATTCCACATCAATTTGCCTATTCTCCACGACGATGGGCGACCAACTCAAAGTTATTTTGAGACACCTAGTGCAGCTAGAAGCTCCATCGGTCCCAAATATTTAGGCTTCTTTGACGCAGCCCACTACTCACTAAATCACCGTAGGCACTATCGGCCTGACAACCGCGGTGTCACACAAATGGGTCGGAGCGGGCAATAGACCCCAAGAAGCACCCACCATTCTTTTGGTTGCATTTAGAGTGCTACATGTTTTCTTCAGCCTTCCCTCAAAATTGCGCGTCCACAAAAATGTACTGTCTAATGTTACTTCGTGGAACTTCGCGTGGCCTTCTAAGCATAATTTGGAGTATCCGAGCTTTAGGGGTCTTCACGATGACATCTTGTACATTTTTGTGAACAGTTCTATGTCCATTTTATTCGCATATACCACGAATATCACTCCAGTTGCCCACCAATTCAACTTTTTAAAGCGTTATTCATGTTATTGTTAATAGCATCGAGGTACTTTCCCATTAGGTTAGGTTAGGTTACTGTGGTAGTTCCCCCAAAGGGAACTCACTTGGACATAGTAGCAGTCAATTGTGATACCACGTGATTTACGAACGGTAACGTGAATCGGAGAGTCAGGAAAGATTAACCTGAGAAACGTTGCGTGTCCCGAATGAAGTCACGCAAATTACCAATCTCCACTCCAGAAAGGTCTTCTGGAGTGCTGAAGAAGTACGAGCCTAGGTACTTGAACCTAAGTCTCGCAAATGCAGGGCAGCTGAGCAGAAAATGACAAGATGAATCCACCTCATCCTCCTCCATACAGCTGCGGCAGAAAGGGTCAGAGACTATTTTCAGCCTAACCGCATGAATATCCAACGGACAATGCCCAGTCAAAACACCAACGAGGATCGAGAGTTGCCGCTTAGTAAGCGACCTGAGCTCCTTTGAGCGCCCACGATCCACTCTCGGCCAGAGGGACCTTGCAATTCTGCATGTCGTGGCAACTTCCCAGCGCTCCCTCTGACGACATAGAGCCCACCTGTCCAGGAGAAGCCCGTAGGCAGTCAAAGGAGCCCCCGCCCTCTCCCTGCAAGGAGAAATGACTTCCAGGGTACCTTGACGAGCGAGCTCATCAGTCATGCAGTTCCCTGCAATGTCGCTATGGCTCGGTACCCAATACTTTCCCATAATCACTTTGACAATCTCGCCTGCGTATGCCATTTGTTTGATAATTTTCCCCTGGAAACTCTTCAGTCATTTTCAAAACAACCAGTAGCCACGAGAGTCGTCTATAGGGTAGGCCGATCTTAACAGAGTTAGATCGCCGGTACAACAGCTCTTGGCCGGGAGAAACCCGGACCATTCTCGGACGCAGAGCCGCCACAGCAATACCGAGAACAGGAGCCGCCTTCTTGTCGAGTGGCTCTTACTGCCTCTAACTGTCGCTTCATTACATTCCGCTCTTATCTTTCTGCGGCTTAGTAGACTTTTTAGCCCTTGAACAAATACCGGGCTCTACTTTTAATGGTTCAATGCATTTTCTTAATAGCATCGTTAGTGACATTGTTACAATAAATAAAACCACCCCAATAACTTTCGTTTAGACTCCATATACGATCAAAAAATTAGATGGGATTGACGTTACGCTAAATTCAACAACGAAATGATTTTTGATTATGACTTACAAAATTTTACTTAGCATATGCAAATTTAAACAAATTTATTGTACCTAAATTGTACAGGGTGTATCAAAAGTATCTAAGTTCTTTTCCATCACTTGTACGCTCCCTTTTCTTTTTCTGCTTTTGCATTGCAACTTGCAACATTTTAGACATTTTGTTGCTTTTGGGTATTTATGGTGCTACATTTGCCTCATACGGTAAACTTTTGTTAGCCAAACTTTTGTTTGTTACTTTCACAGATTTTTAGTCGCAGCAAAAATGAGTACAATAACTGTAGAGTAGAAAAACATTACCAACATTTTGTGGTCATTTTTACGATTTCTAACACTTTTTTTTACAAAACGATGACATGAAAAGAAAAAAAGAGAAAAATCTTCATACAACTCAAAAATATTAACAAACCGCCAACAAGTGTAGAGAAACAAGAAGTTAGCGATTGTACTTAAATATGTAAAATATTGAAAAACATATAGTCTAGCTATGTGTATGTTAAAGTTTAATTTTGTTGAACTGTTTTACGGGCAAACATTTTTAGAGATAATTCGGCAAAGGGAAATATTAAATTTATAAATTAACCCTGACACAGTAAATATTTAGGAGACGATCAAATAAATTTGTATGTTGGTTATTCCTTCCAACGTGGATTGTAAATCTATGCAAAAAGCACATTAACTACATGAACAACTAAGAGATAAAATTTGATATAAAGTAAAAGAGCACAAAAGTGGGCAATCAGTGATTCTTATTGCTTGATAAACATATATATATATTTTCCTACCTTGTGGCTAGATTTCTAACCATATTGATATTTCATATACTTTGTGCGAAAAAATTTAGACGCAATGAATCTTTGGTATTTTATTTATTACGAAATTCTAAAATCCTACCCATAAACAGGGGAGACACTTAATACTTTAAAAAAAAAAAAACTTCTTGTTTATTAAATTTTCTTCAAACGTAGTTATGTGACAAAGTCGTAGAGCTTCTGCGCGATTGCAACTTTTTTATTGGGTATATTTCATTTAAATATCAATTTTTGGATAGAATTATACCCAAAAGTCAGCGAACGGTTAAGTCATCGATAACTATTTATTTCTTACTGCAATTATATGTCTTTAGATAAGAAGTGATAAAAAATTGTTAAGCCTTCGAATACTGACTGCTATCTTTTAAAAGCCTTTACGTGTGCGGAAGAAATGATTGACTCTTACAATACGAAACTGTTCCTAGCCCAATTCTCGACTGTTTAAAACCCATTTCAAGGCTATAAAGCGAAAAGTGTGGCATCGCTTTTGCACTAATTCACGATAAGGTTTGAATTAGCGCCGAGATAGTCACAAAGTAATATCTATTTCAGAACTTAAAAAAAATGTGTCTTACTCTAAAAAAAAAGAATACCAATTGTTGAGGAAACTCATAAAGTATAAGTCTCGAAATAACAGCAGTTATCGATGACTTAAAAATTTTGAATCATGCTAGTAAAATTATTATAAATTTACTTCCTACGAACATTTTGTCACTTTTTTAAAACTCTGCTATAATAATACCTATTATAGCAAGTCAATACTTAATACATACATTCAACTATTTATTCTTGCAAGACTCTTAATTACTTAATTTATCGAAAATTGATATATAGCAGCCTGAAACTGTTTCAAACCCATTTCGCAAAACTTTCGGGATCATTTGGGAGCCACTCCCTATATTGTGCGGAAATGATAAAGAAATTTCCTCGAAAAAGCCCCAAAAGAGTTCCAAATTTTTTTTATTATATCAAAAACAACAAAATACTTCTAACTAATAGAAAAACTTTTATAACACAAAATTTAATAATAATAATCTTGTGAGACTTAAAAAATTTTCTCATTTATAATTTTAATGGAATGGCTTTTATAATGCGAGTCGCAAAATAATAGTTGTCATTGCTTTAAAAAATGTATCTCGTTGATAAATTATTATTAAAAAACTTTTATAATATAAAGTATATGCCAAAAAAGTAAAAAAAAAATATCGATAATTTAAAAAATTTATCTCACTCACATCTCTTAACAAAAGACTTTTATAACATAAATCTCACAATAACTGTTCGCCCTGATCTAAAAAACTGGTCTCACTCATAATTTTAAAAAAAAGAATTTACAATTTCACCCGCAAAATATTAGTTATCGATTACTTTAAAAAAAATTTTCAGGTAGGAACAAAAATTTCGTTATGATAGTATATTTTTCCATGCAATATCGATATCTTTTGCACGATACGCTGAACGCGATATTTTTTAGCACAATTAGTAAAGTATAAACCCAATCGATGTGCCGGAAGGGGTACAAATTTAGATATGGTAAGCTAGCGCTCTAATTAGTACTAGAATTTGTGAATTAACTTTATATTCAATTTAGTAACGATATTTTCAGTATCGAGTTTTTATATCGATACTAACGGTAAGGCGATCCTTTCAGAGCGATGCTTTGAATGAGTACCCTAGCGATACTTTCGGTCCGATAACGTCTCGCTAGCAACATTCTATAATAAAAAATAATACGTTTATAACTCTTACTAATTGTATAATCTTTTTACAACTCAGCAATCAATTAGTTATTGTTCTAGGCTTCTATTTGAAACTATCAACTATTAATACAAGCAAGTCTACTAACTAAGTATTTCTTCTTATAACAAAATTAAAAAGTTGCAACTTGAAAAAGTGGCAAGTAGTGGAGTTCATCCAATACCAACTATTTGACAAAAATAGATAATTTTAAAGCTTTCCTTCTAATACTAAGCCTTCTTTGCAATTTATGCTCGTTATTTTTTTTTTAAATACGAATCGGTTCCCCACTTGCCCCTTTAATCTTTCCATTATAGCAATTAAGTTCTGCTCTTCGCCTACATTAGTAAAAATCATTTAGGCCCCACAGCAAATCACATTTGCATATCATTGACCAGCTGTGTCTTCTCATATAGCCATAATTATTATCCTTCAACCAACATCATCAACATGCGACATAAAACAATGAGACTGAAAATCCTTTCTATCAACAATCGAACAACGCACGCATATCACTTACAACAAGTCCATTCAACTCATTAAAAGGCCATACGTGTAGTAGTAGTTGCGTCTTAAGAGCAGCTGTTGGGTGGAGAGTTGAAGTAAATAGCTAAGCATTGGTATTAGTAAACAACAAAAACGAGATCTATGCAACTTTGTTAGAAAAAGTAAAGAGTGAACAGCTATTGATTGGTGCGCCTGCACTGAATAACAATTGCAATATAAATATTGACTTAGTACTACGACTAGCGACGAGTGGGAAAGGCAAATTGCGAAATTGACGTAGATAAGTGGAAGGGCGAATGTATGAATGTATGAATGTTTGATAAGATATCATTTCTATGATGATTTGTGAGCACAAAATGTATTAGTCGTTGGGTTGGGGGGGGAGTGGGTGGAGGGATTCTATGAAGAATAATGTGGGCATGTTGCAGGTTGCTTGTGATTGTGTGCTGAATAGAATTAAGTAAAGGTTCATTGGCTGGATTATCAACCACCCAGAATAGATTTCTCAATATATTTATGCGCATACATTTCTTTTACATTTTCCATAGCTAAATACTAGCGTTATTCACATACCTACTCTGTGTACATGTGTGTGTGTGTGCGTGTACGTCCAATACAAATGCGTGCATTGAACTGTAGCCATTTTATTAATTGTCTAACTAACGTCAACGTCAATGGTGTGGCAAACGGCACACAGCATGCCAAGTACGAGCGCTCGCCTCTGTCAGAATAACAGCGCTGACGCGACATTCTGCAGCGTCGCAATATATGTAGCATATAACCATGAATAACAGTATTTAGCATACATATCTACGAGTAGGTACTTTTGTCGGCAAAATTGTCTGTACAACGTTTCATTTTTCCTACTTTTTTTTTGTTGCTGTTCTGTTGCGCGCGATTAATTTATTTGTTCAAAACCGAACAATTGCAATGCAATATTGCTGTCAAGGCTGGCTCTATGCTGGTTGCAGGCAAAAGCTGTACGGGTACGGGTGTGTGTGTGTGTGTGCGGCGATAAAGCCCTTGGTATGGCATTGGCGTGAAATTTCACTTGACTGTTGGCACCCAAAGGGAAAACAGAGCAAGGGAAGGAGAGAAAGAGAGAGAGAGAGAGAGGGGGGGCGACACATTGAGAAGCAGGCAGGAATCGTAAGAGCGCTTTTACACCATTGGCGGTCAGGGAGGGACCGCTGGAAGTGTTGACACAGGCGAGCTTAATTTATCTCAGTTTAAATGGCGGGTGCGCGCTTGTACATCGAAAGGGTGCTGGGTGGGAATGGGGTTAATATGAATTATTAAAACAGACAACATCGATCCCTACTCAAGTTTTAGTATTTGTGGTGAGTTATTCAAATTAATTCTTTGTAGTCGTATTACATAAATTTATCAACCCTTTAGACAGTCAGAGCTTGTCCTATAATAAAAATCAATTTTTAACATTGGAATTCAGCTATTTATTTCATGGTTCCGTGTTTACACCCTAGGCATATTTCACACCTCAAACGCACCTGCATAAAATAGTGGAATAGCTAATTGTCCAATATAAATTATATCGATATTGGAGAAACCAAATATGCATTCAGAATTTAAAAATTGTATAACCCTTAATGTTTTTCACCTCATAACCTACGAATTTTTCAATTCTGCCAAAATGTTTTTCTAGTTGCGCCCTTCCTGTCTACAGCCATATGATGGAATTGATTTCGAGTTTTTCGATCTTGAGATAGCCACATAGCGTGGGGAATTTTGCTTTGCTAGAAACTAGTACGACAGACTGCCATGTTTCCGGCAAAGTCGACCAGTCTCAGTCCGTTGGCGAATAGTTCAATGTGAATACTAAATGGCCACACCGGCGCATCGTCCTTCTCTTGCTTCAGAGCGTGGATCCAAATCAACCAGACGTTGAAGAATCTCATTTCGATACGAATAGTGTTCGTCCACTGAAATGACAGAAGCCTTGATGACGAAGTCTCTCTACCACTACAAATCCAACAACGAACTTGCGCTTCTTTACATGGCAGCTGCAGTAGAAGTCGCAAAGTCCGATGGGTTTCTTAACATATGCCGTCCATTTCATACCTTAGATGACGGTGATGCCACTCATTCACGAGAACATCAACCAGCCGGCCAGCGGCACCTTTCTAAATAAGGCTAGCGACATTCCATGTGAATAACCTGTGATCTTAGTCCTTAATGTAGCGATCGTCATTAAAAAAGCGGTATATCATCTGGGGCTTTTTGGAAATTTTCATTTATGAAATTTTTTCACAACCAGATCCTCAGATATTTTTTCTGAGAACAAAATTGTATGACAAGCCGCTTGCTCGAAGTTATACGCCCACTCCCCGCCGCGTCTACTGATGAAAAGAGACTGCAAACAAGGCTCACCGCTTAGACCGAAAAAGTAGGGATGGCCCAACCAAACTCTCATTATCACCTTAGCTCTCGCTCGTAGAGGATACTTGAGTGATATCGCTCGGAGCTGTTTGAAGCACAGTTCACTCCCAAGTGATTGGCAATAAGAGACTTTTCCCACTTTCGTCAACTTTGGAAGTCCTTCATTGTTTACCAATTTTAAACTACCGATAACTAATATATTATAAAGGTCTTTTGATAACAATTATGAGTGACACAAATTTTGTAAATCACCGATAACTATTATTTTAAGTCTTATATCTAATCCCAATAATTATGAATAAGAAAATGAGTAGTTATATACCAAACTCTTTTAAAACTGGTTCGGGTCTAGTTCGGGCCATTTTTGTACTAGTTCAGATCACTTCGGGACTGGTTTCCAAATAATACCGAACAAGTGCTGAAATTATTCTGAATTTGTCACGAAATAGTGCCGAAAAGCTCTCGAGTTTAGCTTTTGAGTTTATCTGATATCGAGGTGCCACTGTATAGCTCAGAGGCGCACACAGAAAAACATTTTAAGTTTTACGATTTCGTGAGTGGCCCACCTTCTTGGCGGCGGCGGCAATGAGCTACTTTAAAAATATTCCACACTAAATGGCACATGCTATGTCAAATTTCGAAACAGCATGGCATCAATTGACGCACTGCATGCCTTTACGTTAGCATAAACGCCGCCTCTGCTAGTGAGCAAATTTTAAGGTGCAAAATAAAAATAAAATAAAACAAAAAAAAATTTGTCAATTTCACTGCCACTTTTTTGTTTGAGATAATTCTTTATTTTCATTACTTTGACTGCGCGCAGCTCATCAATTCATGTCAATTACGGCGTTCAAAGTAGAAAAAAGTAAAAAAGTAAAAAAGTAAAAAAAACAAAAAATAGCAAACAGCAAACAAACATTGACATGAAAAGTTGACAACAAAAAGTGACTGAGGAAAAGGCAGAGAATCACTTTAATGACAAGTCCAAGTGCGTCGCTTAACCCCGCTGTGTAAAGTTTCAGCAATGCTATTCTATACTCGCACATAGTAGACTTTTGCTCATTACTGCACTGTATTCATACTTCTCACGCTTTTCTTGCCTAGCTGCTTGTTCTTCCCTCTTCCAACTAGTTGGTTGTTTGTGCTTGCGCTTGCACCATAGTTATACAATTTCGTAATGTAATTAAAAACTTTTTGTCAGGTGTTGTGAAATCAGTCTTTGCACACAAATTGCAATTGCTGACCGCCCCATCGCCCCACCGCCTCACCACCCGTCAGCTTGGCAGTCAGCTCATATATGTACCTCTTTCATTGCATTGAACATAAATACATCTAGAATTGTACCGCTCGTCGGCGCCTTGTGGTAGGCAATAAAAAGCAATACTTGAGCGACTGACATTGACAGCTACCACCGGTTTGCATGAATTCAATTTATGAATGCAGCTTTTGTGCGAATTTTCTCGCATTTTATCCTATTTTTTTATTTGTTTGTTTGACTGGTATGTGCGTGTGTTGGTAGTTTTTCGGTTGCTTTTCTTCTGCTTTTGCTTGTGGTTGTAATTGGTGTATGAAATTATCAAAGCAATGAACAAATTATGTTTGAAGGTCATTTAACTGACAATTTTGCGGCTTAATTAAGTGCAAAAAGTTGATGTTGACGTTGCCTTGGCGGTTGCAGTAGAGCATGAAGTTAAGGAATTATGGAAGGGCTTGTAGTGATGGAAAATGCACAGCATAGTTTTAATATAATGATGTTTAATAAAAAATAAAAAATAAAATCAATTTCAACATTTTTTCCTTATTACCTTTCGTATTTAATTCTATGGTACTAGCGCTCTGGAGCAGTAGCGTAATTTAAACTAATCAGATTTTTGTAATGACTGCAAATTGTTTTGAGTTGTGGCATTTGCTTTGCGCAAATTATTGACCTGATTACAAATATTTATTTGGAACGAAACAAGTTTATAATTTCTATATATGTAAGTACATATACTATAAAAGAATGAGCACTGTGTAGCCCTTTCCTTCAGGGACCGAAAAAAATAGTTATTCTGATTTTTTTCAGATAAAAAAAAATACTATTATTATTTAGACGATTTTGCATTTTAAATCATTGCACAATCGTTAATGCGTCATTTTTATTATTTCAAGTAAGTTTAATCATTATTTTAACATTTTCGTTTTTCTATCATGTTTAATAGATATTTTCTCATATTTATTTTTTCGATAAAAAGTCATCGTTATTCTTGAATTTCCATTTTTCATCAAGTCGATCAAGTTTGATCATAGTTTTTTGTTTTCGATAAACAATCATCGTTATTTTTCGATTTACATTTTAACGTTAATATTCGATTGACATTTTGTGATTTTTATTTTTCGTTAAAAAATTATCGTTTTTCTTAGGTTCTAAATTTTTCGATCAAGTTTAATCGTCAATTTTTACATTTTGTTCTTCCTATCAAAAATAATCGTAATTCTTGTATTACATATTTCCGATAATATTTTATCGATCTTATGTTTTTTTTATTTTTCGATAAAAAATAATCATTATTTTTAGATTTTAATTTTTTCGATAAAAAATAGTTTTTATTTTTTTTTATGTTTTTCCGATCATATTTTTTGTGATTTTTATTTTTTCAATCAAAAATAACGGCTATTCTTGTATTTTTAATTTGTCGCTCATTAGAACCCAAAAGAAAAAGAAAAGAAAAAAGTTTGATCGTCATTTTTTAAATTTTGTTCTTCCTATCAAAAATAATCGAAATTCTTGTATTACATATTTCCGACAATATTTTATCGATATTTTATTTTTTTTTATTTTTCGATAAAAAATAATCATTATTTTTAGATTTTTATTTTTTCGATAAAATTTTACCGATATTTTTTCGAATAATAATTCCGATCATATTTTATAGATATGTTGTGAATTTTTTGTATAAGATTTTTCGATCATATTTTTTCGGCGATGATAATAAAAGCAAAAACAAAAATAATACGATTAATGTTTTATGATCGAGTAAAAGAAATCTCCAAAAATTTATCAAATATTTAAGGTAAGATATGAAAACAGAAATGGCGATTATTTTTTATCGAATATATCGTTTATGTAATGATTTATAACAAAAAATCTTCTAAATAAAAATAAGGTCAAATTTGCATAGATATAGGAATTAGTACTCGTAAAGATATATGTATTTGAGTTTTGTTTTGATCTGATTTTCCCAATGATTATTTTTGGTCCCTACTTAGAATAAAGCCCAATAATCTGCTGACATCAAGGGCATGTTAAAAATACCTCTTATTTAAAATAAAAAGTTTTACAAAAAATTCAACACTTATCGCTCAAGCTGTTAATTCCATCGCAATCAGCCTGAAAGTATGCCCAACAAAATGATAACAGTTTTCACACCTCTGTAATGAGTTTTTTACGTAGATACAAAGTGGTTGAATCTCGTCATGCGGCGAGCTTTTATCACCAGGTTTCATGTAATCGATAATTATCGATTATAATCATTCAATACTTATCTTAAATATTTTATTTTTTGCAAGGATCGAGCAACTACTATAATTCAGGTTCTGTAAGTACAGAGTCTGTCTAACTAATACTAGCAATGAAATCAATTATATGGTAGGCATATTAACGACGTGCCTTTATATGCAGTAGACATTGTTTGCGATTCATTAATATTCGCAAAGTAGTAAGCAATTAATTACAAAACAATTGCAATCTGCTACACACAGTCAGAGCTAAGAAGAAGTAGAAAATAATTAAATACTCCTGCGTACACACAGCCAAAGGAAGCAAACATTTTGGATGGCAGAGAAGATGAACCACAGGCAGTGGAGTGGCATCGGAGAGTGCAATGACAACAATCTTAATAATAACCAACGCAAATAAGCAACAACAAAAAATAATAATAAGTGCAACCAGTGTAGAAGATACTCAAAATCGACAAATCGACGATATTCGCTGAATGCGCAAATGAATGACTGAATAGCTCAAATAGCCAGTCAGGCAGTCAACCACCAAGCAAGCAGGCAAGCAAGGAAGCAAGGACGCAAGGAAGGATAAGTGAATCCAATGTGGCAATGTGCCAATATGTGCGTGAATGAATGAGCGATTGAATAAATGAATGATTGCCAATGCAGTTACGCTATTTTGCATTTTATGGATACACTTGCTGGTGCAGACAGTAAACAATTTGATGTTGCTGCGACTGCTGCTGCTGCTGCTGCTGTTGCTGATTTTGCTGTTGCTGTGGTAGCTGCGGCTACGACGTTTGCCAACATTGATGATGGCTCCACATGCCGTTTGATGGACCGAAGCAAACAAGTCACTAGAGACGCATAGCGAGACATTTCATGCATACAAAAGGCATTAAAAACAAAAAATGAAGCGCCAGTAGACAGACAGGCGTACAGACAGACAGACAGACAGACAGACAGACAGATAGCTGGGCAAGCAAGTAAACAAACAATTGTTACTGATACGCACTGCCGTACGGCGGCAACAAAAGGGGTAATTTCATGGTCTTGTATGTGTGTGGATGGGTGTGTTTATCGGTAAGCAAATAATTGCAAACGCATCGTATGCATATAGAAAATACACTTGAGAATTCCATAGACAATCGCACGCACACACACGCACACACTAATGCAAATATTTCTTCCCTGCACTCAAACCCCGAGTAGAGCTGGTAGCAAAGACAATGGGAGCAGAGCAAAGCATAGCAGCTGGACGCATGCAAATTTATAGCACAAAGATATTTGACAGTACAAGCACAAAGGATATTAAACAACGAGAACTTGATTATGTGCGAATTGAATAGTCTGGATGGAGTTGGAGTTTTGGGCTGATACACAGAGCGAAAAGGCGAACTAAAATTCCCTGCATAGCAATGCAGAAATTAGTTGAGTTTTTATGGTTTTGTTCCAATAAAAAGCCCCTCTTATTATGACTGGATATGCCTTTTAAATAAGCTCAAAAAGATAGGCTATAAAACTAAGATAAAAACCTCTCAATATAATTATGAAATTTACCTTTAGAATAAAGATGAAAATCTTTTCAATAAAATCTAGTAGATAACCTATAAAACTAAGCTGCAAACTGCTTCAAAATAATTAAGAAGTGAGTCTTGATTTTCATTGGAAACTCCTCTTAATTTTAATAAACCGATGAGCTTATCAATTAGAAATTTTTGCCTAGTAAATTTTTTATGTAGATTATTTTCTGAAAATAAACACCACACTGCTTTTCAAACTATCCATTATTTAATTATACAACTTTTACTCAAGAATAATATAATAAAAGATTGCGCTGATTCCGCGCTGAGTGCAACTGTTCGTGACGTCATAATAGCTAGAGAAAGAGAGGGCTATGAAAAAATTAAAAAAAAAAAAGTAGAGGCAGTATCGGACAAGCGACAGAACGATTGTAAAATTTGTTAGATGTTGTTTGTGTAGAGCAAAAAGAAAATTGCTTTTATTTTTTCAGCGAATCGGTGCAGGTTGTGAAGTCAAAAAAGAGAGAACTAGCGGGGTTCAAACCACTACCAAAATCTTAAAACTATAGTACCATTTCGAAATTTATTTAATTTTTTTTAACTACATTAACGTAAAGTGGTTAACGTAAAAATTTTAATTAAAAGGGGTTGTTTTAAAAATAATAGCAATTTTAGTAAAATTAGAAGATCTCCTCATAAATTTACTTTAAATGATTTTTAACATAAAAACCAGAATATTCCTTCTTACAATTGCATATTTTTGGCCGTTTTCTTTTTCAATAAAATTGAGAAGAAATAAAAAAATAAAATAAAGAAGATTTTCTAGCAAAAACTCCATCAATCTGGCCCCTTATCGCTCTCCTTTACCACCGAGCTATTTTCAACGTCGATCTCTTTAATTATAGGTGAACTTTTACGCTCGGTGTAGGGAGACAGAGCGAGAGAGAGAGAGACAGAGCACGTGCTGTACACGACAGACAGATAGGCAATTTGTGTGCCGTGTATTGTAAGCAGACAGACAGACAACTGGAGAGAAACTGACAAACAGGCCGTGTGCTGGAGTGTCCTACGATTTTGGCGACGGCGAAGTTTGAGTGATTAAAAGGAGAGTCGGGCAGACAGGCTGATGACGCTCAAAAACATAGCATAGAGATTGACAATTGACTATACCTCAACCTACTTACCTTACCACTGCTCGCTCAGCATAATAACCGGCGAAATACAAATGTAAATAAAATTTACAGCTTCAACGTGATTGAGTGTGTGTGTGTGGTGGCAAATAACGATGGTAACAACAACAACAACGACAACAACAGCAATAATAAGCAATGTAAACAATAATAATGCGATTAACTTGCCAATGCCGCCCCAAAATTTAATTTAATCATTCCTACAATGCTAAATACATACAAATTTAATGAGAATCGACAACAATGCGACTACATTTAACAAGGTTGATTTGGAAATACTCGCACCTCAGTAGATATACTACTGCACTCGTACCCCGCTTTCATTTACATACAATAAGTATCTGAATATTGCGAAATTGAGTATCTTTAACGCGCAGTTATTTAATTTTGGCGGTTGGCGTATTTTCAGTCGTAGTTATATCAACAAAAAAATTCAAAATGTTCCGCTCGGGTGTGGATTTTTTTATTGAGAGGATGTCAAATATAGACAACTTTTGCCGCTAAGCAATAACTCACTTTTGGTTATAAGGATAACAATAAAACAAAACAACTTGTATATTTATTTAAATTGAAAACATGATTTTTTGAAAAGTTTCTTCAAAATTTTTCTGATTGAAAACAGATGTTAACACTTTATGAAAGATTTTACTAAATTAATTGAATGTTTGTGCGACGGTCAAATTTATGTTACAATTTTTTTTAACCTTTCTGTGTCCTTAGCCCATTAACCGCGAAGTTTTCTTTAAAGAAACGCTTACTATAAAAAATATATAAAAAACCTAAAAGTCAATATTATATTATTGATTTAATTGTTTTTAGAATATTTCTCATACAAGTCACAGAAAGTGTAATTTTTTTTAATTTTTTTAACCAAAAAATCGGTAACTTTTATTGAAAATGTTAGCAAAGGAAAATTATTTTTACTGACTGAAGGAATCCTGCTCGAGCATACAACTCCCATTGACATTCAAGTACCCGCCAGTTGAGGAGGGCACCAGAGCAGCTATCAACAGCAGCTGGGTACATGCAGGATTGCGCATTCACTTTGGCCATCACCCAAGGAGCGAAGAACAGGGAGCCAGCTGAGATTTTCCAAGCCGCATGTCGAGCTTTTTGCAGAAACGCTATCGGAGGACCTGCTCAACAGCCATATGGTGGCTGGCTTTGTAGTCCTATATATTGACTTCTTTAGGAGCTGCAAAGGACGAGGGAGATACAGAGTCCGTTCAGCACTTCTTGTGCAAGTGTCCTACACTACGAAAAATGCGCTGCAGATTTCTGTGGGACCATTTCTTCGAAGACCTGGATGGCTTAGCTGCGGTTGCATTGGAGGGGCGGTTGGAATTTGCCGAAAGGTCGGGATGGTTTAAGAACGTGTAATTATATGTTGGATGAAAATTGATGATTTTTGGGGTTCTATGGCCACCGAGTGAACTCTCTAAGAGAGCATATGTTTAACTTAAGTGTGCTAAATATTTTATGACCACGATTTAATTTTCCATATTATCTTCTTATACATCTGCTCTGAGTGTTAGCAAATTTTTGTTTCTTTGAGTTCATGAATTTGCAAGTTGAAAGCGACATAATGGAAATATTAATATTTATTCAAAATTTTGGAAATTTTTTAGAGCGACACATTTTTTAAACATCTGCAGCATAAATCAATGAAGATTTGGCAATAAAAGATTAGAAATCATGTTGGGATTTGAAGCGAGCTAACAAGCTCAATATACGACTATCACCAGTTTCTTCATCTGATTCTTATTCCATAGTTGGCTACAGCATTTACGCGCAGATCTACACACACGATTCCATGGTTGTACTTCATGATTTTATTACATCATATTTGGTTGCCAATGTGACTTCTGAATTGACTTCCCAACGAACGAGTTAGATTTTACTACATTATTACATTATTCCTTTCTAGTGAAAAAAATCAAAAAAAAAAAAAACAAAATATGTCAAGACCAAATTGGTATAAGTATTTTTAACAACATCTGTGGCTAGTCAGAAACTGGGTTGAGTGGGTGAAAGATTGTTTATCCGAGCTTTCGTTTCACTCCTTATTTCCTTCCTTCCTTGGAGAAATTTTCCGTTGCTCTTCCTGGAGATCAGGTATTTTCTTGCTTGATAGTAACCGCGGAATTAGCGTCTTTTTGTTCCTTATCTCTGACATTTCTTGAGTCAAATGCGACAACACTTTCCGTTTCGTCCGACGCAGTGATGGGCAAATGAAAAAAGTATGTATATCGATATAAATCGTATCGAAATTTTTAAACAATATCGATATATGATAAAATAAAAAATATCAATATTTCGATATATCGATATCTTTGCCTCAACGATCATTTACCTAAAATATTGTAAAAATATTCTTTAGTGAAAAAATAGTACATACATATACAAGAATTATAAAATTTATTATGTTTGAAGGCCTTGGTGAAAGTATGAAGGTTTGCGTATTTTAGACTCACAAAATATAGAATTTGATAAAAATTTAATACTCGTAAATAAATATCGGTATTTTAAATTATAAATATCGATTTAAAAAATATCGATATTTCGATATATCGATATATTTTGCGCAAGCCTAGTATGACTTAGTTTTTTAAACGCAAATCTCTCTCCATTGCATAAAGCATATATACTGCATCGTAAAGCTTACTGTAGGTCATTTATTGTTTTTTTTTCCATAAGCAAGTTTCTACCAGTTTATCTAAACTTTCCCTCGTACTGTTTCATGTTGACATTTTTTTGAACGATTAATAATAACTAATGCTGTGGTCTCCACCTCAAATTCAAGTAGTGCTAAGTTACTCAGAGCTCAGTGCTTGTTTTTCATATATTTAATTTTTGTAAAATTGTAGGCCAATTATTTTACTGATAAACAAATTATCGACATAAATATTTTTTGTTTCTTCAAAGTTCCCACTACGAATGAGCAATCTTTTTAATATTTTGATTTTATGTTATTCCTTTTAATGAGCGAAATTTGAATCAACCTCGTCGAGATATGTAGCGATACAAATCCATACGTACTACAATATAAATGGACAACGAAACAAGTAAGCCGATGAGTAATTGCCGCCACACTGCAACCGCATAAACAAGTGTAAACAATTCGAAACATCGATTCAACTTAAATTGCATTCAATTAAATGCAATTAAAGACGAAGTAAACTCCTACACACGCATTCCATCTAGCGGCAAACAGTGACAAAGGCAGTGCGCCTGAATTTATGCAAAGTGACCGTTCGGTGACTGCTTCAAAAGAACGCACATGATAAGGTACTCATTCCCTTGGTTAGTGAAGCGTAAAATATTTGCAAAATTCTTCTATTGTTTGTGTAAATAAAATGTAAATAAATAATGTAATTACAATCCATAGGCGGTAGGAGGTAATAAACTTTGTCGTTGGAACTCACTTCAATGCCTTCAAATCCAATTTAAATGCAAAGGAATTGGAATTTTCAGTCATTTAGTGCTACTGTGAGACAGTTGATGGTCAATTCGAAAGAAGTTTGCTGTAAAAGTGGCGATTGACTTTAGTTATGATATGGTTAAAAAAAAAACGAAGCAAATATTACTTTTTAAGGGTCTATGTTGGATTTTGAATACTTAAAACTGGATGAATTTAAGAACTAAAAAAAAAATTGCGATAGTTTGAACGAAAAATTAATACAGATTATTGGTTTGCCTTCAAAGCAAAAAAATGGCGCAAAGTTGAAGGAAAATCAAAAAAAGTTGCGATAGTTTGAACGAAAAATTAATACAGATTATTGGTTTGCCTTCAAAACAAAAAAAATGGCGCAAAGTTGACGGAAAATCCTTCAAATATACATAAAAAAAACCTTCATTGCAAACACATATTGCTTACGTTTGAATTTTTATAATCTACATATATATGTAAAACTCTCGTATCTCGTACGCTGAGGCGAAAATTTACAGGTAGAAATACTTTGGAGATGGTTGCCACCTGTCGGAAAAATAAAATTAGTTCAAATCTTACTCAAGTATATAAAATATTAAAATATGGGGCTCACGGGTTCGTCTCGGCGACGAAAAGGTTCACACTTATATTTTGTAGAGGGTTGCCACCTATTTAAAAAGTGGAGTTTTTTTTAACATTATACAAATTCTATAAACTATTAAAATATCGGTGTCAAGCCTTTCGTTTGGCTGAGAAGAATATTTACAGCTAGCGGTACTTTGGAAAGGGTTGCCATCTCTTTTAGACCTAAAGTTTTATTAAATTGTAAACAAGTATGGGTAATATTAAGATATGGGTATCAAAAGGCTCGTTTTGCTGAAGAGAAATTTAATAGCTGATTTATTTTGGAGAGGGTCACCACGTATTTGAAACGTCAAATTTATTAAAAACCCCTCATGCTAAATTCATGCACATGGGCCTGTTTAGCAAATTTTTCTGAAATGGAGTTCAAAAGGCATATTAAAATTTCAGTCAACAATTAATTTTAAAAGCCACACTGCACCTAGGCAAAGCTCACTTCCACTCAAATCTCTCGCTGACACATATTTGTTGAAAATTATTAAAAATTTGATATTAACCAGCCCGTTACATCAAATATTTCATTAAAATTCCGTTGGCTAAACGTGACATGAGAATTATTTTGCGATTTATTACGCGTCAGTTGTGTGCGCCTAGGCTGGTAGAGAAAATGCATTACAGTAACTAGCCACCCAGTCAGAAAGGGGCATATATAATACCCATATTTAGTTAAGTACCGTCGGTACTCGCTCAAAGCGTTGCCCAGATGTTCAGGAAAATTATGTATTTGCATATATAAATATACATAGGGTACGGCGGTTATTTAATCGTCGAGCGAAAAAGGAAAAATCTCCGTTTATGATGTCCGTAAGCGCAGATATGGAACTTTTGTCAAAAATATTTTGAAAGCATTTTTCTAAAATATATTTGGGCTTTTCTGAAATACATTTGAGTTTTTCTGTAATACATTTACCCTTTTCTGAAATACGTTTGCCGTTTTCTGAAAAATATCTGAGTTTTTCTGAAATACATTTGCACTTTTCTGAAAAAAATTTGCATTTTTCTGAAAAAATTTGCATTTTTCTGAAATACATTTGCACTTTTCTGAAAAAAATTTGCACTTTTCTGAAATAAATTTGCACTTTTCTGTTATATATTTGCCTTTTTCGGAAATCCCTTTGAGTTTTTCTGAAATACCGTTGGAAAGTTTTAAGATCGATATACCTTCATGAACCTGACGCGTCCTGTATGTTTTCGATTTTCTATTATTTAGTTGGCTGGCAAAATTTGGTTTTTTTAAGGATGACTGCTTCCAAAAAAATTTTGTACATAGAACTCAGTATATGTTCGTCTTAAAAGTGCCACATGATCAAATTGTCTAGCGGGCATTTTTATGCGACTATGGGTGCGTTAAATCGCAATCAAGCGTTAGCGTCAAGCCAATCGGTACACACTAAATTACCAACAACTCCACACGAATCAGCAGCGATAACAGCCATCGCTTGTACTCGACCGTTCTGCGCTATTATTATCGGCAACATTAGATGCAACAATAACAGCAACTGCACTCAGGCAGTCAAGCAGCAATAGAAGCGCGCACACACCTACAGAATTATGTGAGTATAATTTATTAATTGTATATTGTGTGTGCGTGCGTTTGTGTGTTTGGTCGCCGATGATGTAGTGCCTGTCTGCCTGGCGGTATCGCACATCCTTTCCTGTGAGTTTATCACCGTGTCATTGGCGTTTGTGCTCTTGTTGACCGACCGGCCGCCCCGCCGTCCGCTCCTCCGTCCGTTCGTCTATCGCTATTATTTTGGGGCAGTGCATTTTGCAGTAGATGTAAATCAGGTCCTCTCACTAGCCTCTGGCTTTACATTAGTCTATGCAAGCAATACGCGCGTTACTAGGTCATTGGCGTTAATACGTTTTCATATATGGATGTGGTGGTTTAAGTTCACATTTACTAGTTGCTGATTCAGCGGCGAATAATGCAGCAAGAAGGCAACCGATGAAGCAGTGTATGAAGGTAAGAAAATCTAATTAAATTGTGTCTCGCGGAAAAACTACGCAGCATTTCATAGAGGTAGAAGTGCGGCCTAGACTTCAGTCCATCACAACCGCCTATGCTGCGTGGCTTTGGAACCAGTCCTTCAGACTGCCTGTCCAACACGAACTACAGTACGTAAATTGAACTGTAGCTGCGGCTTGGAATCCAGTAAAATCCAATGCCAAAGCAGCGCGGCTTTGAAAATAGTTCTTTCAGATTGTTTGTCTAATACGAAATTTAGCGTTCTGGCGGCTCGGAATGTTGTTGTTGTTATTGTAATAGCATAAAACAATCCCCATAAAATTTTGGGGAATGCTGCTGAAGTGACAGTCCTTGGCCAGATATACATAGATCCGGGTCGTTCCCGTGTCATAGAACCGACTGTCGCGGGAACGGGCGGCTCGGAATCACATCCGTTCCTATTGTCTCAGTAGGGATTTCAAATCAATGAAGGGCTACCCTTTTTTGCTTTAGATGTAAAAGTGTCAGAATTGCCGACGTACAAGGCAAGAAGTCTCCAATACGAAATTTAGCGATGAAGCAACTCAGAAATTCCGTCCATTCCAACTGCCTCAGTAAGGGGTTTATATCAATAAAGACCTGCCTTTTTGCCTTAGACGCCGAGGTACAAGGCGAATAAAAAAAACTACCAAAACGAAGTACGGATGATGATGCAACTTCACACGGACTGTAACGAACGTAGTGCTTAGTGCTCAAATAACGACAAAATACTTAACGGGATGTACCGTGGTGGATTGGTGCTTAGACGGTAGAAGGTTTTGTTCGGTTTCTAGCCCAACACTGATGATTTTTTGGGGGTTTGGCTTGCGATGCTTACTCCTCGTCAAAGACAAAGACAAAAAACAATACATCTGCTAGATATGATGGTTTGCTAAAATTTATAGCACGTGATTGCAGACATTTGGTAAATGCAAGATGCTGTTAATTATTTCTATAAATTTAGTTCCATGTAATATGGTGCTAGGGTTTACGCGCAGTGCTTAAAATTTTCTGCTAGAGCTGAACGATTGCTGATTATTTTGGTACAGCTTCTCATCTACCTACACACTTAGCATGCTTGGGTATTCGATTTAATCGAAACGACTATTCACCTACATTGCCGGCACTCATTGCAGTAGTTGGAAATGTGTTTATATTTTGATTTGTAATGAAATTGATGTCACCCGGTCACTCTGGTACTTTGCAGGATATCCGTTTGACATGCATATCTGCATATCCTAATGCTGATCACGCACTAAGTTACATAGGTAGGAGAACAATAGTAATATACAATAGTAAGCTGTTTACATGCATACATATGTATATATATTTGAGCAAAGACCTTGCAAAAAATTATGCGACTAGTCTCTAATGGGACTATTCCGGGACTAGTCTCCATCGGGTGCAATTGGACGTCCATTAGTCTCAAGTGTTTTCAAATCGGTAATTTTGGAGATCATTTCATCTTATGGGTACGACTAAAATTTAAGTTATTAATTTTAAGTTTATTTAATGTAAAATTAATGTTGTTTTTTTTAAAAGTAAACCAATAAAAAAAGTAAATTAATATGAAAGCAAAAATATTAAGTTTTTGTGTTTAATATAATGTAAAAAAATTATAAAAACGACTGGGCCTGGTGTGTATAAAAAATGCTCAATTTAAGTCCATGCAATTTTAATATAAGTTTTGTTATGAGGATGAATTTAAGTAACTGGAGCTCCACGTTAATTTTTTATATAAGTGTTTTTTTTTGACTATGGCCTCGTAAACTTTTTTTCAAAACGTTAATATTTATTTAACGGAAAATGCACAAAATACTCTAAAGTAACGTTTTTTTTAATAAAATTATGCCTTATGTTAAAAAAATCTCACAAAGCCAATATTTCAAAGGTTCTCTAAAATGAGCGCTAATTTTTAGCCACTTTTTTTACTAAAGCTGCATTAAAAATATTTTTACATTCGTTTACATTTTTTACAATGTTTTGGGCTTTGATTTAAATTGTTTTTGTTATTGTATGAACTATATTTCAATTTAGTAAAGTTCACATGCAGGAAGTTGTGATAATATAAGTTATTTTTTGTCCATAACTTCCCAATAAATGAATGGCCTTGAGCTCATCAAAATTATTGTTTTTCAATAGATTTTTGAAGTTTAAATTAAAAATACTTCTGAAAATTTAACTATATAGTTTCATAGCGCATTCGATTTTATTATAATAAAGTAGAAATTTAAAGCGGCAAGAAATTACCGTTTTTTGCTTGATTTTTGATAATCCGATCAGGCGTTATATGAACGAATTTGCGGAGGAGCATCAGGAAAACAATAACCAAAAACCAATCGTAATTTGTTGCTACTTGAAATTTGAATATTGTTGTTTCATAAAATTCAATGGGCTATAAAATTGCATACCCAAATTTTTTCAAAAGGTTTCAAATCTGGCGCTAGAATTCTTGAATTTTTGCGCCATTTGAACAAAGTTTGAAATTTAGATTTAACCGGTGTTTCTTTTAGTATTTAAAAAAATAGCCAATACTTTTGATACTGTAGTTTAAACAAAGCTGCCCTTAAAACTTGTCACTTGATACTTTCATTTATATTATTAAGTGGAAAGGTTTTTGCTTTTCAAAGAGGTGACAACCGATATAAAAAGTATTGCCGCTATTACATTTCCTAAATCTTTTTCGACTGACAACAATTTAGTAACAATTGACTTAATTTAGCAATTATAGATGGACTTCAATCTTTTAAACAGTCTTATAGAGCTTCTCTTATTTTAGGAATTTACCAAAAATCAAAAGATGCAGAAGAAACAATTAATTTATATTTAACTTCTCAAGTGCATTCGATGCCATTTTGTATGGAATTCGATTTCTTTTGCATGGGCACCACGGGCATGCTTGCAGAAGTCCAGACGCTGAACCCAATGTTCGATGGTTTTCAAGCATAAATCGGCCGATACTGCTGCAATTTCACGTTCGATATTCGTACGAAGTTCATCAATCGTCGCTGGCTTGTTGGCATAGACCATAGACTTGACGTAGCCCCACAGGAAATAGTCTAACGGCGTCAAATCGCACGACCGCGGCGACCAATTGACTGGGCCCTTTCGTGAGATAACACAATCACCACACTTGGTTTTCAATAAATCGATTGTGACATTCGCTGTGTGGCTTGTGGCACCGTGCTGTTGAAATCACATATTGTCCAAGTCCATATCATCCAAGTCGGGCCAAAAATATTCGATTATCATTGAGCGGTAGCGATTCCCATTCACAGTAACGTGCCGGTCTTGATCATCACGGAAGAAGTACGACCCAATGACGCCGCCAGCGCATAAACCGCACCAAACCGTAATTTTTTCGGGATGCAATGTTCACTCATGGAGTACGTGTGGATTGCTGCCAGTCCAATAACGCATTTTTACTTATTGACGAAGCCATTCAGCCAGAAATGACGATGACCATAAATTGGACGTAGCGCTCTTAAAGTTAAGGTCATTGACTCCGAATTTCGGTAGTAAATTTTAATAATTTCGACTCGTTGTTGGATCGTATATCTTTCCATGATGAAATGGCAAACCTTACTGAAGAGAAATGTCAAAAGAGCGGGGAAAAATATGGCGTCGTTTGCTGTCACTATCGGTCTACTTTTGTAGCGTCCCTATTGCAAGATCCTTTATTTTTGAAACTAAAATTAGCCGTGCTTAAAATATCAATACTCCCAGCAAATGTTTAAATCGAAATATTTTTCTCCGTCTATATATGTATCTTGATTAATTTTTCGAAAACTTCTCAGTGGGCATGAAAAAAATCTGTTCGACCTAGTCTACTGTACATATCTCTCCAACTACGAGTATCCGCCTACGGCTATGTATTCGTACATTTCGTACATGCAAAAGCGGATTGTTACGTGTTTGTGTTTTGAACTCCAAACCCGCATGCGATCAATGAATGAGTGGGTCATTTGAATTGCGTAGGACAATGCAGCAAGCCATCGTAGATGGGTTACTCGGGTGGTTTGCGCGCCTAAATGTATGCATACATTAACCCCACCACATGCACATACGCACACACAAACACATACAGAATCTATTTGTGTGTGTGTGTAACGCAGAGTGCTTGAATTTTGTCGAATTTCGATTAGTAAACGTTCTAATAGTTGACAATTTTCGCCACTACTACTTACTGTCTGTATGTAGTAGGTATGTATGTGGAAAAGGTTCTTATTTGGCCTTTTGTTCAGATGCGATGCTTTGGCAATGCGCTACCGCTTCGAACCGGATGGACCGATATGCAATTATGCATACCGCCTACGCTTCAGCGCTGCCTTTGTGCGTAAACTTAGAATACGACGACAATGCTCCGTGTGACTGTAGTGACACCGCAAACGGCTTAATGCGTACAGAAATACAGCGAGTGGGTGTACTAGAGATGGTAATTTTTTTTTGGACTTTTGCAATATCGAGATTTTTCTGATATCACTGTTACATTCCCGGTATTTAGAAATATAAAAAGCAACGCAAGTAACTTGCATCAATATTAGTTAAAAATCTCTCCTATAATAAAATAAATAATAAATAAATGGAGTAAAAATATTTTTTTTTATTTCATCCACATATGACAATATGATAAAAAACTTAAGGTTGTACGAAAAATGTTCGCGGCGCAATTAAGCAGTAATAATTTCATTTGTTTTTTTTTTGTTTAAACGAAGCTTACATTTTTTTTAAATTAAGTAGGTACAATTAATGAGGAATAATCGGAAAATATATTAATTTAAATATGTCAAAATAAAATAAGCTAAATTTATTTAACTATTTTGAGTCACACTGATTTATATATTTCTATTACGGTTTAAATTAAAAGGAAAACAAAAAAGCTGAAAATTTTTATATTTTTTAACACAGGGAGTCACACTCAAAGTTGACCATTCCAGAAAATTTTATTTTCGAAAAAAGGTTTTATTAAATTTTTACTACAAAGCAGTGCTGTCTTGTTCACCAAAAACCGTAAAATCCTAAATTTCAAACCTTTTTCAAAATCTACAAAAAATTTGGTAAAATTTCTACAGAATTACATAAAAAAAATTGAACAGTATCCAGATCGTAATTTATAGCTACTTCGAGCTTACCCCTTAATATACTACAATTTAATATGCTCCAAAAAGTTTTAAAACACCCATATTAAAACGTTGGAAATAAATGAAAATTTTGTCGAATCTTCCTAGTTTTTGTAAAAAATTAATTACCAAAATTAATTAAATCAAACCCTTTGTGCATCAATGAAAATCTCGGCATTGTTGGCAAGTAACACCGGGATTTTCGGCGCTGAAAAAAAAACTGGAATCGCAAGATAACCACGCCTAGTAAAAACTCCCAGTGCCGCGATTTTTGGCTAGTAATCCATTTTCAGTAGTAAAAAAAATAGACTGGCATATCGGGACTACCATCCCTAATACAGACATCCGGCGAGTTTCTATACCAATACAAATAATGGACTTGCAAGCTACCGTTATGAGTGTATGCGTACATCGCTGAATTTCAGGGTATTTGTAAGCGGAATTATGGCAATATGTTATGCCTTTAAGCAAATTCCTACAAAATTGTGGCGTGGCTTTCGGTACAAGTTTTTTCTGTATATGTATATTACTGAAAGTTTTTCGAAATACTCAAATATATTGAATTATTACTATAGACATGAAAATTATGATATTTGTATTAATAGTCTAGAGAAAAACTTTTGAAACTGTCAAAATTTTGTAGTTCTAGTTTATACAGTGACCCAGAAAGCCAATATTTTTAAATTGCATCTTTTAGCCGGCGGCTTTTTTAATCTTAAAGGCGTATGTTTATAATATAATGTTAATTTTCTGATTTTTTTTTCCAACAGTTCTAACTAATAATGCATTGACCTCGTCAGCGGTTTGGCAAGGGGGAATGGAGTACCTCAATCTATTCGTTAGATATTGTCCAAAATAAAGTTCCTTAAATGGCAAAATTTTGTTTACTATTGTGTAAAATAATTACAATTATTGGCTAAGTGTTTTCCCAAGGTAAAATATAGATGAGAAGTAATTTTTCTTTTCTCTTTCACTTTATTTTAATTTACAGTGGAGTACATAACTCTTGAATTAAATGAATAAAAAATAGCCTGACACGCCGTGCATGAATTTTTTTTTTCCTCTACTTTAAGAAAAGTAAGGAAAATTGCAATTAGCAATCAAATCGGTATATTTTTATAGTTACTAAAAATAGCCAAAAATAAAAGGCTTATAGCGCAAATATAAATTGAATAGTTAAACTCTCAAAAACCGAAAACCAGCTATAAAATAACCAAATTGCCAATATTGATGCTGTTGTGGATACCAATTCGAAACTCATCGACCTCCAAATATTTGTACAGTTTTATTGTCATTTACATAAAATTTTCTTATGTGAATATGTTAAAAATAATAAAATTGCTTAATGAAAAATGTCAAGCCTGAACACTTTGTAAACTTTGAAATTAATTATTGTAAACTTTAAACTAACCCTTCTAATTAAGTTCGACAAGTGTACATGGCGGTAATCCGTTTTTGGGGGAGGACAAAAAAATTCGTTTTTCGACCATTCGGGAGATCACTAGTCTCATTCTAAGTCCCTTTTAATGCTTATGGCAATCATTCTAATAAGCAAAAAGGTCACGGAAGATCAATTAAAATGATTTCTTACTTTATATCTAAGTATATTTATAATTTCAATAAATTGTACCTATCATTAAATTTAAATCTAAATATCTCATTTAGTATTCACCCGGCACACTCTCATAATTCATTGCGATATTGAGCAGATGCTTACATACTGCTTGCCTACCAGATGAGCGCCATAGATCTAAAACAATACTAGAGAAAAACAATTTTGAATTTGAATTTGCGTGTGTGTGTGCTCCTATAGTAAAAATTAATAGTGAGCTGCCGGTAATTTCTGCATACCAAACTCCATTTTTTCAATTCATAAAACAGTGGGGCATAATTTTTCAAGGCAACATATCAGATTTTGATTCAAAAAACTAGTCTTATTCTTTTCCCTGAAGTACCACGATTGAAATTTTTTAATATTGCTTTGCACCAATCGACTGGCCTTTCCATGACAGTCGGGTCTATGCACCGGAACGATGCGGATTTGTACCCGGCCAAGTTCTCCAAACGTTTATGGGGAGTTTTTTTTTTTTGCTGTTACAACAACAACAATAAACTGTTTCCTCAACGACAGCCTAATTATAGCATTGCCCAAGCATGACCGGATTTTACGATGGGATATCGTAACGAGCCAGCAATGTCAATTCACGCACAGCATTGATATTTTCTGACGTAGCATTCACTTTTGGAAGAACTTTAAATATAATTTTTTTGAATAGGTCGGTCCCTGGTCCACTTCCCGGAAGAAAAAGTACTTTATATGTGCTACCAGGCAGCCAGCTACCCACCCTTGGCAAAGTGCGGTCGCGATTCAATTCGGAAACTAAAGGAATACGGTGCTTCCTCACCGAAAGCCGAAGAGCGTTGATTGGCAGACAGCTGTTGCTTGAAGCAACGCTAAAAGCTGGAAAACTATAATTATCTAATTTAGTTTTTCAACCAAGAAAAAATTTTTCAAGTATCTTTAAATAACTTAAAGACCCAAAACCAAAAAAACCCAAACCTTCTACGAGCATATAGCTTAAAATTGTCAAGCTTTATGATAACAATGCCAGTTATGACATATTCACATTAGCGTAGTTATTTTTTCACCTTATTGTGATTTCCACTAAAAACTTTCATTTATATTATCGTATCTTTGCAAGTTTTAATAATATAATAGGTGTATTGCTAAATGTTATTTTCGAATATTTAACAAACTAGAGCTGTCAAAAACTGAGCAAGGTCTCTTTCGTATCACGACAACTAAATGTTTAGATATTTTTACATGCACACTCAAATCTATGTAATACACATTTATTTAACGCATTACATTCATACACCACCCGTCATTTTGGCGCAAGCCATAAGTTCTAGCAATCCCCAGATACTCTTTATGATAACTTAAATTTGTAAATTTGTGAATTGTTTCAAACGCCAGCGGCTGTTTCTTAGACTTTCTCGATGTATGAGATGTAAATACTTTGCGGGTGAACTAGGCATTATGATGGTGGTAAATTACAAGTAGGCAAATAACGAAGCTTTATGCATAAGGCGATGTCAAGCGTTAGCTGCCCATGGAAGAGCGAAAGAAGGTGCAATCTATGCAGACGAAATAAACAGTTCGTTAAAATTTCAATGTGTGTATCATAAATTTGCAACAGCAGCAAAATATTAAAAAATTTTGTAAATTTTTGACAGCCCAACTGAGAAAAGGGTAGGTACTCGAGCATCAGGTTAAGTAACAAAATCTGATAAATGTATGCTTTTCAACTTTTACTCCAAAAAAAAAAAAAAAAAACGAAAACAAAACCAAACCGTAATTGTGTTTAACCCTGCGCGGCTGAAAAGCAAAATTGTAACATGAGTCGTGACATAACTAGAGCACAAAATTTGTTGTTCCAAGGGCAGTCGAGAAAAAAAATTCTAGTTTTCCCTCTGCAGCCAGAGAGCTTTAACCCTTCGTATGGGCCCAACTGATCTGTGAGACACAACCCGTTCGCACGGCAGTCGGTTTAACTATAACGGAACGACCCAGATTTATATCCGGCATCGGACTTTCAACAGCATTTCCCAATATTTTATGGAGAATGTTTTATGCTGTTACAACAACAACAACAACACACTCCTCGAATTTTTTTCCCGGCTTGAAATTATTTACCGTTAATCCAGCCAGTTTTTTTGTTTCTATTTGATTAAAGTTGGTGACTTTTTTTAATTATATTATTCATTATTTATAGTTTTTCCAACTATTTTATATTGCAAGAGTTAGGTCTTGATTTTTTAACTTTATTTTAAGACTTTTAAAATAGTTGCTAAATTTATGTGAAATTAGTCGATTTCTATGAAACTTTTTGCATTTTTTTCTTTTTACATCCCGAAACACCATGCTGAGATTTTCCACATACATATATAAAGCGTATAATTTTGTGCTGATTTCGTTCTTTTTTTAAGTGTTACAGTTAGGCACATTGCAGCCGACGAAAGGTTAATACTATATGTAGTTTAAAGGTCGCAAAGTTTTTGGTGTGCAGAAAGATAAAATTGTATGTAAATAAAAAACAATATAACAAAAAATCGCATAAGAAACAAAATAAATGTAGAAAGAAAAGCTGTTTATGAGTAAGAACAAGAAAAAAGCCTGAAAAGAAAAATTCATTGGGCGTCAAATGCGAAATACGCATAGAATGATTGAAATTGTGAGCCAAGCAAAAACAAACCACTTTTAAAAGAAGAAACAATGAGTTATAGGCTATGCGGTTTTTTTTTATAAAACTCTGATTATTTTAAATGAGAAAGCATGAAATTGGTCTCAAGTGCAAATATATATTACACATACATGTATAAATAATATAAAAAAAAAAACTTATTCTACATGTTTTTATCTGACGTACATAGACACTCAAAGTACAAAGTCCTCGGGGCACTCACGCACAAACTTTTTTGAATTAGGTTAGCGAGCAATAAGGAAATGTATGAATGTAGGAAGAAATTGAGACAGCGTAAAAGTTTTCTCGACATAAAGTAGAATATAAACAGAAAATGCTGAAGCAGCCAAAGACTGGTTCAATTATCTTATAATGTCGAAGAGACTTTGGCAAATAATTTGAATGCAGTTGTAAAACCTTTTACACAATAAAGGATTCTATGTTAAAAAATGCTATGCAAAGTGTATTAGGTAGTAGTACTAACTAAGAGTTGTAGTAGTAGAGTAATTGGTAGTAGCGTTAGTAAAAATAGTAGTATTAATTTGTAGTTGCCTTATTGAAAGTAACGGTAGTAATAAGTGCCAGCATTGTAGTAGCATTAGTAAAACATAGTGGTGGGAATTCGTAGCAATATGGTAGTAATTAGTTGTAGTATAAGTAAAAATAGTAGTAGACGTCAGTAAAAATAGTGAAAATAATTAGTAGTAGCATTAGTAAAAAATAGTAGTGGGAATTACTAAAAATAGTAGTAGTTAAAATAGTAGTAGTCAAAATAGTAGTAGTCCAAATAGTAGTAATAGTAAGTAAAAGTCGTACCGTTAGTAAAAACAGTATTAGAAATTAGTAAAAACTAGTAGTAGAAGTTAGTAAAAATGATGAAAATATATAGTAATAACCTTAGTAAAAATAGTAGTAGAAGTCAGTGAAAATAATGAAAATAAATGATAGTAGCATAAGTATAAATAGTAGCAGATATTAGTAAAAATAGTAGTAGTCAAAATAGTAGTAGTCCAAATAGTAGTAGTAGTAAGTAAAAGTAGTACCGTTAGTAAAAAAGGTATTAGAAATTTGTAACAAATAGTAGTAGAAATTAGTAAAAATAATGAAAATATACAGTACTAGCATTAGTAAAAATAGTAGTAGAAGTCAGTAAAAATAATAAAAAGAAATAGTAGTAGCATAAGTAGAAATAGTAGCAGATATTTGTAAAAATAGTAGTAGAAATTAATCAAAAAAGTGGCATAAATTAGTCAAAATAATAGTAGTAAATAATAGTAGTAAATAATAGTAGTAAATAATAGTAGTAAATAATAGTAGCTAGCAAAAATACCGGCCGAAATAAGTAGCAACACTTGTAAAAATAGTAATTAGTAATTAGTCAAAATAGTAGCAGAAGTTGATAAAAATAATGAAAATATTTAGTAATAGTATTAGTAAGAATAGTAGTAGAATATAGTCAAAATAGTAATTACTAGTAACATTAGTAAAAATAGTAGTAAAAATTAGTAAAAAATAAAATTAGAAAACGTAGTTGTAGCGATGGTAGTACTATTTAGTAATGTAGTACTTAGTTTAGTTATAGTTAGTAGTAGTAGTAGAAGTTATTATTCATTTATTCATTACAATAAGACTTAAAATACTAAAATGCAACCCGCGAAGCAACAATGCTTATCTGCAGGTTTATAATTATTTGACATTAACATTTATTCTTATATATCTATATGTGAAGATTAGTATAATTTTTTCGATTTAATTTCAATTTAAATTAATTTTGAATTCTAATAATTTTAAATGATTTCATACATATTACATAACTTTAATTGTTAATTGTTTAGAAATTTATTACAATAAGCTTTTGATATGATTTTTAATTAAATATTTTCTTTTGGATGTGTTTGGTAGATTCGTTAAATTTATTGGCAGTTCATTAAAAAGTGTTGGGAGCAAAACTGAAAGTGAATTTTTGGTGTAGTTGTTTAAAAACTTTGGCACTATTAGTCTATTCTCTAGACATCTTCGTGTTTCATGTTTATGAGCAATCGGTATCTTGAAAGTATTTTCATTGTAAAACTCATTTAGAACCGTTATTTTAAAAATCGACTTAACGTCAAGCACTTTCAATGCCCTATTTAGCTGAAGATTCGGAGTGTATATATTTCTTTTCTTTGCTAGTATTTTTAAAATGTAATTTTGGATTTGTTGTAGTTTCCTACAGTGTATCGAAGAACCCCATCCCGTGATCCCATGTCTTAGATACGACTCTGTTAGGCTAGTAGTATTAGTAGTAGCTACTTTTAGTAGTAATAGTTGTGGTTAATAACAGCAGTAGAAGTTGCACGCCGCTAAAGAAGTTTTATTTCAAAAACATTATTTTAATTATCAAAATATATAAACACAAATGCATGGGATGACATTTATGAAACGAGTAAATGTACTAATTATCCTAGTAGCTGGTTATATATAGTACTATTTGTTTCATATCAACATCTTTATGCATCCGATTAACACCTCTAATTAATGCACATTTTTATTACAATTGAATTAATCCAACACATTACTAACCATACAACTGATAATACTGTAATAAGTAAACAAATTTATGATTACTTTGGACAGCAAATGCAGGGATGGTTAAGCGAAAAAAAAAACCAACTTTCACATTGTCCGAAGCAATAAACACTTTGCCAGCGCATTAAAAAAAAATTATTCAGAAACAGAAATTAATTTGTTTTTTATTTGTATTGCCGTTTTTTTTTCGTTTATTAGCAAAGGCGAATTATCTTTTGTTCTTTATGTGCAAATAAACGAATGGCACAATTTATTTTATTTTATTTATAAATGCGTATGTGTGTGTGTGTGTACATATATGTACATCCCATACTTACATATAAGCAGTGTAGTATATCAAACTTGAAGGAGTGGGAGAGACTAACTATGAGAATTTGGCTATGAGTTGGGGTAGATAGATACAGAACTCCCAACCCAACTTGTTTTTTTTTTTTTTATTTCATTAATGTGCGAATGTCATAAATACTACAATAGTATGGTCATAAAATTGTGGCTTAATCTGCCTTTGATTGTGTACATAAATGTGGTGGTAAGAGTGTGGTTATTATTGCTAGTAAAAATGCCGCGTAGGAACATCACCTGGTTAGTTCATTTCTATTCTTACCTCGAATCTTTCACTGTACCCATTCACAAAGGGTATCATACAAAATCCTTTTCATATTTTTTTCTTTTCAAGGTCCGGAAATTAGTTTAGAATTTATAAAAGAATCCAAAACCGAATAATTAAAGGAGTCAAAGTAAAATAAACTTAAATAAGATTAAATTAAATTTATTAAAACTAAATAAAGTAAATAAAGTAAAATGAAACAGTACAAGATAAGAGAGATGCAATAGAATAACATAAAAAAAGAAAATAGAAGGGAAATAAAATAAAGAAACATCAATTTAATAAGACAAAACAAAATGAAATAATATAAAATAAATTGAAATAAGAAAAAACGGGATGGAGAAAAAAAATCAAGCAAAATATAACAGTGAAACAACATAAAATAAAATAGAATGAAGAAATAAGCTAATATAAAACATATCACATAAAATAATATCAACAAAAAAATAAAATAAAATAAAGGGTAATAGAAATAGATAAAATTAAGTAAGGTAGAACTTAAAAAAAAAAAAAAATACTACATAAAAGTGAAATAGAATAAAATAATAGCAATGAAATAATAAAAATCAACTTTAAAAAGAAAATAATAAAAATTAGAATAAAATAAAATAAAATAAAAATAAAAAGACGAGTTTGAAAATAAAAAATATATTATAAAACGAAATGATATACAAAAGTAAAAAACAGCAAAAAATACAAATTAAATCATATAAGAAATAAATTATCTAGAATAATTTAAAATAAAATAGAAAAGTAAAATAATATAAACCAAAAAAAAGTGGCGTAACAATAAATGAACGAAAATAAAACAAAATAAAGTGAAATCAAATAAATTAGGATAAAATAAAGTGCTATAAAATGAAAGAGATGAAATAAGAGATACAAATAAATTTAAAAAAATGGCATAAAATTAAATAATAAAACATGCGATAGAAAAAATTAGCAAAAAACAAAGCAAAGTAAAAGAGCGAAACAGTATAAAATAACATAGAATTAAATAAAATAAAGTAAGATAAAACAAATAAAATTAAATAATACAAAAATAGGAAATAAAGAAAAATAAAATAAATTTTATTTGTAAAAATAAATTAAGATAATATAAAATAAAAAATTAGTTGAAATAAAATAAAAGCATAGATAACATTTTTTTTGTAATAAAGTAAAATAGAATATAAAATAAAGTGCAAAAGTGATATAAAGTAAATTTAAATCAAACAAATAAAAAAAATGTAAAAAAATATATCATATCAACTAGGAAAAAAACAAATAAAGAATTAATATAATAAAACGAAATAAAACAGACAAAAAAAATATGAAATAAAATTAAAAATAAAATAAAAAAGTACAATAAAACATAAAAGTGAAGTAAAGTATACGAAATATAATAAATTATAACGATATAAAAAAAAAGTAAAATTAACCATAATATAATAAGGCAAACAAAATTTTATAAAAAAAATATATCAAAAAAAAAAGTTTAAAGTTGAAATAAAATAAAAGCATAGATAACATTTTTTTTGTAATAAAGTAAAATAGAATATAAAATAAAGTGCAAAAGTGATATAAAGTAAATTTAAATCAAACAAATAAAATAAAATGTAAAAAAATATATCATATCAACTAGGAAAAAAACAAATAAAGAATTAATATAATAAAACGAAATAAAACAGACAAAAAAAAATATGAAATAAAATTAAAAATAAAATAAAAAAGTACAATAAAACATAAAAGTGAAGTAAAGTATACGAAATATAATAAATTATAACGATATAAAAAAAAAGTAAAATTAACCATAATATAATAAGGCAAACAAAATTTTATAAAAAAAATATATCAAAAAAAAAAGTTTAAAGTTGAAATAAAATAAAAGCATAGATAACATTTTTTTTGTAATAAAGTAAAATAGAATATAAAATAAAGTGCAAAAGTGATATAAAGTAAATTTAAATCAAACAAATAAAATAAAATGTAAAAAAATATATCATATCAACTAGGAAAAAAACAAATAAAGAATTAATATAATAAAACGAAATAAAACAGACAAAAAAATATGAAATAAAATTAAAAATAAAATAAAAAAGTACAATAAAACATAAAAGTGAAGTAAAGTATACGAAATATAATAAATTATAACGATATAAAAAAAAAGTAAAATTAACCATAATATAATAAGGCAAACAAAATTTTATAAAAAAAATATATCAAAAAAAAAAAAGTTTAATTAAAAAAAAAACAAAAAGCAAATTAAAATAGATTATAAAATAAAATATTTTTCATTACAAAAAACGAATGTTCCCTATCAACAAAAGTTAATATTGAGCGCATAAAACATTTATATTGCATAACTTTGTTAACTCCCACCAAGAGCCAGATTAAGAAACTTAAGTACTTAAACAATCGAGAGCAGTAAAGACGTTGGATAGGTTTTTAAGCAACAATATATCAAAAAAAATAAAATTTTCTAACAAGAACTATACTCAAAGAAACAAAAAGAGTAAAAAGAAAGAGTAAATCTAAATGCAAGTTAAGTTTAATGTTACTTGGATATATCTAAATTGATGAGCTATACCAAAGATATACATATGCCCCACACGTGGCCTGGTTACTAAACAAAAAAATATTATTTCATTTTCCTTAACTTAACAATTTATTATCACAGAAAATTCTGAAAAATAAATATTTTTCGCATGTTTAAGTTTTTCCTGCAGGGCTTATGAACCTTTTCTTTAAAAGTACACTTTCAACTCCATTTGGATTACGTATTGATTATTTGAGAAGTGGCCCAATTGGTAAAATATACAAACTAATAAGCATACCAACATAGTACATACACATAATATAATATATTTTGTACCTTGTCAACTGCCTTCCTTTGCTTTGCTTCACTATGCCTTCTTCAAAGAGTTTTGCAATATCAGTGTGCACTGCACGTATTCTCAGACGAAATATTATTATTTCTTCAATAACATAACCTTTTGCCATGTGCACATTAACCAAACCAACACCCACTTTTCAACACTATTTACTATCTAAATAAACACACACACACACCCACACATATGGATATGTACATATCTATATATTATCCCTACTTGCCGTATTCTATAGCCTTTACATTTTCCTTCACACTCTCATGCCTCTTCAACCTATACTCTACATACACACGCATGGCGATGTATGTGTGTATGTATGTATATGCATATCTCTATTTACTCGTCCTCTCTGCCATTATCATTGCGTACGTGAATGCACTAGTTAAGTACTAACGTTCCCCATAAATATTGATCTTTGTGAAATTGTCCCAACATTGTCTGTATTATCTCGGCCGGCCACAATGCTTACAATTTCAATGCCTCATTAAATCTTGAGTGGCAGAAGAAAAGGAGTTTGCCTGTTAAGGGCTGGTCAATAAGGAGAGTTATCTAATCTATTGGACATTGCAACGAATTGCCAATTTTTTTTTTTTTTTTTTTTGTATAGTTGAAGCTTCTCAAAAGCTAAGCGCTAAGTTCATATATCCATATCGAGAAGAGGAAAACTATTAATTATTTGCAATAAATTGTCACCTTACATTCGAGGTTTCGGCAAGGCGTTGACAAAGGTCTAGTTGGTTAGAAGTTTAGAGAATTGTATAGGTAGGTTAGCTAGTACATGAGATTTGCGCAAAGATAAATAAATCACTGAGATGATGCTCCCTAAAATACATTATTTACTTATCTCAACTGCTTTTGAAAATAAAATCTAGATAATCTATCGGATTGTCTTTATTTACCATCCATTCCATTTTAGATGTTTATCGAAACTCAAAATTCTTTTTGTGGTTTTTGCAATTAGACATTGAATGTGCTAATAAGAATATGAAATGAAGACACGAGCTTATAAGATTGTCTCAAAGATGCCTCGGAAGCTGATTGATCTGCGCATAAAAAATTCCATTCCACCGCAGATATAATCGCAGTATGCTTAGTACAAGATAATATTAGTTGAATTTGTGAAGTCCATTGAGGAGTCTCTCTACACATGAGAGAGATTCCATTTCTTATTAGATGTGCTATATTAACTACCCGCTTAGTGACAGAACTCTCACGGTAGAATTTTCCTTTGTCCCTGGTCAGAGAAATATTGATAGAGACACTCGGCAAGAGGTAATTCTCTCGCCACTACTTTGGGTTGTCGGGTAGTCAATGGCTTTCGGCGGAGAGTTGGGATGAAAGGCTCATGGCGCTCATTCTCAAGGAACAGTTACAATTTTTATTGCAAAAATCGTTCTTTAAGGATTATTTTGTAACTTTTATTTAAAAACACATTAAATAACAGTTATATCTGATTTTTATTTTGCAAATCAAAGATAACAATTTTTTTATTTTTATTTTAAATATCTTAAATTGCAGTTATTTTTCTTTTTTTTTTATAAAAGTCATCAAATAAATCTGTCACGCACTTTTATTATATAAGTCCCGCTAAATAAAAGTCACTTTAATTTTTGCAGAAGTTAGGTTCTTGGGGGCACCAAAAAACTATGTACTATTGATATTATTTTCTGCAAAAAATTCAAATGACTTTTATAAGTATGACTTAAAAAATAAATGTGACTGAACGATTTTTAAGGATAACTTTTATAAATCTGTCTTCAATAACAGTTATTTTTGAGTTATAAAGTAAAAATTAAAAAAAGTTATTTTATAAAATAAAATTCAAACGTGGCTGTTATTTACGATTTTTAAAATAAGATTAAAAAAATAATTGTTATTTTAGATTTGTAATATAAGAACCAACTATAACTGTCTTTTTTAATTTTGCGTAAAACTTAAAAAAAAGTATTACAAAATTTAATCATCAGTCAAATAGGAAATCGACTGGTTCGAGAACATTTCTTTCATACCACAAATTTCAATGAAAATTTTCAGAGAGAACTGTTATTTTCCGTCTCTGCTTTAGGGTATTTTGTGTGAGTTAATGCAGGAAGATTTAAATGAGGTTCACAACTTGTCTCAGAACTGCGAGCTAATTTACACCGCAAAAAAAAACAGAGCACATTCTTTTTACCACGAAGTACAAGATTCTTAGTCGTCATCCACACTCGGTGGGAGGCGCTCGGATCGTGCTCTCTGTTAGGGTTAAATACCTAGGTGTAATCAGGGATGGGAAACTTTCATGTTTTGCTCAATGCCTTTAAAAAAAAATCGAAAAGCGAGAGTAAAACATCTGTGCCGATTATACAAAGAGATGGAGAGTAAAAAATATGGGAGTATTAGTGGTAGTAGACGTTAGAGGTAAGTAGTTGTAGTAGTGGTAGTAGTAGTAGGGGTACTAGTAGTTAATAGTACCATTAGTAAAAATGGTAGTAAAAATAGTAGTAGCAAATACTAAAAATTGTGGTATTTAGTAATTTGTAGTATCATTAGTAAAAATAGTAATTAATAGTAGCATTAGTTAAAATAGCAGTAAAAAATACTGACAGATTAGACACCGTAGATTTTGAAACAGCAAATGCTTTACATATATTAAAATAAAGTTTGCCTTCTATGAAGCATTCGAAAAACTTAGCAACAGGGGATAATTTGGAAAGTAGTCTGTAATTTAATATATATTACTTTTGTTGCAAAATTGGAGGAAAACTCTGTTAGCTTATGTCATATTAAAAAGTAGCGACAAAGGCCACACCGCCGATGTAGCGTTAACTGCGAGACTAAAATTAACAGCAGCCAATTCATCAGCACGCAAATCATCATTGGATACAAAACTGTTAGGGGAAAATGTCGCGAATAAATTAATATCGCAATACCCGAAACTTTTTTCTTTGATTTTATG
>OX639996.1:108181443-108230920 GCA_951828415.1 Anomoia purmunda | reverse complement strand
ATGTGTGCGTAATTTGCATAAATGAGCGCAGCAAAGTTCAAGTGGTAAATTTTTGTGTATAGAAAAAAACAATAACGTAACGGTTAACTTTTGCTTATGGTCGATAAAATAATTGTAAAAAAATACTTCGAATGATTTGTAGACCATTAATATCAAGGACTCCAACGGTTTAAATTTCTCCAAAAAAAAAAAGAATTAAATCCTTATTTTTGGCATTTAATTTTTTCAATCAAAAACAATCGTTTGTCGTTGTTATTGGATTTAAAATTTTATTTTTGTTTTCCGATCAAAAATAACCGTAGCTCTTGTATTTTTATTTCAAATTTGATTGACATTTTTTTGATCAAAAATAATCGTTATTCTCGGCTATTTATTTTGTCAATTAAAAATAATAGTTGTTCTTAGATTAACATTTTTTTGAATTTTATCGATATTTTTTGATTTTTATTAGTTCGATAAAAAATAATCGATATTTTTTGATTTTTATTTTTTCGATCAACAGTAATCATTGTTATTGGATTTAAAAATTTTTGTATTTTATTGATATTTTTTTATACATATTTACTAGTTCGATATAAAATAATCGATATTTTTTTGATTTTTATTTTTTCGATCAACAGTTATCATTGTTCTTGGATTGAAATTTTTTTTAAATTTTATTGATATTTTTTGATTTTTATTAGTTCGATAACAAATAATCGATATCGATAATCATTATTATTGGATTTAAAATTTGATATATTCTTTTTTATTTTTATTTTTTCGATCAACAATAATCGTACCGCTTGGATTTTTATTTAAAATTTGATTGACATTTGGTTGATCAAACATATTTACTTTTTTAATTTAAAATTTTTCAAATTTGATCGATATTTTTTTGATTTTTATTTGTTCGATCAAAAATAATCGATTTATTTTGATTTTTATCTTTTCGTTAAAGAAATCGTTATTTTTGAATTCTTAATTTTGCATCAAATTGTATCGATATTTTTTTAGTTTCATTTTTTTTCAATCAAATCATATCTGAACGATATCTATTTTGTAATTTTGTTAAATGAGCTAATTTCTCTTTTCATGACTATGCGAATAAGTTAAATTTACCTATTTGTGCTGAAGAAAAATCTCCAAAAAGGTTAAGAGTTGCCAATTCATCCAGTCAGAGCAAAGAATTTTTAAAGTAATTCAGTAGTGAAGAGAGAAATGGCCATTTTAAGGGCATTTTTGCATAAATCAAAATCATTACATGATTTGTATGTGCATGTATATAATAAAAATTATTTTTAAAAGTTTTTCGAAGTCAGAATTAATTTTGTTTTTAATTGATTTTTTTTCTCAAACACAAAAATCTATCTATTTTTAAAACAAAAATTATTTCGAAAAAGTTTTTGAAATCAGAAATAAAGTTTTGTTTACTCTAAAACAAAAATCTATTTTTGAGATGAATTTTTTTGCACCAAACGAAAAAGGTAAACAACTCACATCTTTGTTAAACCGCGCTCGATTATAAAAAATTTCTGTTTTTATTTCTCAATCACATTCACAGCAAAGCAAATATGTAGAGGTTGACAACCTTACAATTTTTTTTTTAAACCTTCACACATACATATGTAAGTTGGATCTTTGAAGATATCAAAATCGATTTATGATTTGTATGGGCATGTTTACAACAAAAATTATTTAAATTTTTTTTTTTTTTTTTTGAAATCAGAAATATTTTTTTTCTTATATTACTAATTTTTTTTTGACTCAAAAACAAATCTAAATTTTTGAGTTACTTTTTTTCTGCGCCAAACAAGAGACTTTTTTGTCTGATTCAAATTGACTTCTTCATTTTTTTATACAATATTTATAAAAAACTGCATATAATTGGGTCCCCATTAGCAACAGTTAATAAATTAAATTCACCCACAAACTAATTTTTTTTTCACCTAATCACATAATTATTAACTTTAGTTTATAACTGAAATTATTGCCGTTTTCTAAAAAGCATACAAAATGCATTTTTCTGGATCAATATGGTGAATTTATTGTAAGCTTTTCGGGTCTATTCTCGATATTAAAAAAAAAACCCCAAAAACACAAAACCTCTGTTGGTCCAACATAATATGTATCCATGTAAATATGTAGTATATGTATTGACTGCTGCTTCTAACCGCACAATTGTAGTTGAAGTTGAAGTGGATAACGAGAATTCAATTTCCCAAAACCCATACAACTCACGCTCAAATATAAATAGCAAAACACCGATGCACGCACCCAAACACAGCCACACACACATGCACTTGTGTTTGTATATTTAGCGTACGCTCTACCACAACTCAACAAACAATCAATTTAAGCAAAATAATAACAACAATACTATGCTATGTATGTTCGTATCTACACATATTTGTGTGGCGAAATAGTTGGCAACGCATCATTATCCTGGCCAGCATGGCGTATCGTATACGTTACTCTGGTGTGTGTAGTAGTAGTTGTAGTAGTATTTAAATTATTTTAAGATCAATGTTAATATTTGCATTTGATTTATTATGCTTGCGAACAGCGGTACGTAGGGTAATAAGAGGAATTATATTTACTTAATGGCACACACGCACACACACGCACACCCGCAGTCACGAGCAACATAGAAGGCCTATGTGTATTTGATGTATGTATGCATATCGTGTGCAAATTGTGCAAATACTCGAAATGTACAAACACATTGACACATACACACATACATACATACTGGCATATCTACATACATTTGCGGTTGTTTGAGTAGGAGTTTTCGCTTTTACAGTTTTTATTTAGTTTTTTTTTTCTGTTACAAAAATTTGTTGTTGTTTGCGACGTTTTCTTTGCATAAAAATTAATTTGTAAATAAACGGCAAGCACACACACAAATATACATAAATTCATACACACGTACTGTGGCGCACAGCTCAAATCGTGCAGTGTTATTTTTTTTTTAAATGTTGATAATATTTTGCGTGCTAACTTTTCCGTCATTTTTTGTAAAAATGAAATTTGCATTCTTTTTATATAAAAATGTTACGACAATTTACCAAACTTGAAAAAGTTTACATAATTTTAAATTTTAAATTTTCCTCTCGGAATTTTTAAAATAAATTTCAAGTATTTGAGTTTAGCATTATAAGCAAGGGTCAATTTTCTAAAAAAAAAATTATTGATTTCGGATAATTTTACTTGCGAAAAAACTTGCACTTTTTTGCAAGGAACGTAACGCTATAATTTTTATTAAAAAAATCATGCTTTAATCGTTATTTAGTGATTTTATTTTTTTGATCAAAAATTATAATTATATTTTGATTTTTATTTTCTCAAAAAAAAAGTCGTTATACATATGTGGATTTTTATTCCCTCGATAAAATTTGATCGATATTTTTAGTTCCAATTTTTCGATCAAAAATTATCGTCAGTCCTAGCTTTCCAATTATCCGATCATATTTGATAGATATTTTTTTGTTTTAATTTTTTCAATAAAAAATAATCGTTATTGTTGTATTTACAATTTTTCGATCACAATAAATGTCAACAAATTTGTCGGCAACTGCAAAAAATTATCACAAAATGTCTATCAAATATGATCGAAAAATTTTAAAACCACGAATAATGATTATTTGTGATAGTAAAAATTAAAATAAAAAATTTCGATCGAAAAATTAAGATCCAAGAAAAATTATTAATTTTGATTGGAAAAAATATATATTAAAAAATACCGATCAAATATGATCGGAAACGCACAAATCAAAAAATAACGCTGAAACTTGATTGAAAAAATATAAACCCAAGAATGGTTCACATAATTAAAAAAATTTCTAAAAATTCAGAAAGTAAAATTTTTAATTTAAAAGAAACTTTTTAAATTATGAAAAAATTTTGACAAAAACAATTTTTTTGTTATGCTTTGTGATATTGAAATGAACGAAATTTTTATAAGAAATCAACAACAACAAAAATTTATGACGAAATATTCAGTCAAAATTATAGAAAAATCACTGTCCGATTTCAGCTGTGAACCCACTGTTCGCATGTACATACTATGTAAGTATGTATGTTGGTGTGTGAATTTACTGTGCATTCCAGTTTCTTGTTTTTTTTTTTCTCGTATTTAGCTTGGTCTATGGCGTGTGTCATTAATTGTAATTTATAGTGCCAACGTTGACTGGCGACACAAAATACAATTATACATACATATAATAAATAAAAGCAACAATAACAACAATGTAAATAATTACATTGTGCTAACATTCATAGTTACAGATACATATGTGTGGGTGTAAAAGGATTGTGAGTGAGTATTCAGTTATTCAAAAAGGAAATGAAATATCAACAATTCATATAGTATTTATTTTTCGTGTGTACGTGTAGCTAACTATACTCGGTATGTGAAATGCATATTAAGGAAATTATTCGCTCAATTCATGCAAATCACAATCACAAATTAATTTAATATGTTCAGCATTGGCGCGTCTCACAATTTTACGGATTACCATTACCAATATCATTAATAATGACACCACACACACATTATGCAATACCTACTCATATTGTATTTATGCAAATGTGTGTGGGTGTGTGGGTGTGTGCATATATAATTTTACGCATTTGGCCTTTCGAATGCGTTAAATTATGATTAATGCAATATCTCATTAAATATTTTGTATGAAAAGAAAATATTTATTTGTTTGTTTGTATGCACAAAATTATATTTGCAATAGTGCTCAAATCTTATCGTTGCGTAAGCTTTCAATAAGCTACACCTATTCGTGGCAGAATTCAGATATTAACTGAACCCCGTATAAATAAATAATAAACTATACCATATGTGGTATATCATAGCAAAAGCCAAAAGGACAGTGGTTTGGCCAAATGCCATTTGCAAACGTATGCTATGAAAATATTATTCCAAAGGCAAAATAAAATTACTTTCATTCACTTGCCAGGAATTTTTACTTGTAAAATCAACATTTATTTTCAATAAATAACTCTTCGTGAACCTACCCACAATTTAGCAATTTAGTTTGCTGAGTTGAAGAAAGAAAAAAATGTATCGGCTAACGAAACAATTTTTAATAAAATTCTCAAACACTAAAAATCAAAACCTTCTCAACAAATAGCAGTATTTTCAAAAAAAAAAAAAATATGTATATATGTACAGGTACTAAATTTTAAGAGTCGAATCCACTAAAGTTTCAACGCTTTTTGGCTTACATAAAATCTTATAGATGCCCTCTTCAGTGAAATCATTGAAGTAAATAAGATGCATTTATTTGGAACACTAATAGTTCCCTTAAAAAAACTAATAACACCTTAACAACGGAAGCATCACAATCCAATTACATTTAAAAAAAAAAGGCAATACGCTGAAGCAAATTTTTGAAAAAAAAATAAAACATCTTCGTTTCCTCGTTAATTTCGACAAGGAAGAAACACCCATTGTAACGAGGGCTTTTCTACGATGCAATGTTCTCCATCACTCAACAATTCTCTGTACATATAATATATTACTACATTACTACAGCGCGTACATACTGGGCGCAAATACGGACACATTTCACTCGCTGACAAGGCTTGGCCAACTGCACGCCCTAAACTCAAAAACAATTCATGAGTTCCCGCACGTAAAAGCTGGTACTCACTAAGATAACTCTGCGTAGGTAAGTCGAAGAGTGACGAAGGCATACTGGAGCCCTTCGCTTGGCAAATATGGGGTGCCGATACCTTTCAGGCATATTCTATCCTTTCACTTGGCTTTGTCAACACAACCGTCACTGTTGCCACCGTTCTTCATCCGAGTGTAGAGTGCAACTAGTAGTGATGCAAACGATACCACAATTTTTTTGTAACATCGACGTTCATAGCTGTCAGTTCAGTTATCGCTCATCGTCAATCGCTCTGCTACTGTTGAGAGTCGCTCGCCTTGCTAACAGTCTGTTACAAGCATTGCTCAGGGACGCGGCAGCTGTGTCACTAACCGCTCACTGATTGCAACCGCTCTCGATTATGTATTTCATCCAAGACGAATTCGGATTTCATCAGTTCTTCTCATATCAAAAACCGTCGCTGCAAATATATCCCGGTTACAAGAATGATAGAATACAAGATTGCGCTGATTGATTTTATATTCGAAGAGTAGCTTAGCTGTGACGTCAAACCAGATTAACCGGTGGAGAGAAATGAGAGGAAAAACTTTGTGGTATACATGTTAGAAAGAATACACATGATTAGGAGTACACATACGTACTTATTGTGACGTAGAAATTCTGTTAAAATTTCCAAGAGAAGTTAGCGGTATCACAATCTGCGCCACCTTCTGTATTCTTTTCACCATGTCCCGGTTATCTGTTCTCTCTCTCTCTCTCTCTTTCTCGTGCTCCTTCACTTATAGTGAAGCTGTTGGTCTATGAGTACAAAAAGCCGCGCGTTTATGTCTTCGCCTTTAACACATCGAAATATGGTGTTTGTATTTAGTGGGCGAAGTGGGACCTTTATAAGACTCTGAATTAAATGAGTGCTACCTAAGCCTTCGACAAAAACCATTTTGTATTGTTAAAATGATCACAATCTGGGTTATCGAAAAACTCAAAGAATTTAATTGATAATAAAATAAACACAGAGTATCAAGAAACGAAAATGAGATTTTGAACGTTAGACAATTTAGTGAGCATTGAGTATTCTCGCAAAGCAAAGACCATTAAAGAGTTTCAAATATTTTTTGTAGTAGTTTTATCAAAGTGATTCGCTCGAAACTTGCAACCGCGTTGTCACTTTTGAAACCTGTAATCATCCCTATAATTCGCGGTACAAGCAAACATCGAAGCAGTAAGTAAAATTTGGTGAAATATCACCGAAAAAAACAAAAAAAAAGCGTAAACCTGAGCCTCGCAGACCGATTTTATGCTTAAACAAAATACGACGAACTGCAAGACAAGCGCGCCCATGCCGATCGCTCCAGTTGCGAGGGATGCTCTAACAGCTGCGGTATTCCCATTTTACACTCCGCGCCCAGAGTAGTACAAAATTCGCTAACCTTATCCAAAGGTAAAATGAAAATTAATTTAATTCTCTTGTGTTCTATAAAATAATAACTGTATGGGAATTGCTCCCAACGTCCTCAACTCTTAGGTGGCTGGGAAAAACTACGTAATTTTCAAAGAATATACATATATATTTTTAATTTTTTTCTCTAAGTTATCATTTATTTACTGTTGGTAAGAAATATTTTTGGTTACTAGCACATCAAACATTTTTTCCTAGCTAAATTCTTCATGCAAGGCTTTTTTTACAAAAATTTTGATTGGCGAAACCAGACGGTATATTCGATGGGCTTGCTTTTATTTGTATTATACTCGTAAATTCTTCTCAGTTGCAAGTAACAAAATCTAACCAGCAGCTTTTGTGTATTTTTTTTTGTTGTTTTTCTTTTTCGTTATTGATAAGTTTATATTTTCAACAAGCAGCGCCAAAAATCTAAACATTGCAAGCACGCCGAAATGAAATGATTTTGAGATAAATTCAACACAACACAAATTTTATCAATACCGCGATTTGCGGTCGCACTACTTGCGCAGCATCATTTTGTGGCTGCAGTGCATTAGGACTAGCAAATGAACCGCATTTATTCAACTGCAGCAGAAAAATATAAGAAATATTTACTTCCTTCCTTGAGGCATATAAAATTTTCGGCACTAGTAGCGGCAGATTTCACTTGGTGATGGCGTGCAAAGCGAACAGAAGTGGATACATGTTGAGTTGAGTAAAATAAAAAAATAAAAAACACACAAAAAAATAAAAAAAACAACGGATCGAAAAATAAATCATTTGAAACGGACACAGCCTGTAATTTTTGACTCATACATTACTCTTCCTGTACGAGTTGTACGAGCAATTCAATTTCGCCTAGCGCTAGGCGGCAAGCAACAGCTATTTCTCTTTCATATACATTTCCTATCTTCCGCTCTGCCACACTGCTTCACTGCCTCACTACCTCCCTCCATCCTTCATTGCACCACTGGCGCTGCACTGAATCAATGCGAAGCATCAATATTTTATGATCTATTCTTCCGGTGCATGTCGTCCATAGACCGTTGCTCTCGGATTCACAGTCAACCAAATTGCCAATCGCAAATTGAAATGGCAATGTTGCCTCTTGGTGCTCGGTGAGATTTGCTATAAATTTTAGTTAGGAAAAAAATCAGCAAATTCCAAAAAAATGCCCGCTGTGTTTTCCTCTTCCGATGCTTAGCCAAACTTGGCTTACCAAATTCGCTGATTTCAGTTCGATTTTGTAAAGCTCTACGGCTAGCGTGCCTACTATATTACATATGCCAGTGGACGTATATACTCCTTCAGACTTTTCCATTGTGTATTCCGGCAATGACACTGCAACAGGATGTTAATATATTGTCGTAGTTTCCGGCGAGAATTTAAATCCAAGCTGCTTATTTTTATTTATTTTTTTAGTTCTGCGGAATTGGATATCTACTCTTAATTTTTTTTTGTTTTTTTTGTTAAGGCTAGTCATCAATTTGTTGTGAAGAGTATTTGAGTTTTCTGCACTGATAAACCGAGAAAGGAATGAGTTTTGTTAAAGTTCCACTACTCACTATTTTCCATTTCTACTACCAGATAAATTTAAAACTATGTTAACTAAGATCGATTAATAGAGTTGAGCTTTAATTGCGATAAAATCGATAAATAGATAAAATCAACACACGTCATCGATTGACACAGTGCTTCCCTCTCGTAAAAAACATTGAATATCAAAATTGCAAAAGCATACGATAAAATTAAATTCGTATGCCGAGAGAACATTTTGGATAAAACTTGTAATTATAGCTCTCAGAAATTTTACTCTTTTTCCATTTCAAATCGACCAATAGTTGGAATTGACATATTTCGATATTGTTGAAAAGTTGTTAGCAGTTTCATTCAACCCTTTAAGGAAATTCTGCCAATGGAAAGAATTAAAAAAAATAAATATTTCCAAAAATTATAAAAAATTCAAAAACTCAAAAATTCAAAATTCGATTATTTTAACGGTTTTTAAAAAAGGCATTTTATTATTCAGAAAACTAGTATAGCTACAAAAAAAATTCTTTTAAAGCGGATACTTGCGGCTACAAAAAATCAGAAATTTTCAAAATCTTTCAATTTTCAGAATTGAACAAATAAAAAATTACAATTTTGTTTGGCAAAATTTTTGTTTTTTCAAAGTACCCCTCAGGGACCGAATATTATCGTTATTACAAATACTTCGGATAGGAAAATCATTGGGCAGAAATCGCTAAAAACAAAACTCAAATATATCGATATAATTCCTTGATACGATTTTATCGATATTTTGTGATCTTAGTTTTTTCGATAAAGTTTAATCATTATTTTTACATACATATTAATTTTTTCGATTATATTTAATAGACATTTTCCGAGTTACATTTTTTCGATAAAAAATAATCGTTAAAACCGAAAACACGATTATTTTTGCTCGGTCAAATGTTATCGAAAAAAATCCGAAAATAGCTATAAATACTAAAAATAGCAATTAAATTTAATCGAAAAAACTGTAATCCAATTTTAACTATAAAACCATATTTTATTTATAGAAATTATATTTCAAATCGTCCCACGACATGGTATCAAATTAATACTCTTCCTTTTGCAGAATTCAAAAATGCATATCATTCAAAAACCACCTCTTGGAAATTTTAGGATCCTTGCAGAATTTGGTATCTTTCAAAAAAAAAAATTAAGCTAAGAAAATAATTTTCGAATTAAATAATTTTTAAAATTTTAAAATTTTTTATTTAAAAAAAATGGGTATTATTCATTTTTTACCAGGGATTATCTTCTTAAACGAGAATAAAATAGATTGTTGCTGCAATATTTCTAGAGATATTAAATGAAATATCTGAACAAAAAAAAAAAAACTGGCATGCGAATAAGAAATTTTTACTTTTTTTTAAGTTTTGTTTGTTCGTAAAACTTCCCTATACGATGAAATTAATTTTCTGACCAAATTTAGTCCAACCCGAAATGGTTAGATTCCAACCATTCGTCGATTTAGCAGCGGATTACACTTTCAAAATGTCCAATATTTTTAAAATTAAAAATTAATAAATTCAAAAACGCAATCAACTTTTGTTGTCATTCTATTTTCCAGTATTTGAAATCATCAATATCCAATAAACGCGTATTTGGTTTTACACATTTTTCAAAAAACAAAAAAAAAATGTCAATCTATGAAAATCATTTCAAAGTCAAGCAGCGGGCCGCATTGGAGCCCGTGGCAATCAAAAATGAGTTGTGACAAATTGAGCAAAAATTAAAGTGAGCTAAAAACCAAAAAACAAAAAAAAAACAACATCAATGTGACAAGCAACAGCTGCGCAATTCCCAATGCAATTCACGAAATTGCAGAGGGGGAGAGAGGAAAAGCAGCTACGCTACGAGTAATTCTCACATCGATTGCGGTTGTAGCATTTCATTTAATTATTTTCTTTAATTGGAGTGCGCACAAAACTCTCCGGACATGGTTGATGAAATTTTCCAGCAGTCAACTCTTCACTAACTAACTAACTGACTGACTGACTGACTGATGGACGTGCGTGCGATTGTAGAGCTGCGGTTGACTGACTGATAAGCATTGGCAATAAAGCAAATAACTTTTTAATTTTATTTTAACAAGAAATTTTTGGAAAAAAAAAAACAATAGCAACATAATGCAAAGCGTAAACCACAACAAGAAATTGACAACGGCGTCAACAACTGATCTAACAACAAACTCTCATAAAAAAAAAACAACGCACCAACAAACAACAATATCGACAACAGGAAAATAATGAAAAAGGAATTAAATATAGCTGAAACACTTGTGAGACCAAAAACCACAAACAAACGTTTTCAGTTTATGACTCGCTCATAAAACCACTGCAACACGCGCAATTAAAATTCTCCCCAGTGATCAGTGGCATACTTGCCATACTTTACTTTGGCAACACGCCGGACGTGAACAGGGTTACCCTGTTACGCTCGCGCCACGAAATTGACGCATTGGCAAAATGAAATCAAATGAAATGGAATAGAGAACCACAACAACAACTAACGCTAAATAAATTTGAGGTTGCACCATTGCTGCACGCGCAGTAAATGAGAATTACAACAACACGCTGCACAAGCCAGCCAACCAGCCAGCCAGGCAACCAGTGTGGGTCGCGTAAAGACCCAGGGAATTATGTTTTAAGTATAAACGAAACGATGACACGGTTTCAAAAGCAAATGCAAAAAAAAAAAACATCATTTTAATGGCCCCAAGCAATAGCAGCTAAAGTTAGTTTTGGATATTTTTGAAAATCCATTTTAAAATGCACATCATGTTAGTTAATTAAAATAGTGGATGCAAAATTTAAATCATATGTCTCTAGTGTCAATCTTGTTTACTTTTTAGTAACGTAAAATGAATACAGCAATCAATCAATAATTTTACTATTTCGCACTTAGCTTTTCTAAACCCAAACTCAACTTAAGTCCTTTTTACTTGTCTTTCACAGCATTGCCGGCAAAGTACAATGATTTTGCTGTAGTGAAACCAATTTGCACTGATTTATTTTTGCAAAGATTTTACGAGCAGCCACTAGACGTGACACATTTCTGCACAGCTAACAAAAAAAAAAAAAAAAAAAAACAAAGAACACAGTTTCAAAATTAGTTTCGTCAAGCAGATAATGCGAAAATTAAAGTGAGTTGCTGTGGGTAACAAAAAGAGTAGAATATTTGCGATAGCTTTGAAGCGTACTTGGAATAAATAGTAATCGTAAATTATGAAGTTGGCCAATGTTTTTATTTGAATGAGATTAGGTAGAGTTTTATTGCGAATTCATCATAGACAATATGTTATATGCCTTCGTTTTCGTTAACTTTTTATGTAAAAAATTTGTATGAAAATATGTTTAAAAAAATTTTTGGTTACGCAGTTTTTTTCTATTTTTTTTTTTACTTTATATATAACGTGCAAGTTTTATGAGGTTCAAAAATCGTGTTAATATTTTATGGCAAAAATTACGCAAGACCGCGATTTAAATACAAAGTAATGTAGGAATCCGATTTTTTTTTTAATTTTCACTAAAAAAGTCAAAAACTTCCAAATATCGAAACAGTTTTAAATACATTTTAAAAGTATATTTAAACATTTTTGGTGGATAGTAAAAATTATAATTATTAACTACTTTTAAATTTTTTTGATGCAAAATCAAACACGATTTTCGAGTGCAATTTATTTACTGAAATTATCATTTTTGTGCGAATTGTGTTTTTTATAATGATTATTTTAGAAGTTTTTTTTAATCAAAAATTATCATAAATTTTTGGGAAAACAGCGGACTCCGAGCTATTTGGCGAAGATGATATTCGATCAGCATATATTTCCTATAGATCAAAGTATAAAAAATATTCTACGCCCAACAGCAGAATTGAATATCTCAAAAGAAAATATTGGTTGTAAATTACCGCTATATGAGAGGTGGGCATGGTTTTTGTCAAATTTTTACAATATACCGTGATTTTTATTTTTTTTCGATTATGTTTTATCGATATGTTTTTGATATTTGTTTTTTCGTTAAAATATAATCGCTATTCCTGGATTTAAAATTTTATGATCATATTCGATCGGTGGAAATTTACATGTTTTCTGATCGTATTTTTACAGATATTTTTTATTTAATTTTTTCGCTCAAAAATAATTGTTATTTTTACATATAAAATTTTTCGATCATATTAGATCGATATTTTTTTTCAATCATAAACAATTTTTTTATTATTATGATCGGAAAGTTGTAGATACAAGAATAGCGATTATTTGTAATCGAAAAAAATCGATTAAATACGACCAGAAACTCTTTAAATTCCCCAATAACTATTATTTTTTATCGAAAAAATCCAAATCCCAAAATATCGAACAAATATGGTCAGAAAATATTTCTATTCCAGAATAGCGATTATTTTTATCGAAAAAATGCAAATTAAAAAATATCGATTACTTTTATAATATAAAAAATAACGATTATTTTTTATCGAAAAAATATAAATAAAAAAATAACAGTTGTGCAATTATTTAAAATGAAAAGCCTTCAAAATAAAAATTAGGTCAGTTTTTTTTCAGCATATGACATAAAGATTAGATCCGCATATTCAAGTTTTGTATTCAACGAATTTTTGCTAAAGATTTTTTGATACGAAAAAATTAAAACAACGATTATTTTTGGTCGCTGGTGTAAGGTTTTTTACTTTGCCATATAATTTGAGAAATTGTTATTCATAAGTAGTGAAAAAACGTTGGTTTATTTAGATTTAAGAACCAAATTTGTGGCTTTAATTTAAAAATCCCCTAATTTTTGTTACTTTTTGTAAACAAAATGAATTTTTTGATTAGTTTTATTTTACCTAAATATTTTAATTTGTCGGCCCATTTATTTGTATTAACAATAATTTTTATGAGCTCAAGACCTTTTATTTATTTGGAAATTATTTCTATTTGCTCTTTACCTGACTGAATTGAAAAAATATATAATATACAGCAAAATTTTAATAAAATGTATTTTCAATACCGCTTTCAGAAATAAAGCTATCGTTTGCTCACTAGGGTTGTGCAGTTCTAAAAGGTTTTTGATTTTTCACACATCTGACATTGACCTCTTTTAAATTCCAATTTAATTTACTTTGTTCTACTCCCGAGCGTTTATTTTTTTATTATTTGCAGTAAAGTGCAAATATTTTAATATTGTTTTCGTTTATATGTAAATTACAAACGCAGATATTTCGATTAAATCGCCTCGATTCGTTAAATGCTGCTTTACTCTTTGAGTGTCAATATTTTTATGTTTATTACCGTTAAGTGCGCAAGCTGTTCAATTACCGTTATGGCATTTGCACACGCACAAAATGTTGCTGGCACTTCATACAAAGCCAGCTTACCACACCCCGCCCCTACCCTTCCGACGCAATTCTCTCAATCGCTGCCACATATCAATAGAGTTGCATGCGTGTTTGTGTAGGTAGGTATGTATTGTATGTATTGTATATGTGTGTGTATATTTTAGTTTTTGTGCACGCAAATTCTTAATAAATGTTAAATAAAATAAAAACTCAATAAAAATAGGGGGGCGCTTAAAAAGCGCAGCTCAGTACAATAGCCTTTTATTTTGTACCTTAGTGAAACCTTTTTTTTAGCTTTATTTAACTGTTCCTCATTCCTTAGTTATGGCTAGCAGCTTTTCTGCCTATCGCTGCGTATTTTCCATATTATTTTTTTATATACCGCTGAAATTGTTTGCGAATGCTTTCAAATCTCTGCTTTCTCTTTTCATATACTATAAAAGTATTATGTAAATACCGTACTCATCTACATACAAACATATATTTTTTTTCGGCTGTTGCTGATTTTAAGCATACACTTCCCTTTGCACTTCTTTATCAGTTTTTGTTTTTTCGTTTCTTTTCTTTTTTCCCCCCTCATTGTATTTGTCATGCAAATTTTCAATCGTGCACAAAAGAAATAAAATAGAAAAAGGATCAGGCTGTTGCTTTAAAATATATTTTCATACACACACACCACACTCAACACACACATACAATACACATACATATTTGCTTGTGTTTGTGCATTTGCCATGGGCATATGAATGGGCGATTGATAGAGTGTGCCGGGCGCATTCCAGAGCTTGCTTTGTATTCTCGCTTCCCCTATCTAAATGGTGGTAGTCAGTATTGGCGCTTTTGTGCCTCAATTTTTATTTTGCTTACCGTTTTCACCCCTGCTCGGCCGCCCATCCTCAAATGGTGCTCATAGTGGGGGTCAGTCGCATATAAAAAGTAAGAGTAAGTAAACTTTGTTCAATATTTTTCAATTTTTTTTTATATTTCTTACCTTTCGCGCATATTGTGTGTGTGTGTGCGCGCTTATATTTTGCATATTTTTGTACACTCACTTTATTCGCTGTGCCAACTTCTTCCAATTTTCCACTGTGTCTGTATTTATTTGTACTTACATTAGACCATATCACTTGGGACGCGAATTTCGATACCATATCGATACTTTTGCAGTTGATATGGGCATTTTTTTCTCGACACTTTTAAAACGATATATTTAAGAATCACGTACTTGAACCACAGTATCGAATTTCCAAAACAAAAAATAAATATTTAGAAAAGAGTATTTGGATATAGCAACCAGGTCAGAAGGAAAGCAGATTAGGTTAGGTTATGGCGACTAACTTCAGGGATACACTTAGGCTCAGGGCCCGTTGTGATACCGCATGGGAATCAGCATTTTCCAATTCTCCCTAAAGCCATTTTGAACATTGCAAGAATTTTAGAAAAATCCCTGATTACCACACATCTTAGGTTGTCCAAGCTATAGAAGAATTCTCTACGTAAAAGAGGGAGGATCTTCGTCGGAATAGAGTGGAGCATTGACACCAAACAGTGTCCTGTTATGACAGCTACATAAATTTTTACATTATGCTTGCTTAGCTTCAATACCAAGCCTGTGCCGTTGGTACCCAATACCCCAGCCACAATGGCCTGGAAGTTTTACAAGTGATCTCGTTCCGCCATCTGTCATTTGTCACTTTAAGAAGTCAGTTGTAAGCCAATAGCTTGCAGTTTGGTAAGGGTATACCTAATTACCGAATCGCGCCAGTTCATCGGTCATACAATTCCTCTCTCTGCCGCTATGGCCTGGAATCCGTACAAATTTTGGGTGAAATGACTCAGCCATCTCGTTGAGAGAAGTGCGGTCATTTTATAGCTATCATGGTGGTTGCCGACAGCTTTTGAGTGATTTTGTTGGCGCCTGGCTATCAGTGAAACGGTAAATAACAACCTTGGATATCGTATAACACTTGACCAGTTTTGTGGCTTAGTCAATTGCCATCAGTTACACCTGAATAAGATCCTCAGGTCTTCAGCGTATTGACCATCCCTACACTCGAGCTTTGAGCTATCTAGGTTTACACGGATAGACTGGCATTTTTCTACAGCATGCCATTTCCACTCTTCCCTTGAGGATAAGAAGGTCGTGAGCGCTATATTGAGAGTTTTAGTGCACAGTTCATCAGCCTAGGAAGCTCCGAGATCCGACGCTTATTGTAAGAAGCTGTAAGTTCAGTAGAGCGCACAGAACCTTGGATGCTGTTGTTCCCATCGCGTCCGTTATAAGTATGGACGCAAGCTTTTGGACTTTATTCATCTTTTTGAAGCTTACCCCTTTCTCAAGGGCCCTCCACCATACCACTCTGCCCCATTGAGATTACGCTGTATGCAAATCCAAATTTCCCATTTTTCAAATCCTCACAAGATAACTATTCAAATTCGAGTGGCACAATTTCAACATTTTTTTTAAATGATACTGTCTAATGTTAAACATTACGTCCATATGTTGTGGCGGCGTCTGTGCCCTTTGCGGGCCTATTGTTTGGTGCATGCGGCAGTTTCAGCCAATGTTGTTGCCGGTTGGCAGCGGCTGTCGGCTGTCGGCTGTCGGCTGATGGCTTGGAGTGCGGTAATATTATTATTTGATAAAGATGGTAAGCATAACGAAAACACATTTTTCGAGTTAAAAGGGGTCGTTAGCGAATGAAATATGCGCACGTACGCGTTTGCCTGTGCAAGTTTTGAAATTTATTTTTTCATGTTATCTTGCCTTCTTATTCTTTGCAATGTTTTTTTTTTTTTTTTTAGATTGGGGAGAGTAATATACTTAAAATATTCATATCCCACCTGCATAGATTTGTGTCTATAATTTTGGGAATTACAGTACTCAATGTGCAATGTCTCGCAAAAGATGTGCTCAGAAAATGCAAATGATTAGAGGTAACATAAACATTTCTTTTGGAATTTGGAGGTTATTTTAAATAAAAATCTGTTGCACATTAAAACCAAGTTTCAAACTCTGTGCAAATTTTAGTGAAATTCAACAAGTTTTCATCAAAATTCAAAACTTTTTAATCATAATTTTCATAAATTTGATTATTTATGCAAGCTTGCAGTGCCTCAAGAATCTCGTTGACTTTTTATTTTAATATTTTTATTTTACTCAAAGTGTTGCGCATTTTTCCTATATTGAAATTCGAATTATGTATGAACGCTTCAAATTTTAAGATATACGCGGCAATTGCAGAGACAAACACAAAAATTGTTCGACTCCAAAAAATTAAAGCAGGCCATACTAGAACTCATTTCCATCATTTAAAAATAGTCTAATATATAACACTATGAATCCCATTGTAATTAGCCTAAAAGTATGCCTAACAAAATTACAACAGTTTTGTTGGCTCTGTAATTCGCCGTTTACGTGGATATAAAATAGTTGGATCCCGTCGTGCGACGAGGTATCGCCATGTACTAGTATTTAGTAAATAAACGAAAATCTCACTGTATACAAAGTATTACCAAATTCGGTGCATCTTTTTCTCTCATCAAAAAAGTTCCGATATTTCTTTCTTTACTCCTGTGTTGTTGCCTGAGTTGTAATTTCTAGGTTACGGCCTCAGGCAATAATATTGAGTGTTTGATTTTTATTGGGGGAACACAAGTTATCGTCCATAGATATCGAAGAATGAAGTTTTTTTGATTAAATAAAAAATATTCGCCTCTTTGTTTTAATATTTAGCATATTCCCAAAATCCGATACCAAACGCTTAAAAAAATAGTAGATACGAGTTGATATGAAACGCTGATGTGAAGTGCTGGCTTAAATCTAACAACAGGAGCTCTCAAACATTTGAAGTGAAATTGAAATCTACCACCGTGTGATTACCTGAATGCATGGCTTCAAATATTGACTGGTATTGGTACAAAATCAACAAATAAATTCAAAGCGGATATTAAAATGGTATATGTAAGTCCTTTTCGGGAACTGCAAACTTTCCAATCTCCAATTGTGCGAGAAAAAAGAATTTCAAACAAATTTACCAAAGTCGAACACTGTGCTCGATTAGCACATTAAACGCGTTGTCTGTCACTGATGCAGCGAGAGACCAAAAACACCTTACCCCCACGACTCACTGGCGCAAGTGTGGCGTGAAGTCAGTTGAATCCTCCACTTCATTGTCATACGCGTAGGCTTTGCTCCTGCATTGTATTTTTTCATTTAGCTTTTTGATTACGATTTTTATCACAGCATTTGAATTATTATTTCAGGAAGCAGCTATTTGCGCACATTTTGCGGCATTTTTTACACTCACATTTTAAAAGAGTAGGCATAAATGAACACACACATGCGATTCATATGGCTCTACGAATTTTTTAATTCTATCACCTGCACACTTAAATATATAGGATATTTGTATGTACGGTATGGTATGGTATTTTAAATTGATCCTCATGATGTTTTTTTTTTGTTTTGTAAGTTACGCGCTCAGCTAGACAATTGTTTACTTTGCGGGTTTTCCTCTTCCGGCGCAAAGCTCAAATGGAGCACAAAAAATGTATCAGCGTAATTTAAAATACCTGTAAATACCGTTAAATTTAATTTGGGATACATAACTGTAAATACTGAAAGTACCGGATATGTCGATACATATAAATGTTACTACATTGTATTTATTGTAGGAGTACCGGCTACAGGCGAAATTCTACCGTTTTCCTAGCCTTTTAAATGCACTGCAATTTTTTTAAAACCTAGCTTGTCGAGAATATAAAAAATACAAAAGTTTTATTGGATCATCTGCTGATTTAAAAAAAAAAAAAAATTTATAATTATTTATTGGTTCATTAAAAAATTTAGCCGCACAAAGTGCACGCAGGTATCAAAGAAAAAATACGAAGAAAAACAAAATTTAACGTAAACTTTGTTAGCAAATCAGAAGATCCTTAAACAAAAACCACAAAATTAAAGAAAAAACACAAGAGCAAAATATGAATAAAAAACACAATGCAAAAGCAATGCACTTTTAGCATACCACAACAACAAATAATTCAAATTGAAACCTTGAAACAACGAAAACTATAAAAATTATGAGAAAATTTTAAAAGCACTGCATATAGAACATGTAGACATTGTGACCTACCTTAAATTTTTGTCTTTTATTTGGATACCCATATTAAAATATGTAGTTTCTAACCATGAGTTTTCCTTTTCATATTTTAAATGGTTTCTACCTCTTTATTCGTTATATATTTAGTTATAAATATTTCGCCTGTTCAGGAATAGATCAGCGCAAAAATGTCTCATACAAACTTTCGTTTCGTGATCGTACTGCTTTTGTTTACGAAATCAAGGTGCTCTTTTTTATTCCTTTTCCAAATGATCGTGCGTTATTTAGTTATTGTGGGTGGCAACCCTATTAAAGAGTATAACGTAGCAAAAGGATTATTCCTTTGATACCCATTTGGCTGTGCTTTGCTTAAAAATATATATATATATTTATTAAACTTTTATTAACAGGTGGCAACCCTGCCCAAGTTAAGTACTTTATGTAAAGTATTTTCTTTACAATGTTTTTTATAAGTTTGAAATCCTTAACATTATATTTTGCTAATATTATATCGCTAATTTAAAGTTTTTTTAACAGGCGGCAACCCGGTAATTTTTAACCCATAACATGATTCACATATTTTTTGCTTTAACTTCAAATATTGTATATCCCAATATATACATTTTTTCAATTTTTTAACAGGTGGCAACTCTTTTCGAATTAAGTATTTTCTACAAAGTATTTTATGTAAGCTTTAAATCCTTATCACTAAATTTCGCTAATATTACAATTTTTAATATGTTGCAACCCTGTAATTTTCAACCCCCAGTGTGATGCCAATATTTCTGCGCTTTACTTAAAAAATATACATATATTTATTTTAATTTTTTTAATAGGTGGTAACCATATTCGACTAAGGTAATTTATATAAAGTATTTTCTTTAACCTTGTCCTACTAAAAATTTTAATAGGTGGCAACCATGTAATTTCTGACAAATTTTAAAGCCAATCAATCCAAAAGTGGTTGTGATTTTTAAATTGATTAAGTGGAATTGCCAAACGAAGACTGATAAAAGGATACCGTATTAATATAATAAAAAAAATGGCAACTCTGTTTTAGAATATAGCGTCTCTAAAAATTCTCAACAACTTTTCGTTTGGTACTCACGCCTCTGTATTTTGCTTAAGAAATATTTATTTATTTTAAATTTATTAACAGGTGGCAACCCTGCACGACTAAAATATTTTCGAAAATCCCAACTTTTTTCACACTAGTTCAGAAAGAATGATTAATATTTAGTAGAAATTAATTTCTTTCTTTCAATTTTAACTACATAAAATAATTAGCTTTTAATTCATACTAAGCATTTTCTTCATTTAACTATCACCGCCGGCCGGCTGAATGCATTAAATGTGACATATTCGAAGCATATAGTAATTTCACATTCTCTACACCACTCTACTCTGTAGGTAAGCATGAAATCGTTAAAAAGTCATAATTATTTTTGAAAAACATAAAGCCATGGGGAATAACATAAAAAGCGCATAAATTTTATGTATTTGCGCTGACAACAAGAAAAGCAAAAAAAAAATTAACATTGCATTAGCGTTATTTTGCATAAATGACAGCAGCAACAAGAACAACAACAACAAAGAATGCTCTCTGGTTAGCTACTTAAGGTACGACCACGCACAAAATTACAAAATTAGTAATAAAAGTAGCAATTCGTGTTTCTTGACGCGCTAAAGTTTCCCCAACAGTGGCAATGAAATGCCACGGTATGCTCTCTAATGCCACCCTCTCTCTATTATTTCTTTTTTGGTTTTTTTTTTTTGCATTCTGCCACTTCTACCAATTAGACAGTTAGAAATTAAAGGAAATGCGTGCAGCAACAGTAAGCAAATAATTTCCATGCCATTAGCGGCGGCAAATAACAAATGCGAAAAATATGTTGCCATCCGTCAGAGTGTTGCATATTTTAAGGAGCAAAGGGAAAGTTGCTATGCATACATATATGTATGAGTTATCTTGGTACAGCGGCAATAAATATAAACTGATTGAAAGTGAATTTTTGCAAAGTGTCTTCACTTATGTAGTTCGTTCGTGGTGGCTAAAAAGTTTAAATCTCACAGGACATACATTGGCGTGTAAAACTGGTAGGATGATGATTTTTCAACAATATTAGCAAGGTTTGTCATGCCATATTTTCTGGTTAATTTTATATAAACTATAAAATCACTTTGTATAAAATTTTTAAAAACTTTAAATTTTCATCAAAAATTTTAAATTTTTTTGAAGTATATTAACACATCTTTTGAGTATGCAGTTTTCTAGACTATTTATATTTAGTAACATAAAGTTCAAGTTTGTTGTGGCTAGAAACTGCCGTTGATTTTTTTTTTTCAATTTGACTATTGAAATTCCTGTTATCGCCTACACAAGTACACATTTTATATGGTAGAAAGTGCAGAATACTTTCGGCATATAAAATTATTACAAATCTGCAAGATTTTTTATAAAATGCATGCGTTTTATGAAAAAAGTTCGAAAGACTTTGACCCTCAAAAAAAAAATTATAAAAAATCAGCGGCAGTTCCTATCTCGGTTTTTAATGTCCTTTTTAGTACGCTGGCTGGCACAGAAAGTGCAGTTTAAGCCACTTTCATAAATCTTTTTTATCGAAAGGAAAATTTTAGTTGGTAACAATTTCCATTTGAAATATTTTCGAAAATTATTTAGATGGCAACGCTTTACATTTAAAAACTAATCAGCATTAACAGTAATGTGAAAAGTAGGGCCAAAATTGTTTGCCATATTTTGCCCCATTTTCTGTTGTTCACTTTCTACTTTTGTATTTAATATTTTTTTTTTATAAAAGACTAGCTAAATCCGCACTTCGAACTTTGTTGAATAAATTGGCGAATACTGCACAATTTTACAAAAACAAATAAATTTTTACACAGAACTTTTGGAAAAGTTCTAGGTACGCGGTTGGTTTTAAAGCCCATTTAATTTTAGTCAAATAAAGTGCACGTCCTGAGTTGCGCAAAAATTATAGGTAATTTAAATTTTTTTTTTGCTGCTAGTGCAACGAATTTTCTTATATAAATACAAACAAAATTTCGGATATATATAACACTTACATATTTCCGCAATTTTTACTAACGACAAAAAACACTTTTTCTTTTAAAATCCCCTAAAAAAAATAAAAATACTTCATATATGAAAATCTCTCATACATTTCACTCACTCACCTCCCCCCCATACAGTTGTGCAATAAGACTTCATATGCTGTCAAATCTGTACAATACATAACTTCATTTTGCAACTGGTTCGAGTGGCATGAGTCGGGTGAGTTTTGCAAATCATTTTGATTGGCATCATCGAACAGTTTAACACGCGCGCCGCCTAGACAAGGCGTAGGGAATTAGTATTGTCACAGAGAAAAGTAGTGTGAGTCGCAATATATAGATATTAAAAAAAAATCAAAATATTTCAAACTGATTGTATTGCGTAAAAGTCAATGTAACTAAATGCAGAGTTTCTACACACACACACACACATACACATGTCCATATGCATGTAGATATGTGCAAACAATTCAATACTTAGAATGCCAACGTACTTGCTCCACACTTTGCACGCTCTTCCAATTCCTCCAACTGCTGCTGGATATTTCGATTTGATTTTATTTTATTTTTCATTTTTCAAGCTGTGCTTCTGTGCGCTCTGCAAAAACTTTTAACAAGCGCTGGAGAATTTTGACACACCGATACATTTAAATGCATCGGCAAATATATATGTAGGTATTTTTTGGAATAGCTCTAGGCATTCAAACTAAAACCTATAAAACACATTTACTAAAAGAAAATTTAATTGATGTGCTACAGGAGGTATTCAACTGAATGAGCACTTGTGCAAAACTTGCCTGCGAAATTTGCACAGAGACGACAGAAATATACTTACATATGTATAAAAATACTTCCAAAACGAAACTTCGAACTTCAATCAAATTCAAAAAATTGTTTATCGAAATTTGTAAATTGATTTTGTAGAAATTGGTTTTGTTGTAGTAATAGTGTTTAGCAGTAGAAATAGTAGGAGAAAATATTAGTAGTAGCTTTAATAAAAATAGTAGTAGAATTTAGTAAAAAAAACAGTAGTGTTGGTAAAAATAGTTGTAGTAATAAATAGTATTATTTATTATTTATTATTTATTATTGTAACTAACTTAAAATTTAAATTCTAAGTTAGGTGTTTTGAACTTTGGCTGCGAAGGCCTTAATAAGTAGTATCATTAGTTAAAATAGTAGCAGAAATTACTAAAAATAGTAGTGGAAATAAGCATAAATAATAGTACTAACAGGTAAAAAAATGTGGTAGAAAATAGTAGTAGTAGTTAGTATAGCACTAATAAAAATAGTAGTAGAAAATAGTAGTAGAATTAGTAAGAAACTAGCAAAAATTTGTAGAAATAGTTATAGAAATTAGTAAAAATAGTAAAAGTAATTAGTAGTAGAATTAGTAAAAAGAGTAGTAGAAATTAGTAGTATCATAACTAAAAATAGTAGCGGAAATTAGTAAGAATGATAGTAGTAATTATTGAAAATAGTCGTAGAAATTAATAGTATCATAACTAAAAATAGTATTTAGTAGAAATTAGTAAAAATAATAGTAGTAATTATTGAAAATAGTTGTAGAAATTAGTGGTATCACAACTTAAAATAGTAGTAGAAATTAGTAGTATCATAACTAAAAATAGTAGCAGAAATTAGTAAAAATAATAGTAGTTATTATTGAAAATAGTAGTAGAAATTAGTAGTATCATAACTAAAAATAGTATTTAGTAGAAATTAGTAAAAATAATAGTAGTAATTATTGAAAATAGTAGTAGAAATTAGTAGTATCATAACTAAAAATAGTAGTACAAATTAGTAGTATCATGACTAAAAATAGTAGTAGAAATTAGTAAAAATAATAGTAGTAATTATTGAAAATAGTAGTAGAAATTAGTAGTATCATAACTAAAAATAGTACCTCAAATTAGTAGTATCATGACTAAAAATAGTAGTAGAAATTAGTAAAAATAATAGTATTAATTATTGAAAATAGTTGTAGAAATTAGAAAGAATAATAGTAGTAACCGTTATAGTGATAGTAGAAATTTCTAAAATTAGTAGTGAAAAATAGTACTAGAACTCGTAAATATGCTGGCAGAAATTAGTAAAAATAGAAATAGAAATTAGTAAAAGTAGTAATAGTAGTTAGTAGTAGAATTAGTAAAAAATTAGTAGTAGAATATTTGAAAAATTGGTTAATTTTCAAAAATGGCACGCGCTTAGTGTTTAATAAAAAAATTGAAATTTAAATAAGTTACAAATTCGAAATAGACTCATTCCCATATAAAAATAATTAAATGAGTGCATTCTTTTTATGTATATACCCCATTACATTGTAGGCAAAATATTGTTTGTGTGCACAATTTTGATTAGCTAACCTCCTCGCATTTCGCGCAACACTTTATGAACGAATCATAATAATTGATCATATTGTTTTTGCTAAATGTCTTCACTTAGTAGATATCATCGCGTACAATAAATACCATGTTTTGATTGGCAAGCAAATTAAAGCGGCTTAGACGATTATTGTGACAACTGTTTGACATACTAAGCTGACATGTGATAAAATATTTATGAACATATTTGATACGGTGTACATAATATACATATGTAAAGTGAATATTTGCTATGTGTTCGTATGTATTTAGGGGAAATGCAAAGTGAAAGAAATACAACTTATATGAAAATTTTGAAGTATGGGTGGGATATTTGAATACATACTTCTGCTTGAAACACAATATCGGCGAATAGGGCGAATTTTTGGTCGCGAATTTTCGCTGTCAAAAATAAAATACACGGACATACAGATATGATAGTGCGCACAATCAAAGCGAAAAGCGATATTCGCTCGCCGACTATTCGCTGTGGTAAATTTATTTCTATTATCATCGATAGCTACAGCGGCAAAATACTTATACAATCCATTAAGGCCATATGCCTCTCATACTCAAGTTTTTAATTGAAATTTAATCTCTTTAAGGTATTAATTTTATTATTGGTAAAATTTTACATTAGTAAAAATTAGGATCTGCTAATTTCGTTGTCGTCATAGTTAGATTTTACTGAGCGAAATATTTAAGCGAACTTTGCTTATGTCGTTGCTCTACTCAGCGAAAATTCGACATTCGCTGATTTTGTGTTTCAAGCATTATACACTCAATTACCAATAGAGCGGTATGCCATGAGCCCACCCTCTCTCTCATAACGAAACATCAGTCAACTCTGTAAATTTTATAATTTTTTATTGAAAATATTTATAATATCATTGCACAGAAACTTGACGTTTTCCTCTCTTGAGAAATCTGGATAGTTCCGCCGCATTTGGGAGGTAATTTTCGTTATGAGCACGGCTTTTACTGCTGTACTGGACTTGCCATCCCTGGATGTAATGTTTCAAGAGAAGGCAAGGTAAACGATGTGTCTACTACATACATTCATTTGGATTGAGGCGCGAGCAATAGTTATTATTTCTTACTCCAAACAGCAAACTGATACTAAGAGGTACTTATGGTAGAAGGTATACCGTAATATTCGCTACAGGAGACCAATGGGGTGATTCAAGCACTCTCTTCCAAAGGTCGGTGAATAATTTATCTACACTGACGGTTCCAAAACAGAAAACGGAGCTGAAGCCGACTGGCACGTGGAGGATGATTTCACGATTTTCTATCAGCACTATTTGCTATATTTACTTAGGGTGCATTGAATAATTGATGAAAGGTCTCGCCGATACCACTAAGGGCTTTTGCAGTCGCTAATAGTTCTTCAAAAAGTTCAGTATACAACGAATTGGCTAACTACGGTGCTTTGGAAAATACAATTGTACCATATGCAATTAAAGGGCCATGCCAAGTAGTTACTTTCAGGTACATCAGGAATGTCATCCACGGGACGCATGAGAACCGTTGGTGCACTACCGACACCTGCAAATATCAGCAAGTGCTTGCTGAAAAGGTCGAACAGAGTGGTAGCCAAGTTCCTTCTCAAATAGAGAGGGGTGAAGCTACGAGCCCCAATGGGCACATCTTGCCTGGAGGAGGAGAAGGATAGCGCAGAGCATGTCTTCGGTATCTATTCTGCTTTTGCTGGACTAAGATGAAGATTTTGTGATTGTGCCAGACATGTGGAGCATGGAAAACGCTCTCAGATTCATCAAAGAGCCTAGAAGCTTTATCGGGGAGGACTAAAGTCTCAGTCTCACTTTTTTCGTTATCCTCTTTCTAACTATTATTTCTAGCCCCTAGTTGCAATGGGCAACTATGACTGAGGGCTTGTAAAACCTTAATTCTATTGTACTCAATTCCAACAAACTCTGCCAATATTTATGTGTACGAGTTTGTCATGCTCCTAGTGGCATAGAAAAACGTCAACGACAGTTTATGAGGCTAGTCAGGGGCTCTTCACAACACTTCCGTTTAACTTAATTTTACACAAAAGCGGGGGTTATTGTTATGTTTTTCATACAATTCAACGCTAAGTTTTACGACAGAGAGTTTACAAATCCCAACACAAAATAGAGTAAAATCAACAAAGAATGAAGAGCAGTAGTTCGTTTGCAAAACACACACAGCAGTTAAACATGAAAATGCATAATGCATAATTACAATGAATGTATGTATGTAGGAGAACTTGTGTGTAGTAGATAAAATAAATTGAAATATATAAACACATACTTATAAATGTGCACAAATGTAAGTGTGCCAAAGCAGGAAAAATGTGGTACTGGAGGCAAAAAAAAACAAACAAACAAAAAATGGCAGTTGGAAGAAGTGTTAGGTGACAGGAGAGTAGTTGCCACATGTAAATATAAACGCTGCATAAACTTAATGAAAAATTGTAGTTTTTAAGCGAGGAGAATAAATAACTCGTTTAGAGTTTTATTACATATGTATGTGTGAACTTATATGTTAAAATGACGAGAGTGCCAAATAAGCAGAACTAAGAGGTAATTCTGTACAAATATTACGCAAACGACTAGGTAAGCAAAAAAATTTAAATACAGTGGATCACAGCTTAAATCGTGCAGTTTTAGTTTTTTTTACAATACTGACAATATTTTTTTAACGTATAAAAATCGAAATTGTTTTCATTGTAAATATTTTGCGAACAAACCTGAACCATTATCATTCAAATTTTTAATTTGTATCTCAGAATTTTTGGAATGCAGCTTTGTAGCTTATTTAGTTTTAGTATACTAAAGTGCAAGTTTCAACATTCTCAAAATTACCGTTGCAAAAATGCAAAAAAAATGTTAAAAATCAATGGACATTTTTACAAAGTTAACCTTTGAATTTTGTTACACTAAAAGGTAATGGGCCTAAAAATGCTTAATCCAGAGTATTCAAAAAATTCTGCGAAGGAAATTGAAAGTTTTAATGAAGCTTAATTTTTATTAAAAAAAAGTATTTCAATGCATTATGACATCGAAATATATAATATAAAAAATTTCAGATTTTTCTTAAATTTCGTACGTATACTTGGTAGTTATGCGAAAAGGTCGTAAATTATAATTTATGCTTGGTTAAGGGTTGCCACCTATTTAAAAAATCAAATGTAATTAAAATCACTAGTTTTGTGAAATATTAAAATATGGGTGTCAAGCGGTTTGTCTCCGAAAGAATGTTCATAGCTAAATTTTATGAAGGTTGCCACCTGAATTCAATTAAATTGCACACAAGGTATTAAAACATATGTGTCAAACGTATTCAAATTATTTCTAATAATTCTGATCAAAAATTGAATTTTGAATGACAGTTCTTTTTTTAAATGTGTATTTTTGTGAATTGTGTATAACATGTTATATTTGAAATTATATAGTTTTTGTAACGGAGTATTCTACATTTGGATAAAAAATTAACGAAAAAGTATTTGAGTGAAAAACATTGTAGATGATAGATAGAAACTTAGGAAATAAGCACAAATAATTAATTTGACAATGAAATATTTTGAAAATCAAATGCAATTAAAATTTTACAAAACCAAACTTCAAAAATATTTTCGTTTAACTTTCAAAGAGTTTCGCTCAAATTGAAATTAGTTTCGTTTTGCCTGAAAATGTTTCGTTCAATTTTAAAAATGTTTCGTTCACTTTGAAAATGATTTCGCTTAATTTGAATACTGTTTCGTTTAATGTGAAAATAGTTTCGTTTAATATAAAAATTTTTCCGCTTACTTTCGTCTAATTTGAAAATTGTTTTATTTTGTTTGAAACTAGTTTTCTTGAACTTTCGTTGAATTTGAAAATAGCTTCGTTCAATCTGAAAATAGTTTCGTTCAATTTGAAAATTGTTTCGTTCAATTTGAAAATAGTTTCGTTTAATTTGAAAATTGTTTTATTTGATTTGAAACTGGTTTCCTTAAACTTTCGTTTAATTTGAATATTGTGTTGTTCAATTTTAAAATAGTTTCGTTCAATTTAAAATAGTTTCGTTTCATTTGAAAATTGTTTTATTTGATTTGAAACTGGTTTCTTAAACTTTCGTTTAATTTGAATATTGTTTTGTTCAATTTTAAAATAGTTTCGTTCAATTTAAAATAGTTTCGTTTAATTTGAAAATGGTTTCGTTCAATTTGAAAATAGTTTCGTTTAATTTGAAAACTGTTTCGTTCAATTTGAAAATAGTTTCGTTTAATTTGAAAATTGTTTTATTTAATTTGAAACTAGTTTCCTTAAACTTGCGTTTAATTTGAATATTGTTTTGTTCAATTTTAAAATAGTTTCGTTCAATGTGAAAATACTTTCGTTTAATATGAAAATTTTTTCGCTTACTTTCGTCTAATCTGAAAATTGTTTTATTTTGTTTGAAACTAATTTTCTTGAACTTTCGTTGAATTGGAAAATAGCTTCGTTCAATTTGAAAATAGTTTCGTTTAATTTGAAAATTGTTTCGTTCAATTTGAAAATAGTTTCGTTTAATTTGAAAATTGTTTTATTTGCTTTGAAACTAGTTTCCTTAAACTTTCGTTTAATTTGAATATTGTTTCGTTCAATTTGAAAATGCCTTCGTTTAATTTCAAAATTGGTTCGTTCAAATTTAAAAAGGTTTTGTTCAATTACAAAATACTTCTGTTTAATTTGAAAGTTCTTTCGTTCAATTTGAAAAGAATTTTGTTTAGTGTGAAAAAGGTTTAATTTAAAATGGAAATGCTATAATATAAATTTGAATCAGAGCACTATGTCGTATAGCGTGTCACACTACACACTGGTGGCAAACATTAATAGAAAATTTAACGCAACGTAAGGTCTTTTTAAATTTGTTTGCGTTCACAACTTTTGTGAGTATCATCTTCCACTTAGCATCCAGTTAAAAATATTTCTTCTTTAAAAAAAAAAAACAATAAATCTTCATAACTATTGCCAGCACTGTATAATAATAATTTTAGTGTCGCATTCGCATAGCACCACCGCGTCTGGCATTTGTTTAATATTCCAATTGTCATAATGCATCGTAATTTACGACAGCTCTTTGATACATGCATATTTATATGGTACATACATAGCTACGTATATATGTATATGTTATACACACACACGCACACATACATATGTGTAAAAGTATTAACCATGCTATGTTGAACAAAGGTTCATTGCATACGATTATTTCGAATAACACACATGAGTGTCGTTGACGCGCATTTTTCCGAGTATTTCACAACACTTTTAGTTGCTTTTTTTCTCTTAATATATGTATATATGTATATGTAGATATATTTCCCAACTATTTTCCAACCACACATTCCCCACTCTATTCCATGTTTGCCAGTTTGTGTCATTTTTCAACGGGCAAACCGCAAAATTTTAATTTCTGCTATTATAACTGCACCCATTGCCATAAACTAATACGCCAGCGAACGGATAACGGTGCGTATACGCGACATTCAACTCTTTTGCGATGCAGCCAACAAAAAACAAAGGAAGTGTAGCTGTACTGCTGCTGTTGCTGCTGCTGCTGCGCCAGACATTTGCATTTAAATAAATTGTTTAATTTATGTGAGTAATATGTGGTGAACGCTAGCGTTAATGTGTGCGAGTGTGTGTGTGTGTGTGTTTTTTATCACTTTGGTTTTTGTAAATTTCTTATTTGTTTGTGCGCTGCTTTAAACTCAGTAGGACAATTTCGCTTGAACTCGCCTTTACTAACACAAATGACAATACAAAACAGTTATAGTACACTTTGACCTCACTACAAATATTCATATATATCTATATCATATATATATATATATATATAAACCCGACTGCCTTTCACCAACTTTGCTTTTTGCTGGTTTTTTTTTTTTTTTTTGTATTTGGGTTGCATGTGTTTTGTTCGCAACATGTGTTGTGCGTTGTGTACCAGGAAGTTAAACGTCTGTCTTGCCGCCTGTCTACCCAACTGTTATGGCCATTATGCATACAACATTTGTGGCTCATCATATTTTATATTATTTTTGTGTGTTCTTCGTCTCTTGCCGCAGTCGAGTAGTTTTTTGTTGTTGTTGTTTTTATTGTTTTGTATATACTTTCCATATAGTAGTTTTCGTTATTGTTTGTCATACTCAACGAACGCTTGCATTACTAATGGGGGGTCAATAGACGACGACATTGCCTCCGCCGTTGCCGCTACCGCTACCGCTGCCACTGCCACTGCCACTGCCTACACATTCGTACAATGCTGACGCGTTGAAGTCGCGAGCGCTCAATTCATGTTCGTGTGCGCGCATATCCTGTATTTGTTTGTTTATCTTCAAATGCAAATATTCTATATTTCCATATTAGAATGCCTATGCTTGTGTGTGTGTGGGACGCATACGTTTTAACCTCAGTGCCATTGAGACAATGAATTCCGCGTTTTTAGGTAGGGGTGCAATTTAAATAGAGAACAGCATAATTTTGTACTCTGACACGGTAGTTGTGTCGCATTTAAAGGGTACCGCATTTTCATAGTTATGCTTAGCTATTGTATTTAGTATGAAATTAAAATTAGAATAGGGTTCATATGCTGTGGATATATAAAACCTAACCTTTAGTGTTGTTGGTATTGTTATTGAAATTAAAGTGAAGAAATGAAACTATACTCACCTCAAATTTTAATTAAATTTTTCACGATTTTACCGCAAAATGATTCAACACAAAATATAAAATGGTTTTGAGTATCACATTAAAGATTTAATAAGTTGCAATATTTTGATTTTTGATAGCCGGCATTAGTTAGTGAAGAAAAATTTAAAAAGGTGAGCTAAATAGTTTGGTTATATAAATTTTAATTAATGGCAAGCTTTTATTTGCAGCAACATTTTTAGCACAATTAAAATATTATTTGGTCTCAGGTAAGTTCTTAGCTACCACAAATGATATTATGATAGTGACCTTAAAGTAACACACGACTAGGCTACTCGCGAATGCCTGCGAATAAAGTCGAATAACGGAAGTACAAATGATCGGATCTTAACTCATAGGATCCACCAAGTGTCTTCGGGTATTTCTGGATTAAAAAATTTTTGTGTGAATTCACAATGCAGAAAGCAGGACAAAGAAAGAAGCAGGATTGGAAAGGATTGAGTTCTACGTCTATCGAAGAGCAGCACTAAAGAGAATTTTAACGTCGAAGCTCGATAAGATACTCAGCATACCGCAGAGGTCCTTGCCGCGAAAAGCCTTCCAGCTAAATCTTCAAGGAAGTTGAGAGCGCAGGCGATTTCATCCAAGGGATCAGATTTGCACGGATTCTGATATATGCCGCTCACCATAATTAGGTAAGGTATCGAAATGAATGGATGACCAATAGGCAATAAGATTTTTAAAACATTTTTGGGCGACACAAAAATGAATAACTTGGTTCTCGACAACAATTGTACTATACAGATTTTTAGTATGAATTGAGCTCGTCTGGGCTAAAAGAAAAAGTGACTACATTGAGTGCCAAGTTATTTCAAAACTTTTCCGATCCTTTATATACCAACTCACTAGGAAATACATTTTTAAGCGTCATCTTTTGCGTATCTAGATAAATGAGGGATAAACACTTTCGGAGATCGCCATTTCTTTTCATCCGATTTTTTTTTTTTCTGCTTGCAAGGCCAATACGTAGCCAAGGGGTCAAAGCGCGCATGTGAATCGCTGCTGATTTTTACTTTTAAAGATATTTTTTTTTATTGAAGTTTTGTTTCACGCTCCAAAATTATGGAACTTTGGAAATTCTAACAAACAAATCAGAAAAATTGTCGATGGCGCAAACAACTTTCTCAAAAAAATATTTTCAAAAAGTTTTTTTGTTGTTTTTTTATATTAGTTAACACTGAGTAAATCTATTTTTTTTGTTCAACAGTAAAAGTCGGTTTTCCGTACCTTAACACTAAAAGATAGCTTTGGAGTTCAAACTTAGTTTTAATTTAAATGAACTTTAAATAACCTCAGCTTAAATTAAATCAAAAACGGGTCCTTAGTGTTAATGTGGTGATTGCATAGGAGTCATTTAAATTGAAATTAGATTAAAGTTGATGAAAAATGAGATCGAAATGGTTCAACACTGAAACCAGGTTACTTCCCATAGGCTAGGGTAAAAAATATCGATATTTATTCGTTAAAAATTCGATATTATTAATCTTAAAATATCGATAGTCGATAATTATCTCCAAGCATCAAATTTGTATCAAATCTTATATTTTGTTTTTGAGATGATTATGAGCTCACATCACATAAATCTTCATATTTTTCAAAATATTTTTGGCGGAAATCTTTAAACACAATAAGCTTTATAGTCAAGGTCGAAAAGCCGCAATTGTTTTGGTGAGGTAGGTAATTTTTAAACAAATTTTCTTAGTACACAAAAACATACCATTTAATACGTTGTCCTCTTGGGGACGTTGCAAAGTCCGCCGGGTATTTGTTTTTAATAAATAAAAATAATAAAACTGATAAGTATGCATCTGTTTCATTATCGAATATTTTCACAATACTTTAGTTAATTTCGCCTTGAGATAAAAATATCGATATACCGAATAATCGATCTATATTTTTTACCCTGCATAAACGCATAATGTTTAAAAATATCGATACGATATATGTCGATATATGTTTTTCATTTACATTTCTTTACTCTGTCAACCAAGCTTCACAAGATATGAGGAGAAGAACAGAATAGTAAATTAATAAATAATTAAAGCAAACCCGAAAAATTACATTTTTTTTCGATGCAATAAAAGTCAGTGGCAAATTTTTATTGTAAAAGAAAGTTATCAATATTCCTTTGTGCCCTTGACCTTCTAGACAAGCATCCTGGTTTATTTTAAATTTTGAAATTATTTAGGGAAAAGTCCAATAACAACGGAAATATTATTTTTTAGTTAAACTCGGCCAAATATTTTTTAGGTCGAAATAAAAGTCCTTTCACTCTAATAAGAAACCGCTTATTTAAATTTAACAAACGAAAAAGAACACTTATAAATTTTAACGTGAAATATCTAAACCAAAGTTACCACCTTTTCATTCTTTTTTTTCATAATTTAGTAATATTTGTTATGTCGAAATTAAAGTACTTGTCTAATAATAAACAAACTACAAACCTAAAATACTAGAATTAAATGGAATTTATAAAAATTTAGAATATGTTTCTGTTCTCTTTCATTTGACGCTCAGCGATTCGTTTTTTATTTGAAAAGTACCTTCATTTCGGCTTTAAAAAATAGTTTGTCAAGTTAAGGCGCTATTAGTGGACTAAAAAAAGAATAAAGGACCGATTATTTTATTTCCAAAAAAAAAATTTAAATACAAAAAAAACTTTTTTCTAACACTTTTAATATAAAAGTCCAAGTCCACGGATTAAAGTCTTGAAGTTTTGAGTTAATTGCTATAAAACGTGTTCCCCTCCCTTACAGCACCATTTCCGCTACATCAGCAAAAATTCGACCCCATATTAACCACTACATCTTTAATAAATACTACAAGAATATTTGCGTAATAATTTACAAGGCGAAATTGGGGTCGCTATACATAACAAATAACTGACTCCTTCAATAAGCATAAATTTCATACACTAACAAATGACAACTTACACACACACACAATCTTATCTATTAAGCACAAATATTTATACAGCAAGTGTATGGCCGCTCGCACACTGGTACTTCCGACCATTAGTTGGCACTCATAATATATCACAAAATGTCGTATAACGAATGCTTATACCTAGAGATATGATATGAATGTAGCTATAGTTGTGTATGTGTATCTGCTACGAGTAAATAGCTATGATATTTATGGCATAAAAATACCAAAATACAAATGAATTAATGCACAGCGAACGGGTAAACCGTAAAATAAAGGCACAACAACAACAAGCAGCGGACGGAATGCATTAAGAGAAATATGAAAAGCAAAAAAACAAAAACCCAAAACATAAGCTTATTGAAGGCAAAAGTGTTCGAATTTGGTGGAAGAAGGGGTGTGGGCGAATTGCAGAGCAGGCAACGAACGGCCGACCGAGTTTGAGGTCCACACAAAATTTGAACACCCAACTTTACTTATACTATGCAGCTGACTTTTCATGCAACAGACTTTGCAAGCTGCAGTTGTTGGTTAGCTGTATTGCAGCCAATGTACTGCACCAATGTCCTTGTCTTGCACTGAGCACTCTGAGTTGCCCCTAAACATATGCTACGATATTGAAATTAATTACAGTGGAATGTTTTCGCACACTGTAATGGTGTTGGTAGACGAAGGGACAGCATTGCAGCAACAACAAATGCATTGCAGTCTAAAATATACAAATAGCATGAAAACCAACAGATCTGCATACATATATGCAAAATGCATAAATGTGCATAAAATTTTAAAACGCAGGCAGAAAGTCATACGGCGCTCAACTCGTTTGCAGTACTTGATGTGTGGCTCTATGTGTGTGTGTGTGGCTGTGTGTAGCTGCGGCTTGGAAATATGCACATTTGTTTGCTAAATTCCAACACACCGACTGGCAACAACAAAAACAATGACAACAGACAACAAAAAACTGAACCAAAGTACCAAACTGCCTTGCACTAATAACTTCGGCCGACACTCCAGCAGAATAGAGTAATGCAAGTACATTTCTATGTTGATATCGCGTATACTAAATGTTCACATGTGTTTGCGTGCATACTATGTAGGTCTATATAAATGCATAATTTGCATTGATATCTGTAAGTTTTTATGTGTCATATCCCAGTAGAAAAATAAATCATAACTGAAAAACGTGAGGAGTAGTAAGTATTCGTATAGTAGTTTTGGTAGTAGTAGTAAAAGTGGTTAAAAGTACTTTGTAATAGTATTAGTAAAAACGGCAGTAGTAATTAGAAAAAGAGTAGTAGAAATCAACAGAAGTAGCACTGTTAGTCAGTAGTTGTATAAGTAGCAATATTAGTAGAATTCAGTAAAAATAGTAGTAGCAATAAGGAGAAACATTAGTAAAAAATTGTAAAAAAGTAGTAGAAAGCAATACAAATATTAACACGTTAACTGTCCAAAGCAGAGACTGAGAATGCCTCGCACGTTCGTTTTTTTGTTTTTAATAATCGGTGTATTTTGGGTAAACCCCAATAAAAATAAATATCTACATCTTTTAACATATTATAAATAGCTAAAAGATCGTCCTGTGAAGTCCAAGTCAAATAAACGATTTTCTCTCAACGTTCACAATTCTAGAGCTCATGAAAATTGTATGGATGAACAGCCCACATATGGTCTGTGGACTGCAGGCACTTTCCGTTTACAGCCCATATATGGGCTGTGGACAGTTAACGAGTTAAAAATCATAGCAGTAACAGTAGTAGCATTAGTAAAATTGGTCGTAGTAATTGGTACAAAATAGTAGTAAAAACTAGGAAAGTAGTGGTAGTAATTAATAGAAGCTTTCGCAAAAACTGTAGAAATTTGTAAAAATATTAGGTAGTAATTAGTAGCAGAATGAGTAAAATAGTACTGGAAATCAATAAAAATAGTATTACCAACTGGTAGAAGCATAAAGTAAAATAGTAGTAGAAATTTGTAAAAATAGTAATAGTATTTGGTAGCATAATAAGTAAAGTAGTAGTAGAAATTAATAAAAAATAGTGGTACTAACTGGTAGAAGCATGAAGAAAAAAAGTAGTAGAAATTTTTAAAAATAGTAGTAATATTTGTTAGCAGAATGAGTGAAGTAGTAGTGGACATTAATTAAAATAATGGTAGCAATTAATAGTACCACTAATAAAAATAGTAGTAAAAATGACTAAACTCTATAGTAGTAATTAGTAGTAGCATTATTAAAAATAGTATTAGAAAATAGTAGCAGCACTAGTAAGAACAGTAGTAGTTATTTGTAGTAGCTTTAGTAAAATTAGCAGTCAAAATTATAAAGGGTAGTAGTAGTAATTATTAGTAGCAATAGTAAAAACAGTAGTAGTCGTAATTAGTAGTTGTAGTGGTGGCTTTGTTCTGAACTACTAAAAGGGCTTAAAATGGTCCCTAAAGATCTAGTTCGAAGATATGGAAAAGAAATTAAAGTAAACGTGAAAATCATTAGAAAATGCATACAGTTTTCAGTTGTGATTTATGAGCTGCATTTTTTTTTTAATTTTTCTATTATTATTTTTTATTAACTAATACATTAAAAAGTTTAAAATCTTAAAATATTTATATTGAATTCCTTTTAGCCGGCAAGCCGTACAGCTAATTTGTCTCATATAACCACCGAGCATATAAGTGGCCGGTTAATATTCCAGGGTAAGCGAGTTATTATGGTACGAATTTCCTAGCACATCGCTGTGTTAAAATTCAGCGACACAAATTCAACAATATGACCCACACTTGGTCACTTAAATACCAACTTATTTGCTATGTAACAATTTGCTTAGCTACTGGGTTGTAGTGTGTACTTGGTGTAAGCGATGGGGTCACATATGTAACTGCAATTATCAGTCTTCGCCATAGCAAATCGACAATTGTAACTGTTGTAATGCGGTTTCCCTTTACCTCTACTCTTTCTAGCTTCAATTTTTTTTCTAAACTCTAATTCTGCTACCGTAGAACTTCAACTAATTCCAATTGCCATTTCCAATTGTTTCGCATTGCTGCCTAACGCCAGTGAGTTAACTAGTTGTGTGACTGTAGTAGTGTGTGTACGCGTGTGTTTATTTACAGCATTCCACTCTATATCCACTTCACGTTTCAGTCACAATTCATTTCTAAGTTTACATTTTGCAAACTATCAGCTACCTCAATTATAGTTACACGAATACTATGCGAATATAACACCACCACCACATAGATACAATTTCCATTTCGCACAATGTTTCCAATTTCTTGTTCTTAGCTACATAAGTTTGCAGTTCAATTGGCAATTTGCAATTTGCAATTTGCAATTGTTCTAATATTTTGACTTGTGCGCAATTGTGTAGATTTATTGGTCTATTATTACGGTAATTAAAAACTCTATGTATATGCAGTTGATGGCAGCCAACGATGTGGCACTAAATATAGGCAGACATAGCGACTACTTACAGTTGCATTTGTAGATATACCATAATTTGCATACTCCCATACTGCAATATCGGATGCGTATATAAGTCTAGCAAACTTTTCATTTTGTAAGTAAGTTTTTAAGGCCTTCCTGCAAAATTAAGCTGCTTTGCATTGCGTTTTGCTGGTTTCCTTTTTTTCAATTGTTTATTGTTAATAGTTTGAATTCAATTTTGCTTTTGCTATTTGATATTGTTGTTAGAATTTTATTTTATGCTTACAACATGCAATTACAATATAAAATGTATGCACTTTTTACATGTAATGTAGATTTCTGACTTTAGCTACACCTTCTTCAACATCGCTCAACTGTTTGGAATATCTGGATATAAAATTGCAAAAAAATGGGGACGTGGAGGGAGGTAATAAAAAGGATGATACAAAAACTTTCCAATAACTTCAGGCTAGAATTGGCTGAGTTATTTAGCATTTATTTAACAAATTTTGCTCATCAATCCAGCGCACGTAAATTTTAATAATTTTCTAAAATATTTTGTTGGAAAAACCAACACCACCCTTTATTTATTTTTTTATATGGGTAGTAATTAGGGTGTCTAATATGCATACACACACAATTTAATTAAAATGTCGGTTGCAAATATTTTTATAAAATTTAATATCTGGTACTCTGTTTTTCGTATGCTTATCATATTATAACAGCTACGTACCAGTAGATGTCGCTATTTAGATTTGTCATCGGAGCCTTGCAATCTAATTACGGCGCTTAAAACTGTGCAACAAAAACTAGTTTTTCTTAGCGCTGTGATGACAAAAGCAGAGATAAGTGTCATTGCAGTGGTTATGACCTACTGTCTAGATGGCAAGACTCATCGGATGACTATTGTCATTGGCATTGCATTTTGCAATGGCGCTGTATATTTGTACATAGCCTTATTATTTACAAAATTTAAAATTTTGATATTTTTATTCAAAATTAAATACATAAAGAACAATGCTTCGCTTTTTGCTTACAATTCAAAAAAGACACTTAAATATGTTTTCGGCGCCAGTTATGAAAAATATCTGTTATTTCTGAAAACTGTCATTGAAATACTCACTATGAAATAAATATTCTACAATCAAGTGTAATGCACAACACGATTTCTTATTTCACCGAGAATCAAATTTTGAAATCATTTTTTTTTTTTTGCAATTTCTATGCACAATTTGAAAAAAATAACGGTTTATTTTTTTATCCTATTTTTTGATTAAATACCAATCAATTGCTTTTTTCAACGAGAATCAAATTCTAATATAATTTTTTTTGGAAATTTAATGCAAAATTGAGAAAAAATTTAAATTTTTTTAGTCTTAAATGTAGTTTGTGATTTTTATTTTAAAAATCATAAGCAACCGTTACTTACAATTTTTTTTTATTTTATATATCAAAAATAACTGTTGTAGAAGATTTATATTTATAAAAGTCATTAACTTGAATCTGTCACTGACTTTTATCTTTTAAGTCATTCTTTTAAAAGTCATTTGAATTTTTTGCAGAAATTTGGTTCTTGGGGAACCAAAAAATTATTTATTATTGATATTAATTTGTGCGAAAAATTAGAATGACATTTAAAGGATGACTAAAAATGTAAAAGTCAGTGACTGATTTACACGGATGATTTTTATAAAAGTCTCGAACAACTGTAATAACGAATAACTGTTATTTATGGCTTTTAAAATATAATTTAAAAATAACTGTTTTTTAAGATTTTTTAAATAAAAAATATTTTGATGCTGATTTACAAAATAAAAATCAAAAATAATTGTTATTTAATAAGTAATTAAATAAAAATTACAAATTAATAGTGAGTGGGCGATATTTGTAATAAAAATTGTAACTGTTGCTTTCCCTATTTAGCGGTAATTGCATAAGTAATCGCTGGAACTGTGCCCTAAGAAAATACTACACTTGAGAATTTTCTGGGATGTATTATCGCAGTAGTTTCGAAAGGGTTAAACAGATTTTTTTCGAAAATTATTTACTGTGTCTTTCTTACTAGAAACTACAAAATTGTTTAAATTCTTAAAGCTAAAATACTTTAAAACTCTTTGCTGCCACTGCCTCCGATAGTAAAATGAGCGAAGTAAATTCAAAATGCATTTTTTACAGTTAATATATTTATAATGATATTATTATGAGGGATATCACAAAAAGTAATTAAGTGAAGGGCATCGTTAATTTTTTAGTCAATATCTTGAATGATATTAGCATGATATACATAATGCTATAATTTTGCATTTATTTGTTAGAGTCTAGGGAAATAAGAGTTAAATTGTACATATGATATATTTAGTAAATGTTTTTTACTTTGACTCTTACAATATCAAAATAAAAAATCTTTAAAACATAACCCTTAGGCTGGATATGTGCGATATGATGTCGGATACCTCAATGCACATCGATTTTTCTATACTCCTATTACTGAAGCGGTCTGAAAGGAATAGATTTCGATCCACTCAGTCATTATGTTTTCTACTGCGTATGATATTAGAATGCAAAGCACTTTAGAACGCCACTTTCTAGGTGACTGGAAAGGCTTAGTTTTCAAGCGGCGTTTTTGGTTGTCGCCAGGTACGAGAGGAGTAAGCTCGAACTCTTAAATTTGTGGAGCACATGTTTGTGTTTATTCGATGGCATTTGGTTGACGGAATTTTGATTCTTTTTATATTGGTTTCTTGCCCCAGTTCCAAATCCTCGCCATGCTTCAACTTTGTGTTTTTCAAATTTCGTTTCTACTCCAAATTTACACTAAATTTTCCAGCATAATCGAGATGAGTACTTGAAGTACAAAACCAGCGTTTTACCGCCACAAATCACACACACACACACACACACACACACAAAACGCAAACAAATGAATATGAACTTATTTCTTGTTTTGGAGCCTACCCATGGTTGACACATTTCCCAGCTTCATCTGCATCATTATGTGGTGCCGCATCTAAACAGCAGTGGAGTAGCAAAGCAACTAAATTGACACAAAAAAAAAAAAACGAGAAGAAATGATATGCAACAAAAGCAACATGAAAGGGGCATTACTGTTACGCTCCGTATGACTAACTGTGTCGAATGAATGAATGTGCAACACTTGACAATTCATGCCAAAGGGAAACGTAAATTGAAAGTGTTGTCAGCTTAAGTGTTGGAGTTGAGTGGAGATGCAAGCGGCAGAGGCACAGGAAGTGAATGGTTGCGATTGAGGTTGATGAACACACCCACACACACACACACACACACATGCAAATAACTTACATACAACTTAACAGAGGCATAACAGCAATAACGCGAGCAAAAACAAGAAAAACAATGCAACAAACTTTGTTGCAAGCAAAGAACGAATTGTGTGGTAAGTGTTGTGTTCTGTGTCCTGCCCAAGACTGACTGTACACTGCGCACTTACGGCTTACGTTGAACGAGTGAATGAATGCAGCAACAATAAATTGGAATGAAAGTCATCAAAAGCCACCCACTTCATTAATGAGCGACAAACAGCCAGGCAGCCAGGCAGCCAGGCAGCGACGTAGCGGCCGGCAATGCCCATCGAGCGAACGAATTGCAGTTGGCAAAATATTACTTTGACTATGAAAACGACTTGCTTGTTGCTGATTGTGGTGAAAAATGCTTGCTTGCAGCATGTGACGTGGGCATAGAAAAAAAACAAAAACAAGAAAATATATATGACACAACAACAATATACAAATCAGCAAACGCACAAGACTTGCAACTGTAAAATTGTGATATGGAAACCTACTGATATATTGCATGGCTCTGTGCGTGGGTGTGTGTGTGTGAGTTGTGGAAAAAATCTGTAAAAGTCTGCAGAAAATGTGCATAATTTCGCAATAATTGTAGCATGCATGCAAGTAACGTGCAACATTGCATTACGCAATCGAACGTTGTGGAATTTTGCATTCATATGAGAAAAATTAAGAAGAACATTTTGTTGGTCGGACATTTTGTTGCTACATACAGTTGATGGTTGTATGCACACCCAGTTAATGTGGCTAGAAATTGTTGCACAATGACTTATAGCATTGCTGCAGCAAATTCTCAATGGCCAACAAATGACAAATAACTTAGCCTGTTGCATAAGTTTGCACAAACAAAAAATAGGCATAGGCATTGGCATAGGCATGGCTGTCTACGTTGCTGTGGCAAGTTGAAACAGTTAGTGAAAGGAATTTTCCAATGTGTTGCACTTTGGCGTCATTGTCATGTGTCAGTGTTAGTTATTGTTGTTGTTATTATTGCGTTGTTGTTCGTTCGTTTGCTTGTCGCTGTTGTTTGCACCGCTACTACTGCTACAGTAGTTTTGTTGTTATTTTTAGTTGTTGCTAATGTTTTTGTTGTAGTTGATCTTCAGCTGGTTACTACTGCATTTTATCAGCATTTGCCGCTTCGTGGCTATCAACGCCGCACAGTGCGTAATTTTGGCGATTTAGGGGAAGTAAAATTGAAAAAATGGAAATCTGATTTAAAAAAAAAAACCGATACCAGATTATTTGAAGATCGCTTGGCAAAATGCTGTAATCTGTTTTGACGAATCAGCCATTTACCAGAACCTTGATCAATCAACGGTCGTATCCGTTTCAGTTTCTAAAGATGTTTCGCGAATATTCTTCGTTTGACACACTATAAACTTTATTATGAAAATCATTTCATTTCTTTTTAACGTTATCTTTACTTGTCGGTTTCTCCCCTTTAAGCACAGTACTTACTCTGTTTCCATTTCACGCAAAATAAACCGTAAACAACACTCCGACAAAGTTGTCTCTGTTCTCGCTATGAAAAAGCTCACAACATCTTGGCAACATGTTGCCAGCAACATTTTTTTTAGACAACTGACGAAATGGGTTTGCCATTTAAAGTTGCAAGAAAAGGGACAATTTTGGTTGCTAGCAGCATTTCAAGGAAATCCAAATGTATAGTGTGCGACAAACAAAAAAAATTAAAAAGGTTTTAAATAAAAAAACTTGCATATTTTCAAACTAATGAAGTTGCTTTTTATAATTCTTGCGCGCTAATTAGCTCATATCATCGCGAGCTCACAACATTAAAAAAAAACCAGTTGAAAGTAAAATTATGGAAAAAACGATATACGCTTTTAATATAGTTTAGGTATCAATGGATATCACTCAAAATTTTGACTAAAGCGGCATCCACGGGTACATTTTTTGTTTTTAGTACATTTCGAAAACTTTAACGAATTCAGTCTCGAAGTAAGGGGTTTTAAAATATACTTTTTTTCTATGTAGACCTCCCATGGAAATCCAATACAATTTTGTACACCCCCTGCAACCTCTATTAAATATTCTATTAGAGGTAGGTACCGTAATGATTATAATTTTTATTAAAAAAAAAAATCATGATTTAATCGTATTTTGTGATTTTCAATTTGTCAATCAAAAATTAACCATATTTCTGATTTTTATTTTTTCAACTAAATTTGATTTTTTTTTTTTCAATTTGGATTTTTTTTTTTGCTCAATATTTATCGATATTTTTTTATTCAAATTTTTTCGTTCAAAAATAATCGCTATTCTTGGATTTTAATTTCTTCGATCATACGCGATCGATATTTGTTTTATTTAAATTTTTTCGATCAAAACTTATCGCTAATCTTGAATTTTAAATTTTTTGATCATATTTGGGCGATTTTTTGTGATTTTTATTTGTTCAATCAAAAATAATGTTTATTTTGCGAGCTTTATTTTTCCAATCAAATTCGATCGACATTTTTGGATTTTTATTTCTTCAATCAAAAATATTCGTTCATGTTGGATTTGAAATATTTCCGATCGTAATTCATCGATATTTTACGATTTTCCTTTGTTTAGTCAAAAATAATCGCTTTTTTATGGATCTAAAATTTCTCGAACATGATCTACTCCAAAAATGTGTCAATGTGCGATCATATTAATAGCAACAACAACAATAATTAATTTAATGATCGAAAAATTAAAAAATATCGGTCAAATGTGATGGAAAAAAAACAATTAAAAAATATCGATCAAATGTGATCGAAAAAATAAAAAAAATGCATCAAATTTGATCGAAAAAGTAGAGATTAAATCAAGAATTTTAGAAAAAAATAACAATTAAAAAATATCGATCGAAGTTTTCGTTAAAAAGTAGCAATCATAAAATAATGATTAAGCAAAGATTTGAAGCAAAAAACCTTCCAAATAAAAATAAGGTCAGATTTATGTAAGGACTGGATCGATATATTTGAGTTCTGTTTTGAACAAATTCTTCCCTGTGGGGTTTTTTTGCTGATACGATGAAATCAAAATATCGCTTATTTTCGGTCCCAGATTTGGAGTACAAACCGCAAACGTTAGAGATTGTAGAACCACACTGTGCGCCTACTAACTACTATAGGCTTGCCTTCGGCCACCAGTGCGTATACTTTACCTCACAGCGCTTCTTTTCCGTCTAGTAGGCATTCCTTGAACTGCCAGCGAAATAACACAACCAAACTGCGGCATTCAGATGCAGCTGCTGCACGAGAAGTTGATGCATATGCAGAACTTTACAACAGCAACTATATTTGAGCGACAATAACTACAACAAAACTGCCAACCGTAGCAGCAGAAAATCGACTGTACGTAGAGCCTTAAGCAGCTATGCCTATGCCTATGCCTATGGTGCTGCTTCAACTACAACGCTGACGCTTAGCAGTCTTTGTGTGGCATTATCGCATACCAAGCATACCGACATAGATAAATGTTCAGCCTCTTTGTACGTACATATGTGTAAATTTATGTGTGTGTGTGTGTGTGTTTGTGTTTGTGTTTGTGAGTACTTACATAATGGCGTGTGTTGACACATTCCTGCAACAGCTGTCCAGTTTGTGTTTGGTATGCTTTTGCGTTCGTTTCGGTTGAGTGACAGACTTTGCCGACACAGCACAGTCTTATTCGTGCACACAAACTTCTTCTTCTTTCATTCACTCGCACACACTAAGCATTTGTTGTATTTCTGCTCCTGCTGTTTTCGATCGTGACAGCCTGCTGTTGTTGTTCTTTACAACATATGTCGTCAATCTATTTACAGCATTCATAGGCATCCAAATTCTATACCAGTATATTTGCACACTCATAGAGTCATATGCACACACACGCACACACACACACGCATAAATTCAAATGCAAGTGTGCGCTCGTTTGGCAACAACTTTAATTAAATTTTTGCGCAAAGTTCTTAAATTAAATGCAAAACTTTCAACAGCACTTCATGCTGCCAAAATATCTATCAACAACTGCTCTGCTCTCCGACTCAGCCCCACCTTTTCCGCTACATGCATTCATATCCATATGCTGCATACATTTTTCAACTGTCAAGTGTTGTTGTTATTGTTAGTAGATTTTTGTTAGTTTTAATGCCTGCCCTTGCAATTTGTTGTTATTGCAGCTGTGTTTTTGTGCAGTTCTTCTAAGTTTTTTTTTTTTTTTTTGGTTTTGTTTTATAGCTTCCGTTGTTGTTACTTTTGTCTAGGTTCTCTACACTAACATGGGGCATACCATGTGTTGTTCTTGTTGAATTCCTTAGCTGTCTTTTGTAGGCTTTTGTGCAATTTCCTGCTTTTTCGCACTTCATCTATGCCTTCTGCGTCTTTTATGCCTACTCATGAGGCAAGTTAATTGTGTTTGTTATTTGTTTGCGTTTAGTTTGTGCAACCACATCAAATTACTAGTAATAAATCTTCGTGTGAAGTTTTCAATGAATTTCGGCTGCTGTTGTTAAAACTGAAATACTTATGTCTGAAAATATTAACATAAATATTTTTTCTTGCGCAAATTGTGCTTATAAGCCAGTTTTGTAAAAGAGAGTCGTCAGCAGTCACTCAGTTTCAGTTTTTACGCACAGACACTGTACTATTTATGTTTAAAATTCGTGTACCAAAAATTCTGCCAAAATGCACATTTGCGGGTATGGTCTTATGGCATTCTTGAATTTTGTAAACTATTTCAGAGTTTAGTGTAACTTTACTGAACTCGGGGCCAGTTTTATTTGAGTATATATTATGAGAAAGCAACCATTGTTTAAAGTGGTAAAAGTGATAGCATTTATTTCGGAGGTCAACACATCTGCTCATCGGACTTTTTTCTCATAATATACCCTAATAAAAACTCGCCTCTAGCACAACAAAATTACGCTATTTTCTAAAAAATAAGTCCACAAATAATATAATCGGGCATGTTCTGCAATTCACTTTCACTCGGAAATTTCCACTTCACATGGCAGTTTCAGATGCGCATAAAACGCGAATTCACTCGGAAGTGAATTGCAGAACATGCCCGAATAACTATTTCAGACTCGGAAAAATAGCAAACGAATTTTTAAAGATTTTAAATGGCCGTGCGGCTACGAAGTCACTCGGACCACTATCTTGTTTCGAGTTATTGTTGTATTTTTGTTGAAAAAAAAAGAGTTACCAACGAATAAAATCAATTTAAATATTGATTTGCATATTGAAGTCTCGGTTTGATATTTCGAATATATTTAAACTGCAAAAAATCAGCAATAAAAGTAACACATGCCTAAAAAAACAAAACAAGCTCAGACTCTGTTAATATTTTCTAAAACTGTGCATAACAAACCCGTGGAAAAATATTCGATGGATTTGCAAAAGATAGCTCGATTTTTGTTGATGACTTGCCAAAGTTTTCACGGAGCGGCCTTATTTGTTTTCAAAATAGCAGAAAATTAACAGAATTAGACATCTGAACGAAACCATATAAAGCCATATTTTGCCAGTACATTTTAATCCATCAGTTTTCAAAAACATGGAAAGTCGTTGTAGCATTAACCGCATGTTGAAGTTTGGATTGGATTCTACCTAAAGCTTAAAGTAAAATATACCCAATATAACAAAAAAAAAAAAAACGTGTGCACCTATGAGCGCGAGCCCGAAGTAAAAGTTCTGTGAAGTAGTAGAAATTAATAATAAACAGTTGTAGTAATTAGTGGTAGCATTAGTAAAAATAGTGCTGAAAAGTAGTGGTATCATTAGTAAAAATAGTAGTAGAAATTGGTAGTAGCATTGCGGTAGAATTTAGTAAAAAAACAGTGGTGGAAATTAGTAAAAATTGTGATAGATATTCATAAAACTAGTGGTAGAAAGTAGTACAAATAGTGGTAGAAATAAGTAGTAACATTAGTAGAAACAGTGATAGAAATTAGTAAAAATAGTCGTAGAATTTAGTAAAAATAGTGGTAGAAAGTAGAACAAATATTGGTAGAAATTAGTAGCAGCATTAGTAAAAATTGAGGTAGAAATTGGTAAAAATAGTGGTAGAAAATAATAAAAGTAGTGGTAGAAATTAGTAGCAGCATTAGTAAAAATAGTGGTAGAAAAGTAGTAAAAATAGTGGTAGAAAGTAGTGAAAATAGTGGTAGAAATTTCTAAAAATAGTGTTAGAAAGTAGTAAATATAGTGGTAGAAATTAGTAAAACTAGTGGTAGAAACTAGTACAAATAGTGGTAAAAATTAGTAGCAGCATTAGAAAAATAGTAGTAAAAATAGTGGTAGAATTTAGTAAAAATAGTGGTAGAAATTTGTAAAAATAGTGGTAGAAAGTAGTAAAAGTAGTGGTAGAAATTAGTGAACTAGTGGAAGAAAGTAGTAAAAATAGTGGTAGAAATTTTTTAAAAATAGTGGTCGAAATTAATAAAACTAGTGCTAGAAATTAGTAAAATAGTGGTAGAATTAGTAAAAATAGTGGTAGAAATTAGTAAAAATAGTGGTAGAAAGTAGTAAAAGTAGTGGTAGAAATTAGTAAACTAGTGGAAGAAAGTAGTAAAAATAGTGGTAGCAATTTGTAAAAATAGTGGTCGAAATTAATAAAACCAGTGGTAGAAATTAGTAAAGCGATTCTGACGCGACTTTCGTTACGCGATGTAAAAAAAATCTCTGCCGCTAAAGAAATTTTTGTCACGAAACTATTTTTGAATAAAATCGATTACTAATACAAAAAAAGATTTGTAAGAAGAATTACGTGGCGTTCCCACCTTATGGATATAATTCTAACAAATCCAATGTTATATTGTCCTTGAACTTTTAGTTTGTGTCAGTTGTATAAACGAAATGTAAAATTTAATTTCGTTGTAAATAAAATACCAATAATTCACTGCTTTTAAATTTGTTCGTACGAAATATATGAAATCTCAATATGGGTAGAAATGTACTCAAAAGGTCGGAAAGCACATAGAGATTTCAAGGTCAACGAACGGTTAATGGATATCGGTGTCGATATATTTGTGCAGTCCTAAACTTTTTTTTGTCAAATGAGAGTTAAAAAGTGAAGCGATTGAAATGCAATAGTGTGATTTTTCCTTGCGTACATCTTGGTTTACTTGGCCCAACTTTTCTAAAATCGAGCCGCAACTTTATATATAAAAGAAAAAATATAGGGCTTTAATCAGCCAGAGTTTCAAAATCGTTCAAAACTTTACTCTATGCCAACAGTAACAGCATTTAAAACATTTTTCCGGATGTAGAAAAAAAATCCAACTCCACTAAAATCCACGCTATAATTACAAGCTGAAAAATAAATTAGAATTTTTTGTCATTCACACAACACCTACCTACCTGCATGATAGATGCTGGACCGGAAGCTTTAATTAAATGGTCCAACGCTAAGTGTACAGGCTACGACGCGCACATGACACAAAGGATATTTGCTGCAATACAACAACAGCACATATTTTTGTATATAGCCTATTGGAAAGTACACAAATACTATGGCATCGCAAGTTGCATGCAACAATTGAACACGGGATTGCAACGCCAAAGCCGCAAAACGCATTCTACGCATTGCAGGCACTCGACATGGCGAAGTGAAGCGAGAAGAGCAACCAACAACTCATCATCACCTTGCCGCGCAATGCAGCGAATTGATTGTTATTGGCATTGGTGCGAAAAGTTTACTTATATATGTAGATAAATAAATGTACGTATCCATATGTGTTTGTGCATGTGCGTTTGTGTTTGTGCTGCATTCAATTCATGCAACATTCATGAAAATTTCACGCGCGGCATGTGTGGTAAAAGCTCATTTGAAATTTGGCTGTTGGCGTTTCTGGTTTTATTTTAAATCGTGCAATTATTTTCGGAAATTGGATTTTGGTTTTACATGCTAATTGTTGTTGTTGTTGCTGGTATTATTATAGTACACGTTGACGCTACCCGATGCCACTTTCCTTTGAATCTACGTTTTTGTGTGTGTTTTTTTTTTTATTGCAGTGCTGCTGTTTGATTGAGTTGTTGCTATTTGCCTGCTAGCCAATATAATCAAATAGATACTTAAAATCGTAATTGCAAAACCACACAAAATAATTTGACTACACACACCGCACACACACAAATGAATCATTCTCGTTCGGGTTTAATTTTCGTAGATTTTCCCCGAGTGCAGTAGACTGCAATAGTTTTTGATTGATCGGTTGCTGTTCGGCTGCACGCACGCACCGCTGTTCTGTTGTCACCTATTTTGGATCTGTTTTTTTTTTTTTTTGTGTGTGCTGTTTCTCAGTCCAGCACTTCTGCGATTTATTGAGCGCGGCGATGAATGGTTGGCGAAATTGGATTCATTAAAGTTGCGAATTATCATATAAATCACTTTTTTTGATTCATATTAATTTGCTGTTCATGATGCATGGATAGGATAGTTTGCGATAAATGCAAATAAATTTTTAAATTCTTTGTATTTGACGTAATTAAAATGTCATAAAAAACTTTAATGATTTTGATTGTTTTAGCTGCTTTTTTTAAGTGCAAATTAATTATTTCAAAAAAGCTATGTTGATGTTGATGTTGAAGAATTTCGTCGCAATATGGATGTATCGTTAAAAATTTCATAG